>JANRFK010003836.1:6701061-6722936 GCA_030068395.1 Apalone spinifera | reverse complement strand
CCCCCCCAGCAGGCCTGCATAGATTTAACTGGAAGCAAGACCGGGTACATTTAATACAAGACTTCTGAGGGTCACAACCTGGGCGTGTACGGCGTGTGTGAGCCGATTTTGAGAGGCTCCTCTGGCAGTTGGGGCCAGGACCGCACGGTGGCAGTGGCTGCTCAAGCTGCCAGTGCCGGGGCCACGCAGTGGCAGCAGCTGCTCCTCTGGCAGCCAGGACCAGGGCCATGGCTGTGTCCCCGCGGTGGCTCAGGCTGCCAGGGCCAGGGCCGCATGGCTGCGTGGGCTGCTCCTCCAGTGACCGGGGCCAGAGCTTGGGCCGTGGATACATACCGGAGCCGTGGTGAAAAAAGCATCAAGGACATTTTTAAGACTAAATCACAGTCCATCAGAATCCCTAGGAACACGGAGATGAAAAGGACTGAATTCAATACAAAGCTGCATAAACCCTGAGGGTATGTCTAGACTGCACCTCTCTGTCGGCAGAGGGATGCAGATTAGGCAGGTCGACATGGCAAATGAGGCGGAGATTTAAATATCCTGTGCTTAATTTGCATACAAATAGCTGCCACTTTTGCCGATTCAGCACTTTGTCGGCAAAAAGCGGCAGTCTAGGGGGGATCTGTTGAGAAAGCAAGCCTTGCAGGACAGAGGGATGCAGTCTAGACAGATCCTGAGCGACTGGCTTATGCAGAAATGTAAGTGGGCTGGGAAGTTTAAATTCACCTTTCCACTTACAACCAGTGTTCAGAAACAAAACAGAGCCTCCCTGTCCCAGGGCTACTGTTCCAGTCTGTTCTACAGTAGTAGCCACTTCACCCCGCAGATCCTGCGCCGACACATTCACTTAAATATGGCTCAGATGATCCCTCCTCTGGTCAGCACAGACTCTTTTTGAAGCAGCCAGGGTGCGTGCCAAGCTCCTAGCAAAGTGGCTACTGTGCACATGGTTCCTCCCTCCCCACAGTATGGCCTCTTAAGTGGGGCTTGAATCCTGAATGTGGCTGATGGCCACATCACTGGTGCATTTCATCCTTAGTGCATAGTACTGACTGGAAACACGATTGCTCATTGACAGCCTCCAGCTTCCCCCACATGCACCGGACGGTGTTATTCTGCGGCACCTGAAGGCGGAGGGAGAGAAGAAGAAAAGCCATCAAAATAGTATATTTAAAAAAAATACAGAGATCCTGGCAGCAGGATGAATTGGCTCTCAGTAGCCAATGGCGGTATTATTGACTTTAAAAAGTACCAACGGCACGCAGATCCGTAAACAGACGTGAATACAGCCTCTCCACAACTTACAAACTGGTTACGGATCAAGCAATGGGTCGTAACTCGGTTTGTTCGTAAGTCGGACCCATAGAGTGACACGTGACCGCGCTGTTCGTAAGCGCGGATCGCGTTCGTAACTCGGGGTCCGCCATTTACAACAGCTTCGGTTGTAACTGCGAATGGTCGTAAGTCAACCGTTTGCAACTCGGGGACCGGCTGTACATTAGATCTTGGCACGCCACTTCTGAAAGGGTGCTGGCCCCTGGTCTAGTCGTTCATCAGGGAAAATGCCCTTTGACTTCAAAGGGAGTTTTACCTATGTCAGGAGTGTAGGGTTTTGCCCAGCAGTAAGTCCTCATAGCTTCAGCCAGAGCCAGGCGTCATTGGGCTAGGTGCTGTAGGCACACGTAGTGAGAGTCCTGGCCTAAAGAGAAGTAGAACGAGACCAGACAGACAAAGCAGGGAGAAGAGAGGAAGTGGCTGTCCATGCTCACACAGTAGCTCAGTGGCAGACCTGACAACAGAACTCCCACTTCCAGTCCAGCCGGCCCATCATGGGAGTGGTGTGCAGCACAACCACAGAGGACAGGGAGGAGGAAAACTGCTTTGAGCAGGGGGGTGAGGAAAGGGCCTGGAAATGCTGAGACCGTGCCAAGATTTTCAGGATGCCCAGCTCAGTCCATCCATAATGGCATGTCTCCTGGCTTGCTCCTCATTGTCTGTGTGGGTTGCTCTTACGGGCTGAGCTCCATTCCCACGATACTATAGAGTCTTCCCTCTGATGTAGGGCATCTTGTGCAGTCATACCCCTGCAAGCATATACTGGGAAACACTGCCCAGGGAGCACTGGGCCCTAGAGGAGAATGGGGGCGTCGTGCGTTCTGAACCACAGCTCCCGCAAGACAGGAGGCCATTGTAGTGTGTAGAAATATATTACACATAAGTTACCCTGTAGAAAATTTCCTAATAGAAATAATCAATGTAGCTTAACATTGAAATGCCTCAAAAGGAAATGTTTCTGGTCAGTTCACCAAACTGAAATGGAACATTTTAACTGGAGAATATTAAAATTGTTAATTTCTATTGAAAACTTCCAAAATGCCACATTTTGTTCCAGAAGAAAATACGTTTCAACTTTTGACCCTGATTTGGGACCAAACCCAGGATTTCCTGTGTTTGCTCGGCTCTGAGTGCGACTCAGTTGACCACTTTTCACGAAGATTTGTTATGTCAAAAAGCCTCTCTGCGTGGACAAGGGTTTTAAAAGTCACGACTGTTGCTTGCCCTCTTGAGGCACTGCACCGGCTGCTGGACGCAAGCTCCACACACGCCCTTTGGGGAACTATGCAGGTTCCCAAGAGACCAGGGGAGTCTCCCTCTTCCACACAAATTGCCTCGGCTCATGGGCATGTTCCAGAAGGCTTTCTGACATCCCAGGAGCGACTGCTTCTGGGGTCTAGGGACGTAGAGCGTAGGTGCTTCTCCAGTAGGTAGGTAGGGGAGGCGGATCGTGGAACAGCACAAGTGGGGATGTAGGGTAGCAAATGCCCTCCCAGCAGGACAAGGCACAGGTACGTGGGCAGGGAGGAAACGTGTGCTGCTGTGAGTGGCGCTGTACTTCTCCTGTGACTGGAGAGGACAGGCTCTTGGGCTGTCAACTGTCCTTCCCCCTTGCTGTAGTTACACACAACCACGCACGGAGGGTGCGTCCACACAGCACCCATAGCTCGAAATAAGCTATTCATTTTGAGCGACACAAATTGTGTAAAAGCGACAAGGAGTCCTGTGGCATCTCATAGTCTGACGAAGTGGGTCTTTGCCCACGAAAGCTTATGCTCCAATACATCTGTTAGTCTCTAAGGTGCTACAGGACTCCTTGTTGCTTTTGCAGATCCAGACTAACCCTCTGACACTCGACAAATTGTGTAGCTTATTTCCAGTTAATTTTGAAACGGAGCGCTATTCCAAAACGTCCCTTACTCCTCATGGAGCAAGGCTTTCAGGGACATCAGACTCGCAAGCCTGTTATATTTCAAAATAATGGGCTTGCTCAAAAGACGCGGCACAATTGTTTCGGGACACTTCCAGGATCCCGAAATAGCTGGTCAGTGTAGAAGTAGCCTCAGTTAGCACAGCGTTCTCCTCAAGCCTTTGGGATTGGGGCGAGGCCAGAGAGGCCCTCCCCATGCGGAGGTAGTGAAAGCAAAAGAACAGAGGAAAGAGAGGGAAGCTGCTGGGCCAGATTCTCAGCTGATGTAAACTGCCATTGCTCCACTGAAATCAACAGTGAGTCACACCATCCGATGAGCTGGCCCGTTGATTCCAGTGGAGCTGCATCGATTTACTCCAGTGGGGGATCTGGTCTCCTGCCTTTCATGGTGGCCAGCACAGGCAGAAGCAGGGCTAGTTAGCAGGCGAGTGGGGTCCCTCCTGGCCGTGTGTGTTTGTATGGGGGGACAGCAGAGTAGACAAAGCGCTGGAGCAGAGACCCGTCTGCAGCCTCTCCAGAAATGTGGCTGATAATCAGAGGGTGAGCAAAGCACTGCTTGGTTGCTTTTCCCTTGCTAAACCCTGGGATGGCCCCCAGCTAAGCACCTTTAGCAATGGAAGGGATAAAGTTCCCCAGCAGTAGAGAGGCTCCTCTCAGCTGTGCTGAACTTTGCCTTTAAGCTTTAAACTGCCTCGCTGCTGGGCTCCTCTGATCAGATTAGGACACGGGAGCAGCTGCGGCAGTTGCTGAGTGCACTTGCCTCTAGACAGCTAGCTCTTGGGGTGAGTTTGAGCGACAGGAGAGAAAGCAGGGAAGTGAGGGATCTGTAAGCGTCTCTCCCTGAGGCTGGCTCTTTAACCGGATTCCATCTCCTGGCTGCTCCGCAGGAGAGGAGTTCTGGGCATCTGCTCTCCTCTCAGAAGAGTTGACTAAAGAAGGTAACATTTTACTTTGTCGGGCTCTCCCGAGTTGCTGTTTTCTGCTGCAGGGGGAACTTTGTTAGTAAACTTTGGCCTGACCGACTATACCGGCAATTCGGAGGAATGAATCTGCATGTGACTAGGGCCATTCTGTTAGTTATTACTGCAATTCATAAACACAAACTGTAATCTGCTGAGAGTTTCTTTGAGGCACTTAGTTCTGTTCTTGAGATCCCAAATCTCACAGGAGCAAAAGGCGTTTATAAGCCCCCGTAGCTAATGAGTCTCTGTAGCTAATGATTTCTAATCACCATTATAAGCCTTTAAGTGTCATTTTACTGGGAGATGTCTTGATTTTGCATCAAGACACCAAAGTCCATATTACACCGAGTATTACATTTTGATTTTTTCCCCCATACTTGTGGCTTTTGTTACTGTCACTTTGCTGTTTGTTCTGGCTTTGATCCTACAAACTCTTATGCATAGGTTTAAATCTTACTCATGTGCAGGATCCCATTCACTGCAAGAGAACTAGTTGTATG
Source organism: Apalone spinifera (assembly GCA_030068395.1). Classification (NCBI taxonomy): domain Eukaryota; kingdom Metazoa; phylum Chordata; order Testudines; family Trionychidae; genus Apalone; species Apalone spinifera. The sequence continues at coordinate 6,718,209 of JANRFK010003836.1, read as the reverse complement.
AGTAAAGTTAAGCAGGTGCGCCTGTGTTTACAGGATTGGGGCTCTTCGGAGGAGAGCGAGAAAATTCCTTTTTTGTGTCTGTCTTTGTTTTAAAATGTAGACACACGACTGCTCAAAAAGCAAAAGGTGTATCCCTTAACTTGATTGGTTCCTAGGTAATACATGTATTTTAAGCCATAACCTCTCTATTTCAGATCTGCTGGCTATAAAGCTGTGAACAAAGGCTTCTTCTAAAGGACTAATTTCTGATTTGTTGCCAGACTTGCACTAGGTTAGGAATAGTTCCTGGAAGTTTCTCTGGATTTGCACCAGGGTGACTTGAATCAGAATTTAGCTCATTAAGAAGTGTTTGTGATTGCCACAACTAGCTGCTTTCCCTTTGTGGAAGGGAGCTTGCTCACTATGTCCTGGTGGATGGGAACAAGGAATGTTAGTGCCCTGCTCCTCTGTGGCACTGCTTCAAATTCCTGAGAACTTTCCCTAACACTAAGAGGGGGCTTCAGCGGGGGGCGGAGGGGACACGTCAGCTGGGCTTGAATATGAATCATGTCTGAGGTCTGGGAATCTGTGCACCTCAGTCTCTCTCAGGGATGATGATGCCCCACCCTCTAGAGTTTTTGCAAAGCTGCTTCTCTCCCAAGGAGCTAAGAGCCCTGAAGGGGCCTCGTCTCCTACACAAAATGGCTTCAGAAGAGTTTTGACTTAATTCTGCTTCTAAGCCTCAGAGATGCTGGAAAAGAAACAAGCGCTGGAAGCACTGGCTTCCGGCACGCCGCGAGTCACTGCTGCCGGCCTTTGGTGGCAACGCTCCCCAGGTCATCAGTGAAGCATGTTTGGTGGCCTCAGTCCCAAGGCCCCGGGTCAGCCATGTAACTTGGGAAGTCCAGGAAAGGGCTAACCCAGGGTGGAGGTGCCTAGGGCAGGAGGGGATGCCTTGTGAAGGGGGGGCTGCTGCCCGTTTCTCCTGATTTTAAGGCCAACCTTGTTTAAGAGCTGAGTGATTTTGGATGCCTTGGTTTTTAGGAGTCCCGTGGGAGGCACCTTGGAGGTGTCAGTGACAGATTTTTCCAAGGAAGAGCCAGTCCCCATTAATGCGTCTCAGGCCCGCCACCCCGAAGCAGACAGCCGACTGAATCTGGGCCTGTGTTGCTCACTATGAGGAGCCATGCGCGCTCCAGGAGGGCTGAGCGCCAGCGCTCTCCTGGGGGGCAGATGCTTCAGAGAGTAGCAAGACCGCTTGAAGGCCTGAGCTGCCCCGAAGCTGAAGGTAGAGTGTTTGCTTCTCGCCCTGGCAACAGACTGTCTGCAGTTACCGTGTTCAGGGTCAGGGCAGGGGTTACCTCTGAGGGGCCAGTCAATGGCAGGAGAGAACTGCACACCTGGTCCTTGAAACTAATGGGGAGTCTTGTCATTGCTTCCGGGGGCTCACAATTCACCCTGAAGACGTGGCTTGTGCCCACAATCCCATCTACGTGTTTTGTTGGTCTCTAAGGTGCTGCAGAACCATTCGTTGTGCTTTAAGCTGATCCCCTCTGAGTCGTGGCACCAGTGAAATAGACTCCCGTCCCCCTGGCTACGACTGGAGGAGGGGAAGTAGTGGAGCAGCTGGAAGGGGTGTCCGTGAGCAATAACCACGGCTGAGTCATGTCTGTGGGAAGCCTGTACCAAAGCATCATGTCCACGGGGAGTCCCTTGCAGGAGGCTTGTGAGCTGGCTCCTTTCTGGTGCCTGTTAGCCAGATAATAATTAATGGAGATTGCCCATCTCCTAGGACTGGAAGGGACCTTGAAGGTCATTGAGCCAGTCGAGTCCAGTCCCCTGCCTTCACAGCAGGACCAAGTACCACCCCTGACAAATTTTTGCCCCAAATCCCTAAACGGCCTCCACAAGGATTGAACTCACAACCTTGGGTTTAAGCCGGCCAATGCTCAAACCACTGAGCTCGCCCTCCCCCTACAGGAAGGCTCCGCACAGCAGGGTTGGCAGATGGGCAGTGCTGGGAATGAGGCCTAGGAAGCGCAGGGTTAGCAGTTGGCCAGCCCACGCGCTAGCCTAGGTAGCGCAATGGCAAGAGCTAGCTGGAAGAACGTGCCTTGTTTCTTCTGCCCCTCTTGCTGGATCTAGGGAAAACAGGCTGCGTGGGGGGGGAGGGGCTGCTCCTCCCCCATTGCTAATTGAAGAGACCAGAGCTGTGAATCTTTTTTGGGGGGGAGGGGAGAGCGTCCTGAGCCTTTGAGGCCCTTCAAGAGCGTAGGGGCTGGTCCCAGCCGGTAGCAAGCAGGCGTGAATCCATCGGCCCCATGAGGGGTATGACTGGACGCTGAAAGTGGCTGGTACTTCCTGGTGGACGTGGGTTGGCAGATTAGGCAGCTGCTGCAGGATTAAAATTTCACGTGTGGCAACGAGGTTCTGTGGCTCAGTTTCACATCTCCGTTGGGAGAGCAGTGCGGAGAGCTGGCTGCACGGCTAACCTGCTGTGATCCCTTGGGCGGGTCACTTCTCCCGGGCCTCACTCTGAGGCCGTGTCAGCGTGCCACGTGAAACACAAGGAGCCTTAGACTGGCAGATACGGACAGAGGAACATGCACTTTGCTGGGCAAGACAAGCTCGAGCCTCCGGCCAGAGCCTGTAGGGCAGAGGTGCTCTCTGGCTGTCTTTGTGCAGGACCTGGTGTGAGGGGGCACTAGGGTAACGGCTGATCGCTCTAAAACAACGTGCCCGGCAACAGTCTCTCCTCAGGAAAGGGAGCCGGTGAGGTGCCAGCCCCGCGTGGGGTGGGCAAGTCGGGTCTGCAGCTGGCGGGGGGGCTGGGCACCGGCTGCAGTGCTAGATGCTGTGCATGTCGATGTCCCATGCAACAGCAACTGCTTGACCTAACCAGGAGATGCCCTCGCCTAAGTGCCTGTGGGACTGTGATAAGTGGCAGAGACGTGCACGGGTGCCCTGTACAGCCGAGGATCCTTGTCCCTGCCGCTGCCAGGGACCTGGGCACAATGTGCGACACCAGGACACTGAGTAACAGCTTTGGGGCACCAGGAAGAACCGGGAGACAGGTGTCGTGGTCCTGTCCAGGGCATGGCACGGAGCGCAGCGTGTCTATCTGAGCGACCCAGGAGACTGTCCAGCCCCTCCGTCCCCGTACAGTGTCCTTGGTGCCACGGCCCCGGGGTTGCCACCTCCATTCAGCGGCTCTGTCCACCTGCTCCACTGGTGGTTTCCCAGGCCAGAGTCCCCTGTGTGTGGCAGGAGACCCCTCCCTCCCACCACCTGAGCTGCTGTCTGGGGTGTTTGATTTGTTGAGCCTCGGGTGCTGCCTAACACAACTGCGCTGCCTTTGGTCACGGCAGCTAGAGGGGCCAGGTGACCTCCTCACGTGCTCCCATCCCACCCCCGGCCTTAGGCCCACATGCTCTTCCCCTCCCCGTCCCGCCGTACTCCGGGGAGGAGTCCAGGGTAGCATGGCAGCTAGTGGAGCTGCCTGCATTGTGCATCTTTCCCCCCACGCTTCCAGCGGGGACAAGAGCAGAGCCCCCCATGAGCTGCGCCCCCTCTGGCCCTGCCAGGGGGCAGAGATGGGGGTTCTGCTCTTCCCCCACTGGGAGGGGCAGCAGTCCGTGGGGACAGGAGCAGAATGCCGCAGCTCCTCCGGCTGCCATAGCGCTCCCAGCCCCGCTCTGCGGAGCAGCTGGGGCCATACGGTGTCTTTCCCCTGTGCCGTGCTGGCTCTAAGCAGCTTGCTGGTACAGCAGAGCAGACGGGCCACTTCCTCACTAATACCCTGGCCCGGCCTGTGCAGCTTCGCTTCTCCTCTGGCTGCAGCTGTTCCAGCCTTCCGAGGCTGCCCGACGGGGGGTCTGGCTTCGCCAGGCACCCCCGCCCTCCTGCACGGGGCCGGCTGGGAGCAGTGGGAGGCATGAGCCAATTCGCTTGTGGAGAAGGGGCTGAGGGGCTGTGGCTCCCCTGGCTGAGCAGCCTCGCAGAGGGGCTGTGGCTGGGTGCTCTGTGTGTTGGTGGCAGCGTTTGTCTCTGAGCATTTCTCCACATGCTGCTCTCGTGCTGAGCCGGGGCAAATCACGCAGGCGGGGATGGCTGCTTGGCGGGGGCTAGCAGAGGGAAGCTGAGGGCCCGGGGTGCAGGTAGAGCAAAGGGTGTGGCCAGGACGTCTCTGAGGTGTGTGTGGGAAGCTAGCACCGGCCCTCAATGCTCTGTGCCTGACCCCCGCCAGGAGCAAACAGCCAGCAAAATGCTCTTTGGCCCAGACTGCACAACAGGGTCCCCGCAGGCTGGACGCAGTGGGTATGGGGCATCTGACCTCCCTCCCCGTGAGTGGTGGGGGTGGGGCATTCTGGGACCCCCCTGCTCTCTGAGCCAGCATCTGGGATCTGCCTCTACACAGCAGCAGTGAGTCTGAGATCATGGCTTCTCCCGGCCCCTAGCCCCCAAGGCCCAGGCTAGTAGAGCGACCTAGGCATTGTGCTCTGTGGCTGCCTGCCTGAGGAGCCTAATTCTGCCTCTGAAATGCGCCTTGGGCACTCGGGGCCAGAATTCCAGTGATGGGGCCACGCTGAGCCAGGAGCAGAAATCTCTTCCTCCAGGGATTCAGGCAGGCATCTGACCCGGGTGCAGGAAGGCTGCTTAGCTCTCCAAACCGCTCCACAGAGGGGCCAATTGAGGGCTTGCCTGCAGCCCACCGTGCTCTGCAGGTTGGAGCTGAGGCCACAGGGACGCCCTTGTGCAAGGCGCCAGCTGTGCCCCCCTCCGGGTAGTCACTTCCATTCTCCCCTCATGCCGTGGCCGGTCAGGCCCGCCTCTTAAACAGGCACTGTGCTAATCGAGCCACATAACACAGGCCTAGACCCTCAAAGGTCTTGAAATAAATGAGCTAGGTACCTCAATGCCTTTGAGGATCTGGCCTGCACTGGCATCTGTATATTCCTCTGCTCTTTAGTGCATGGAATCAGAGCTACACAGTTGTCCTAGGACCTATACTGCTAGCAGCTAATGGCGCTCATTCAGCAGAACAGGGGAGGGGTTGCTCTGATTTCTACTGTGACTACCGCAATGGTATTCCAGGCACCCTAGGATGATATGCGTGAATTCCTGGGCAGCTACAGATTTATTACAACAAGTGGCTGCATCTTGATGCTCGTAGAGGTTGATGGCATTTAAGAATAAACAGCTAATGGTGTCTTCATGGATTTGCATCACAGCTGGTAAACTGACAGCTGCTTTGCCTAGCTGGCACCTGTGCAAACAGTGTGTGAGAGAAACTGCCCCTCCTTTGTGCAGACAAATCAGCCTAATGCACTAAGCAAACCCCGCTTGGGCAAATGTGGCAGGCGCTATGAGGAGCTCTGGCTGCGCACAGCCAGGCCCTCCATCGTGTTTTGTTCCTGCCTCGGCTCCTCGCGAAGCTCAATTGAATTAAATGAAATCCCTTTTAAAAATAAAAAAGGCTCCCAGAGCAGTGCTGGAGACAGATCTGTATCGTTTTTATTAAAAGCCGCACACGATGCGCTGTCATTCCGCTGGGGGAGGGGGTGTCCGCCTCTCCCAGCCCCACTCCACTGGTGAGATGTAAACGCTCCCCGGGGAGTGATAGATGGGGGAAATGAAGGGCTTTATTGAGACCATCAATCTTGCTGGTGCGTCTGTGATCAAAGCCCAGCCATCCCAGGCAGAGGTTAGCTGGAGGAGCAAAGCGCTCAGGTTTCGGGTAATGGCTGGGTGGAGTGGGACAGCACAAGAATCTCTGTGTTCCCAGCATGGGGGGGAGGAAGGGTGAGTAACATTTACTCCCAATGCCTGGGGCCAGGGAGAGGCCCTGGCTCAGGATTGGTCCGTGAAGGCTTGACAGGGCTCCAAAGCAAATGGCTTTAGGTGGAGACATTGTCTCCGTATGTGGGCCTGACCCTGAACTGGTGTCACTCGACCGCTCGAGGTCTCTGGGTTTTCTCCTTCCGGCATGGCCCTGAGCCTTCAGTCCTTACTGAGCAAGATTTCATGCTGAAGCTGGTCAGGCTTGCAGACGAGCCCCGCATGCAATAGGCCTGGTAGCTAATTCTTCAATTGCTGGACTAACGCACGTTACAGGGGGCATGCAGACAGCTTGACACTCCACCCGCACCCTGAGAATCCCCTGACTCTAGCACAGCATCTGCTCTGCAGCCCGAGGCCTGGGCCGGCTGTCCTGTGGGCCCCATCTCCTCTGTTCTTTCTGTCACGTGCGGGTGCCGCACATCAGGGTGCGGCTTCGCCTCCCTGGGAGGTGGTGCCCTCGGCGCTGCTAACGCCTCCCTCAGGCACACTGCAGCACATCGCTCCCATTGATGAGCCAGACCCCGGCCCCCCCATCTCTGGCTCTTGCCCAGAGGCAAAGGGGTGTAAGCGTGAGATTCTCTCCTGGGTGCATGACCCCAGGGAGCCTGCTTGGCCTTGGCAGATGAGTCAGCTCGGGGAAGCACGGGCTGATTCGCCCTGGCTAAGGACGGGCGTGCCAAAGAATCGTTGTGCTTAGCCCTGCAGGAGCAGCCAAGTCTGTGATGTGCTGGAAAGTCTCTGAGGTTCCCCTGCTTGGCCTCAGCAGCTGCGCTTAGTCACAGGTGCTCTGTGAGGCTCCAGTCAGCCCAAGATAAAGAAGAGCCACAGCTGCCTTCTTCCATACACCACAGCCCCCATCTTCTTGCAAAAGCTAAGGAGACTTGGGCTGGCCGGTGTTGGCTGGTGGACCTCCAGAAGCAGCTGCATAGGCTGTGGAGAGCTTAGTACACAGAACTCTGCTTTTCGGGTCAGTGCTGTCCCTGTGCCCGCACGGTTAAGCTGGGGTTTGCTTCCTGGGTTCCCAGATCATACATTAAGCAAAGAAGGGTCAGGGTGATGTAGAAACCCTGCCAGGCACACCCAGGCAGCCATATTTCACTCCCAGCCACTTGCCCGAGTCCCCCCCCTTCCTGCACCAGACTTTTGTTGGAACCCTGCCTGTCCCCGTGCAAGACCATGCCCAGCCGCTGGAACCCTGTCCCCCTCTCCAGCCTGGAACGCTGCTTCCCCCCACCCCATGTTGAAATCCTGCCATCCCCCCATGTTGGAATGCTGTTCCACCCGGCCCTTTCTCCCTACAGAGTGGGGCTGGCATCTCCACTCCCCCCTGCTTGTTCCTGTGCGCCGCTCCTTGCTTTTGTGTCTTTAAAAAAAGGCAGAACAGGGCTTAAAGGGACTGTCCCAGCCAAAACTGGACACATGGTCACCCTTGATATGAAGCAGTTTCTGACTTGGAAGAATTGAGGCTTGATGTTTCCTACAGAGTTGCTTTAGGCTGTGACACCTGGCAGCTAGTGCCTGGAACTGGAATGCAGCAGACCTGAGTTGTGTTCCCAGCTCTGCTACTGGCCTGCTGGGTGGCCTTGGGCAATTCCCTTCCTAGCGCTGTGCCTCAGTTTCCCCATTTGTAGAATGCAGATAATGATACTGATATCCCTTGGCAAAGTGCTGATGAAAAGAGCCGTATAGGAGCTAGAGATCTGATTTTCTCCAAATGGAGCCGCTCAGCAAGGTTTGTTCCTCTGTTGGCTTCCCCCCACCTGGCCTCCAGTGTGTCTGTAGTTGCAGGTCACATGCAAAGACTTTCTCCCAGCCTTGGCCTCACATCCATGTGCACTGATGCACATAGCTTTGTGCGTTCTTTGCGTCGCGCTCATCTTAACTGGTCAGTCACATGCCACAGGAGTTAGCGGGACAGCTCCCTGGCAGTGCTGATCTGAGCCTCGTGACGGACCGGCACTAGGCTGACTGGCTGATTTAAGCACGTGTCTCTGTGCTGATGCAAGTCAGAAGCTGGGAACTGTCATTTTCTGTACAAAGTGGAGTAATCCTACCGAGCCCCTCCACATTGGCTCATTGCTTTCTGTCTCCGCACCCATCCATGTTTGCTTCCTGTCTGAAACTGCTGTGTAGTGTGGCTGTGTGGTGTTAAGCAGCTGCTGTCTCTTTGCAAAGTGCTTGGGAATTCTTCAGAACAAAGTGTTGTCTAAGCTCCTGGCTTGGGCAGCAGAGGGCCTAATAGCTGAAGACAAGTTTGTCGAATTAACAAGGTGAGCAACCACCTGGCCAACCAGCCTGTCCTTTCAAAATAACTCCTGCTTGTGAGAGGAAGAAGCGTATTTTGAAATAGTTATTTTGGGGTTGTTTCAAGATAAGATTGTGGTGTAGACGTGGCCTGAGTGACTAGAGGGAACTCCTGAGGACATTCCCCCCCTCCCCCAATATGAGCTAAATAGATGACAAAACTTGAAGAATTTTAAATCAATAAATGCAGAGGCTCCAGTGTGGCCATGGGGACACAGGCCACTGGCCGCACGAGACCATCTTGCGGCCTCCCAAACCCCTGGGGGACACTCAGCAGTGAGGCTGCCCCAGACCCGGACCCAGCACAAGGCGTTGCCTGCCATGAAACACAGAATACTATACTAGGACTGGAAGGGACCTCGAGTCTCTGCAGCCCTGCCCCCTCTGTGCCAGGTACACCAGGCATGCACATGCTGCAGACATGGAGTTGGGATCATGAGCTTTCGTGGGCACAGCCCACTTCTTCAGATGGCCGGAGTGGGGGATTTGAAAACTCAAAATAAATAGAAGGAAAAGCAGAGGGGAGGGGAGAATGATGCTCTGTCTCCCACCCCCCTTCCTGTTTTTTCTTTAACTATATGGAGAATGGGTGCTAACCCTAAGCAGACAAAGATCAGAGTCAATAGCTAGATTGCTGAGACCGGAAGGATGCTGCCTCCGAGTGCTACATAGTCCTGTATTTTGTTTCAGCTACACCAGACTAACACGGCTACATTTCTACCACTCAAAAAGCAGTTAGCATGCTCAATGGTAGAGGCCCCACCAACCTAAATCAAGATTCAGTCCATTGGCATATGAATTGAATTTGTGTATGTAATGTAATTCCAGGCTTTCTCTGGACTGGGGTAGATGGGGGAGCAACTCCCTTCCCAGTGACTCCTCCCCCCGCAGCTGAGGAGCAATAGGGGCAAGAAGCAGGGGAGGATGCTGAGCTTCCTGCAGCTGGAGGAGGTTTCTGGGGGTGAATTGGACATGAATCCAGCTTAGGGTAGGTGCCACTGGCTAGGATATCCCCAGCCCTGCAGTGATTTACTTCTCTGCCAGCTGCTCCAGGTGCCTGGAATAGCGTGATGCATGCTTTTTCCTGCCAGAAAGCCCTTTTTCTTCGGGGAAACAAAGAAATCTGTGGGGACATGAATTCTGCGCATGCACAGTGTTGCAGAATTCTCCCAGGCATTAACAGTGAGAGGCACAGTGTGATGTTGCTGGGACCCTCTGCCAAGGCTCCTGGTAAGGACTGATGGGACCAATTTGGGGGAGGCAGGAAAATTGGCTTTTCTGAGGTAACCCTAAAAATCAAACTTCTTTGAAATCCAGAAGAAGGCTTCAGTTCTCAGCTGGCCAGCTTAGGCCTATGTGTAATTTAGTGCCATGTGCTGGCTCTTTGGCGGGCGCACCCGGCGTTGCTCTATGGATGCTGATTTATACTGATTGAACATCTGGCCTTGTTTTAGCAGCAGCAGGTGCAACACACATTGAAGGCTCCTTTCCAAACGCAAGTGACTTGCTAAAAGCTGCCCTGGTGCCTCTGTTTCGTAAACGCCGGGATGTGGGCCGGGCATTGCTTTTCCTCGGGATGCCTTCCCAAATGTAGTGTGCTGCAGAGAGCTGGCTCTGACTTTTACTGAGTGCTGCATTCCTGGCGGGTGAGTCAGTGCTGCAGGGGTCAGGCTTTGCGTGGTTTCTCTAGTGCTGGCTCTCTGGGTGGGGACGGAGGAATGGCAATGCAGGGTGCTGACAGTGTTCGCACTAGGGATGTGAATTCCCGTTTAGCTGGGTACCGTAATGCTAACCGAGGGTGGGCGGTGGGGCTCTGCCGTCCGGTCTCTCCAGGCGCTGACACACCAGAGGAAGAGGAGGCTGGGGTAGACGAGTAACAGCCTCCGCTTGAGTGAAAGGCCCGGGGGCTGTTTCTGACAGGTGCAGCCATGTTCTGGCCGGGTTAGAACGTGGGGGAAATGCCCCAGGAAGGGAGCGGAGCCAGCCTCAGTGCTGTGTGCAGACAGCTACCTCACTGACTCCGGGTAGCCCGCATCTTACCAGGGAGCCAACTCTCGGCCTTTGCACCACTCCCAGGCTTCCCCAGAAGTGCGGTTGGGTAATGGAAACAAAGGCTCTGATTCTCTGGGGCTGAGGTTGGGTGGGGGCGGGGGGAGAGTGGAAGGGACCCAGTTAAACATGCCTCGAGCGCTTTCATCTTTTTAGCCCCAATTGAGACTGGATCTTTCGGGGGGGGGGAGAGGTTTTTTACAGCCGTCCCCACTGTGTTCATCAGTTGCTGAAATAGTGTGAATTCCCATTGCAAAGAGTATTAACTGGAGGGGAGAGATTCCCCCCTCCCCCGCCCACCTGTCTCTGTGAAACTCCAGTGCAGAGAGCGTAGAAGTAGCCTGGGTAATCTTTGTGTGTTGGCCAGACCCTAGAGCACCGGCATCGAGAGCAACCCTGGTGGCTATTTTCACTCTGCAATGAACAGGAGTTTTTAAAAATTCTTTTTCTTTTTTTTCAGCAGAGGTTGAGAGAGCAGGGGATGGCCAACAACAGCTCTTTGACAGTCCACAGCTCCCTCCCTTACGATGACTTTTCCAGCCCTGACTGGTACATGTATGAGTCCATGGAACCTGAGATGCCGCAAGATGAGTGAGTGATCAACCCCTGTTTCCCCCCCGGTTATGTCCTGCAGCTGGAGGATGCACTGTCCTCAGGGGAATAATTTTTGTTTGATTCCCATTTTCTTGCAATCTCTTTCCAGCTCTTCACCCTCCCAACTTTCTCCTTGCCCCAGGGTGACTTTTTAGAAAATTACTAACTTTTAAAACTACAGTAGCAACACCTGACCATTCTGTGCCTCAGTTTCCCCAGCTTTAAGATGGAACTAACAACCCCCAGCTACCTGGTGTATGTGTTGGCATAGATCGCACAAACATATCTGACTCTACTGGTGTCCAATTCACCGAGGGTATGACTGTGTTAAAGTCCCTAGGTAAGGAGCCTTGGCTTTTGAGCCCAACCTGTAGAAACTGACGTTCTTGGCTCTGGTGCAGTCCCATGTCTGCCATGGGGTGACTGTCCCATAAAGGCACAGCAGGTGTGTGTGTGTCTGGGTTGGTGACAGTGTTTCTGGTGCTCTAAGGAACCCTTTGCCACTTGGCCATCTTAACACTTCTCTCCAGCTGGTGTTTTCAGTCATTACCCCGGCATTATCATGTAGCTATTGTCTTGGGGGGAAATATTACCCCATGGGAATGAACTGCATAGTTAGAGCCATTTCTGTAGCATGTTGCTAGCAGGAGCTGAGGGGCTGTGGCAAGTCCTTGTTCCCATGCAATCTGCAGAGACAACAGCCCCGGGATTTGCTCTGCCATGCCTTAGCAAAGCACCACCTGATCCTGCTGCTCTTCACACCTTGAACACATCAGTCCTGGTCCTCTCTCCCCTCCTCCCCAGAGCTCCACAATCCCTTTCTCTCACCTCCACTGGCAGCTCAAAGCTTTGCTGCTGATGGCTGGTTCCTGCAGCATCTTCTCTTCTTCAGCCTTCCTGCCTCCCAGGGCATCTCTCCAGCAGCCTTTCCAGCACTGTGGGCTCCTCTTTGGCCACGTGCCCCATCATCCCTTCTATTGGCCAGCCCCTGAAGGCATTGGCTGGCCCTGGGTTTTTGACCCTTCATAATTTCCCTCCCTGTGCTGGGAAGCGAGTGGGGCAGCAGGGAAGCATTCGGCTTGTGCTGAGCTGTAGCCCCATGCTGGAGAGCTTGGCCCCGGGCACAGATCGGCTTCTCTGGAGGTTTTCCAAAGGAGGCTGAGCAGCCATCTGCCTTGGATGCTGCAGACACAAGTCCTGCGTCTTGGCAGGGGCGTGGACTAGATTCCTCTGCTGTCCCTTCGGGCCCGCGGGAGCCGTGGCAAAGGGTTGGTGTCTGATGGCAGCGCTGCCGAGGGGCCCGCTGGGCTTGGCACAGCACAAACCCCTGCTGCACGCTTGCCCCGGAGGGTTTGCGCTACGGGTGTAGACAAGGCCAAGAAAGGCCTGTTCTCCCCGCTGTGCTGCTGGGTACGGCGCACCGAGGGACCTGCCCCGCTCACACAGCGTGTCTTGGTCTCCAGACCCCATTCCGGGACCTTACCACAAGATCCCCCCAGGAGGCCTTGTGCCCTCGTCCCAGCGCAGCGGGGCAGGGGAAGGAGGCAAGGGCTATGGGGCAGTGCAGTGGTGTCTAGGGCCTCCAGAAAGGGGGCAGGCTCGCTGGCCAGCTGGGGTGGGTGGGCAAAGACTGGGAGAGGGGCAGGGACACAAGCAGAGGCATGGTAAGTGGGGAGCGTATTTTCTGTTCCTGGCCATCAGCTTGGACCCCGAGTCGGTGAGACTTGTTTAGGCCTGTGGCTGCTGCTGTCAAGGGGAGCTGGTGTTGCAGGAAGACGAAAGCCTCCCCAGCATACTCTGCAAGTGCCAATAAGACATCAGCCGCCAAACAGCTCATCCAGCTGCTCCCCTCGAACACGTGGCTGGATGACTGTTGTGTAACCCGCCCAGCGGTGCCTTTCGGCTGCTACCTCCCTGGAATGATTTACACTCCAAGGCCCGACTTCTCATTAAGGAGCTTCTGTGTGAATATGAACCAGAGCCAATCGCCTTGAGCCCCCGCTTGTACTGTAGCAGCGCCTTCGGGCCCTGGTTTGTGCCAGCGGCTGTACAAATCCAGCCCCGGCCCCTGGCCCCAATTTACAATCCAAGCAGACAGAACCTTGTGCCGATATCTCTGAAGAAAGGCCTGCTTTATTTACAGTCGCTCACAGAGCTGCTCCAGGATTATTGGGTTAGTTCAATGAAAACTTTGGGCCGAAAGCGTCCATTACTCCACCCTTGGCTCTTATCAAAAGCATTATTGATGCTATTGCTACGAGTTCCATCCCAGTTCTCTCTTTGACCCCTTTTAAACTTTGTCTCCTTACTTTTAGGCTACAAGTAAACATTTTAAAAAAAAAAGCCAGACCAGCTTTCATTTTAGATGTACTATATGGTAAATTCAGTAGAACTCTGCAATGGCTGTCAGGTGTGTGCTACTTTTCATGAGAACTATGTCCCCAGCCTGTCAGCAAAGATTTACTATTGGATTATATAATAGGCTGCCATATTACTAAATCATAATTATGGAAAGTGCATTAATTTACAAAATATATTACTGAACATTAATCTGCACTGTAGGTTGTCATTGTGAAAAAGGCCAGGTTTTTTGTGGGAATTTTTATTTTTTTGGGAGACTTGTGGCAAAAGTCATTCTTTTTTCCTTAATCAAAAGTCTTAATACACACCCCATCCAATATTCAGTAAATGTTCAGGTTTTGAAAATAAAAAATGAGAATCTTTCCCAAGAAAATTGTTAGTTTTTTTTCTTCTAAAAAATAGAAACATTTGTACCAAAATGACACTATTTTGCAAGGGACTTTTCAATCTGGTCCAAAAGCCATTCTTAATTTCCTGCCCTGCTTCTCCCGCCTCCATCCGTCCCTTGGTGTTTTGTTGATGCCTGAAACCTGGTCAGATAATGTGCTTGCCATCCCTAGAGTACAAAGGAAGTGGGTGTCCTTATCCCCATTTTACCGAATGGAAAACTGAGCAACAGGGAGGTAAAGCGACTTAACCACCAGCACCTGGCAAAGCTGTAGAAGAGCTGGGGGTGAAACTCCGGCCTCTTGAGTCACAGTCCAGTGCTATAACTATTAGGCTACATTATGTCTTAGGAAAGGCAGAGCTCAAGTTGAAGTCAATGGTGCAGGGTCAGACCTCAATTGAATGAACACAAAATAAAAACCTTACTTTATTCTTATCAATGGATCAAGGATCCAACCTTGATTGATTTGTAACACTTTGGCAACTAGCAATGGGCTTCCCTGTTACGGAATTCCAAAAGGCAAGTCATCAGTCCCTACTGTCTTACGGTGCAAAACCATCCAGAACAAATATAAAATCTTGAAATGGTACTATGTATTTTAAACTCCTTGGAGGAGGACTGCTGGTGAGTCATGGAGGCAAGAATATTCCATATGTCTGGTGCAATCCCTTGATTTAAACCCATCTGCGTGGAAAGCAATTCCTTTCTCCTCTTGCATGCTTGATCTCTATAACAATGTGCTTAACCTTAAAAAGAAGAACTCGGCAACACTAGGGGAAATATTTGATGGCTGTTTATACAGCTGGAATCGCCATGAGATCTGAGGCCCTGATATCGTAAAAAGTACTTATAAGCTAGTAAACATGAGGGCAACTCACAATGTTGTCTAGCGCTTTAAATTAAAGTTTTGCCTAGAAAAAAATCGCTCTTGGAGGAGACTATTTAAATGTTTCCTTTCCATGTTTGTTCAGCGTTATCTCACAGGCTCTCTTCGCTTGTGATTGCGCCTTGTAAGAAAGCTAGCCAGAGGAATTCTTTGTCACTGTAGACGCCTCTATTGATTTTTGTCATTTTCCTATCTTGCTGTCTTTTTCTCTTTGCCTCTCTTCAACTCCTGCAAGAGAATGGAGACTTTTTCAGCTTCTTTGAAGCCTTCTCAGGAGGTTTAGTCAGCTGGAATCTGCAGGGTATAATTTGCACATTAAAACATGCAAATTAGTTCACTGGTATCTTCATACCTTAGGCAAACGCTGCTTCCAGTTCCGCTCTCGTGCGCCTGGGGAAAGGGTTAGGGAACAGAACTGGGTGTTGCTAGCTTGGCATGTAACTTACATGCTTGTGGCAATTATGCTTCCTCCTGACATGTAGTTAGGGGCTTGGAAGATGCGTTCTAATCCTAGCTCGCTCTCAGGCTCCCTGCGACCTGAGCCAATTACTTCATCTCTGGGTGCCTCAGTTCCTCTGCTATAGAAATGGGACTGACCCCTTCCGCCCTTTGTCTGCTTCCGCTTTGAAGCAGGGATGGTGTCCTGGATGGATGAGCCCTTGAAGGCAAACTGGCGAGAGCCTTGCCCTCAACCTCGCAGCCCCAGGGACAGTTAATGGCAGGTCCTGTACCAGGTAGGAGAGTTAATTGTAGTGACTGACCCCCAGGTGTAGGGGGCCTGTGGAAGGGCGATATGGCCCGTGAGGAGATGGCTCAGCAGTTTGGGTTTGGCTGTGATCACGAGTGGAGCTAACTCAGGTGCTGTCCCCTGGAGCAAGGGGCAAGTGTCCAGGGAGTCCTGGGGCTGGTGTGGCAGGAGGGGGACAGGGAGTACAAAGGACCCATAGGGAGCAGGCTCCTGTGACAGGGCCTTGAGCTGAAGTCTGTGGGGGAGGGATGACTTTGAGTAACTCCATACACACTGAACATTTGTGACTTGTCTGGAGAGCTTGGCCATGGGAGACCCAAGCAGAAGCGGATGGGCTGCAGGAGGTGCTGGCGACAGAGACCTGCACCATTATGCCTGGATGCAGTGCCGATGAGGAGTGCATCCTGTTCTCTAGAGCCGTGTTTCTTAAACTTTTTAAGACCGAGGAACACCAAACAATTTATTTTTTTGACGCACACCAAGGGGTTTTTTGTTGAGCCCCCCCAAAAAGTCGCCTGCCCCTTTAAGGACAGCCATTTTGAACTCTCTTGTTCTCCGTGGCACACCGGTGTGCCGCAGAACACAGTTTAAGAAACGCTGTTCTACAGTCTCTCGGGGTGTGTATGTGCAGATGCTAGTCCCATGGGCCCTTGTCCTGGGGATGTTCCAGGTGGAGGCTGAAACTGGTGGAGTGTGGTGCTTTTTCTGATGCCATCTTGCTTCAGTGCAAGGAATGAACAGAGCTACTTATCCAAATGCAGGAGGAACCAAGAGCAAAAGAAGCAGATTCTCAGCTTACAGGTCCAAGCCTTTTAGCCAACAGACTCAGCTGCTCTCTCGCATCTTCCAGGGTCATGCTCAGATCACCAGTTGCTGCTTGGCATTCTTGCTTTTTGCCTCTGCCTCTCTGTTCTTGTCCAGTCTCTGCTTGTGTGGGGGACAGACACCCCTGTCTGGACACCTGGCAGTCGTCCCTACTCAAATCCTCCAGCTGCTCCTGCCTAATGACGTTAACATGGACTCGGAGTCAGCATTTGGGGGCGACTCCGACACTAACTCTGCTTGGCTTCTCAGGAGCACGCCTGGCTCATCTGACCCCATTTCCCTAAGCAGTCTCAGGCGCCTTGTCCAGAGCGTATGAGCAATAGGTCTCCGATTGCTTCCCTCAGCAGCCTCTTTTCATGAGGCTCCATCCTGCTCACGGTGCAGCCAATGGCAAAAGGCTCCTCAAATTCCATGCTGGCAGGGTTGGACTCATTGAGCACCTTGACCTGAGTCATCCTGAACTGTCCTCTCCTTATTGGATCCTATTTCTCCCAATGGCTAGAAGGGCACCTCCTCGAGCCCCTCTGGACAGCCCATGTGACCACACTTGCCTTCCCTAACTCTTTGCTCCTTCTTGATGGACTGAATGTGTTTTGAGTGGCTTTCTCTCTCTCCCCTTTCAGTATGATTCCTAGTGTTATCCCAGCCTGCGACCCCACCATCGCCTACGGTCTGTATCACGCCTGCATGGCTCCTGTATCGGTGAGTGGTGGAGAGATTCAGCCCCTCTGCAAAGGCTGCTGGGAACTGGGCCATCACAGTAGTAGTTTTCCCAGAGAGATCCCTATCTGCTAGGAGCTCTGCTCCTTGCCCCTGCCCCAGCTCTTTACCTGGGCCGCTTGCTTGGGCATTGATTGAACATAATTGATTCATTGATTGAACATACAGGCATCGATTGGCCGTACTGGGTCAGACCAAAGGTCCATCTAGCCCAGTATCCTGTCTGCCGACAGTGGCCAACACCAGGTGCCCCAGAGGGGGTGGACCGAAGACAATGATCAAGCAATTTGTCTCCTGCCATCCCTCTCCAGCCTCTGACAAACAGAGGCCAGGGGCACCATGCTTTACCCCCTGGCTAATAGCCTTTTTATGGATTTAACCTCCATGAATTTATCTAGCTCTTTATTAAACTCTGTTATAGTCCTAGCCTTCACAGCCTCCTCTGGCAAGGAG
>JANRFK010003836.1:6688995-6700961 GCA_030068395.1 Apalone spinifera | reverse complement strand
GGGGCAGTAAGATATTCTGGGTCTTATTTTCTATCCCTTTTTTGGTCATTGGTAATGACTTTGGCCATCGCCACCTGATGTTTGGAGGAGTTGAGAGAGAGATCCCAGTGACTGGGCTCTCCTCCAGGTCTCCCTGAGGATCCCCCTTCACTGATCAATGGAGAGAATAAGAAATTCACACATGGCTCTGAGTCTAGCAGAAGCTGGGTGAGCCTGTCTCAGAGAGGAGCCGGCTTCATCTGCACCTGCAAACACAGCGAGGAGTCCGGTGGCACCTTGGAGACTCACCCATTTATTTGGGCATCAGCTTTTGTGGGCAAAGACCCACGTTGCCAGGTGCCATGGCTGAGCCTCTGCATCCCACAAGGCTGGGCAGAGACACCCAGCACAGAGACGAATCTGGTGTCCTGGAAATGGGACTGTTTCCCCAAGACCGCACTACGCCCGCATCTGGAGTGCTGCATACAGACATGGTTGCCTCATCTCAAAAGAGAGAGATGGGCATTGGAGAAGGTTCAGAAAAGGGTAACTAAAATGATGAGGGGCTTGGAACGGGTCCCATATGAAGAGAGTTTTAAAAATAGTGGGACTTTTCAGCTTAGAAAAGAGGAGACTAAGGGGGGATATGATAGAGGTCTATAAAATCATGACTGGTATAGAAAAAGTAAATAAGGAAAAGTTATTTACTTATTCCCACAATATCAGAACTAGGGGTCACCAAACGAAATGAATAGGCAGCAGGTTTAAAACAAACACAAGGAAGTTTTTCTTCACTCAGCACACAGTCAACCAGTGGAACTCCTTGCCAGAAGATGTGGTGAAGGCTAGGCCTTTAACAGGGCTCAAAAGAGAGCTTGACAGATTCATGGAGGTCAAGTCCATCAATGGCTGTTAGCCAGGCTGGGTAGGAATGATGTCCTGAGCCTCTGTTTGTCTGGAGGTGGGTGACAGGATCACGTGAGGATTCCCTGTTGTGTTCCCTCTCTCCGGGGCATCTGGCATTGGCCACTGTCGGCAGACAGGACGCTGGGCTGCATGGACCTTTGGTCTGACCTTAAGAGAACAATATGTCTAAGGTGGCACCAGCGGAGTGCTGGGGAAGGAGGAGAGGATACACAGAATCGGGTGGAAGAGACTGTGCTGACCCACTTTGTTCGGTATCCGTTCAGATACTGGGGTGTGGCTAAAGGCCAGATCCTGGGCTCAGGGGTGTAAATCAGCCTGGTACATGCAGCCAACGAGAGCTGCAGCTGCGGCGTCAGCTCCCATTGTTGCTCTGTGGCTCATTCCCTGCTGTGAGCAGTCTTCCTTCCCCTTATTCTATTGCTTCGCCTGCCTACACCTGGGAGCTGCCAGCCCCCTCAGGCAAGGCCTGATGCATTGCCCACTGGATTCCCTGTTGCTGAGACCTGTCTGTGTGTGTCTCTCTGGCAGCACACTTCAATGAGTATCTGGCCTTAAGATCCCCATACGGCAGCCCAGGGGCCAGTGTACAAAAGAAATGGGGCTGCACCCTCGGTATTTTCCGTTTTGATTATTTGTTTTCGACTCTTTGCAGCTGGCCGTGCTGATAGTCTTGTCTCTGCTGGTGAAATGCAAGAGCCTCCGTAAAAGCTGTTGGAATGGAGCACCTGGACTGCTCAGGTGTGCCGGGTAACCACTGTCCACACCCTTCCTTTGCCCCAGGTGGCCTTGGCCAAGGCATCCCTTGCTCTGATGTGACCGCACTCCCTGATGCTGTGCAGACTGGAATTGCAGAAATCTGTGGCCCTTTTGCCACCCAGAATGTTTGTAAGCAGTTGGGGGGGGCACCTTTTAGTGCTTGGGCCGTCTAGAGTTCTGATTTGCAGTCAACTGTTGGGTAGCACGTAACTAGGCTGGAGCGAGATGGCAGATGCAGAATTGAAGGCTGCTATTCGAAGCCCAGGCTAGGCAGGAAGGACGGGCTCAGCCTCTCTAGTCAGAGCTTTTAGCTGCCTCCAAGTTCACTGTAAGAACCTTTAAAGTTTCTGAGCTTTGTCTAACCTGACCTGAGCCACCTTGTCTGGTCTGCTTTCATGGCTTCCCTCCTCCCCCTCCAGCAGGCTGACCTGAGAGCACGGGGCAGCTTTTCTCTTGGAGCTCAGAGCTATGGCCAGGCTGGTTGCTTCGTAGTCACTCTGTCATGCACGTACCAGCCCTTGTAGCTACTTTGGTGGCCTAGTCTAACAGTGTCCGGCCAGATGGCTGCAGGCCGGCTAAATCGAACTGGAGAGAGGCCTGTGGTCCTGCTGAGTTCCTCCTTGTGCAAAACAAGGGTGTGCCATTCTCTGCCCGGCAGTGACACCAGACGAAATACTCCATCCCCACTCACAGAACTTCAGTAATCCAGCCTGTCCCTGGAACCCTTCCCGCTGGGCTCCTCCTCCAGGACCCCAGACCTTTGCTCACCCTGGCAGCTTTGCTCCCTGTTGACCTTGATATCCCTGCTCTGCCACTGCACGGGGTCATACCCGGGGTTCCCTGTAAGCCGGGCGCTTGTGCAGCCGCCCAGGGGAGATTCCAATGCCGCCCAGTGGATTAGCAGAGCCTCCACAGCTGGGTTTTGTTGGTGGCGTACGTCCACACGCGCCTCAGTGCACATAAAGGATTAGAGGGAATATTGGTGTGGAGGGGCTTAGACAATTATTTAGAAACTCTAGTGTAGTAACCCTCCCCCACCCCCTTTCTCCTTTGCCATCTTCCGTCTGTTCGTCGTTCCTCCCGGTTCTCTCGAATATGGATACCCGGGGCAGGGAGCGCTCGCTGCTCAGTCGGACTGTACGTCGCTGCGCACCCCTGTGGGGCAGTGACAGGAGAGGTGGCCGGGACGCCCAGCAATGCCTGGTGGCGCAGAGAAGCCGGGGGTTGGGTGCGGCAGGGTCAGCTTGGGGCTCAGTTTCTTCCAGCCAAACAAAGGGCAGGGAGGACCCGCCGGACACCGAGGCAATGAGCAGTGCGGGCGGATGGGACGCACCCGAACAGCCCACTGGGGGCTGGTCGGTGACTCCCCCACCCTGGCTGTGGCTGCCCTTTGTGGCAGAGGCAGGTGGCTATGGAGCCTCAAGCCACTGTGCCCTCCTCTTTCTGGGTGGCTGTGTGGAGAGGGGGAGCGGTCTCCTGGGGATGTGGGGCTGAGGGGTTCCCTGGCTGTTCTCACCCTAGCTTCCCTCACCCCTGCTTTTGCAGCCCTGTGGATTTCTTGGAAGTGGAGGGCCACCCGGGGCTGGTGGCGGCCGTGTTTGGAATCCTCTTCTCTTCTGTGTGTGTGCTGGTGCTGGACACCGACCCCCTGCCCTTCATTGCCAGCTCCTCCCCGCGCACTCGAGGTAACGCGGGGGGCTCTGTGCCAGCCCCTTCTAAGGTCCACGGGGTTCTGCTTTTTCAGTCCTGCGAGCCCGTCGGACGCCGGCGCTGCCCCCGGTGAGCACAGGGATCCAGCTCGCCCTGGTGCTGGCGTGCCACTCCGAGTAAGCCCCAGAAGAAACGTCTTCGTGTTTGGCTGCGTTTCCCCCTTGCACAGATTTTGTGTTGGGCCCCCAGGTAGCGTTTGGCCCCTTTGCTCGTGGCCCCGGAGACGCGCTTGACGACCGGGGGGAGCAGCAGGGCGGGGAGTGGCTCACTTGAGAAAGCCGGGCCTGCGGTGACTCGGCCTGGTGCTCTGTCCAGCATGCCCCTTCTGGCGCTTGCATGAATGGCTGGGCCCGCCGCAGAGGCGCGGGGAGTCAAAGCCCCACGGGGGGTGAGTGGCAGCTGCAGATGCTGAGTTTCTCTGCCGACTGGGGCTGGAGGGGAAGGGCTCGCCTGAGCGTCCCTTGGCAAAGCAAAGGACCTGGGAGCTGAGCGCTGCTGAGTGGAGGTGGCACCGCAGGCTGATGGGAGCCCTGGTGCTGTTGGCGCCAAGGGAGGAGAGGAGCCATCGCCGGCTGTGCCTGCATGCCATGGGCACGGACTGGATTTCCAGTCTCCAGCTTTGGGTGGCTTGACAGCGCCTCCTAGCCCGGTGCGCAAGACGGGGCGTCGCTTTGCACGTTCTACGCCCTGGGACTGACCGCTCTGCACATTTGTCTTTTTCTCCACCCCACCCCTTGTCTAGAGTACTGGAAGATCCTGGCTTTGCTCTATTACCCTGCCTTCTACTATCCTTTACTTGCATGCGCCACAACCAGACACAGAGCTGGCTATTTCGTAGGCTGCTTGCTGTCCTGGGGCCATTGTGTGGTCCATATCTGGCAGAAAGTGGACTGCCCTCAGTCGCCCAAGGTAAATGTAAATGAGGTGCACAGCATGGGCCTTGCTCTCCCTCCCTGGTCACAGGCACTACTAACAGGAGGTAAGGAGACGGAGGGGGATGAATGGCTGGTGCTGGTGAAGCCCCAGGTCGGGCTCTCCTGGAAGAGCTGAAGGTTTGGCTAACGGTGCTGAAGGCCACATGGGTGCAGCCCCCTCGCTCTGCACTGATGGAAAAAGACTTTTGCCTCTGCTGCATTCTGGGCATCTGCAAGCCCTGCGAAGCCCTAGATTACGAATGAGAACTCTGGCTGGTGGGCGCGCAGGAGTGGGAAGCTGTGGTATCCTGGGTACTGTAAGCTACGCTACTTGTCTGCTCTTCCCTGCTCCCCAGATTTACAGGTACTATTCCCTGCTGTCTTATGGCCCCATTATCCTCTGCCTCGTCATCCTGAGCATTTGGTACCCGGTGCTGCTTGTCCGGAGCTTCACGCAGGAGAACCCGGCTGCGAGAGAGGTAATGCCCTGCGGCTTCCTTCCACCGACACGCTGTGTTGATTCCATTGAGGGCAGCGAGCAAAGAAGCCCCCCCCCCCCCCCCCCCCCCCCCCCCCCCCCCCCCCCCCCCCCCCCCCCCGTCCTCACACACACACACTCCACTCCTGTGCAACATTCATGTACCAGGTCTTTTTTTCAAATTTGGATTGTGAGAGAGCTAATTAGCTAGTGAATGAGACTTGAGTGTCTGCGCCCATTAAAACAGAGCTGGAGATGTAACCAACAGCAAACGTGGCTCTAGAAGAGACACAAAATGTAGCATGAATCAGACAACTTACAGGCAATGGCACATTCCTTGAAGTTATGTCTTTTAAAACCCCTCTTGGGGTGTATTGTCTAATTAGCATGAAAACAGGTCAGTTTTGCAATATTTTAAATGCCATATGCATTAATTTTTTCTTAACAGCTGGACTCTCCTGTTTCTATGCATGAAATAGAATAGGTCATCTCCATTTTGTAGCAAAAATGCCTAAAGTGCTAATCGCAGGTCTCTGAAGACCATGGTCACTGAACGCTTTTGGCTGGTCATCTCTCTGCACGATGGTTTTCTTATATTTTTTCCACATCTGTGTGGGCTTCTACTTAGAGCTTGTCTACAGGGAAATTTACCTGCAGTAGTTCCCTGAGTGGAGGCTTTTACTCCTGACAAAAGGCACAGAGTAGTTAATTTTTTTAATTGATGCCCCCATCCTAGTCCAAAATAATGTTCAGGTGTAGACAAGCCCGTAGGGTTGAATGGGGCCACTAAGTTCTCCATCTGGAAGGTAACTTTCCGCATCCAATTGGTACACTGGGATGGCTGTCTGGGGAAGCGAGTCAGGTTCCTCACTCCCGAGTACATCACTTGCTCACATGGTCTGCAGGCTTAATCAGCTGAGCGGGTAGAAATGGCTGGGTGAAAACCAGAGGCAGGTTCTGCCAAACTGGCCCTGTGTGTATGTGTAGGACGAGGCTTCAGGAACTGACTTTGCTAAACCATGAACAGAGCCCCAATCCAAACTCTGCAAATATTTGATTAGCTTTTCCCCCTGGTATTTCACTGGTACTGGGCTCCAGCCAAGACCAGAAGCTGGAATGGAGGGGAAGAGGCTGTTCTAGGGGCGCTTGTGGCTTGCCCAGAGGTAGGAAGCAGACCGTGAATGTTCCCAGGTGCTTGCAAACCTAAGGACATGTGCTCGTTTGAGCCAACCTGCTGAGCCTCTTCACTCCGTGCAGCTGACTCTGCAGTAAGCCCTGTCCCAGAGTCAGAGTCCGTCACTTCCCACCCACCCCTTCACTAGGCTCGCGATCGCTTCTTAGGTTATTTTATCCTTTTCATCCTCCTCCCTGCTGCCGGGGGTCTGGCAGGGACGGCCTCCCTCCACATGCAGCACCCGCCTGCCAGAGAGAAGGGGGCTGAGGTGCCGAACTTTCTCTTTGAACCCCCCCACGTGTCATCGTATGCACAGGGAATTGGAAGGCGCTTGTCTCCCAAGCGTGGGTCACCAGACCTTACTGCATCCATGCTGGTGGTGCCTGGTCAGCCCCCAGGACCCTGCCCCTTGGAACTCTGCCGGAGCCCCCTAAGGCTGTCACTTAGCACTCCCACCAGTGCGCTCCCCCCTTCCTCCCAGTTCCAGAGCAAGAGGAGCAGGGTGCTGGAACTAGGGTGCTGCCATATCCTCTGGCTTGAAGTAACATGAAGCACCAAATACATGATCTCCATGGTCTCCGTCAGCAGCACTAGAATCATTCCTCCAGCTCTCGGTGCATATGGGAGCAAAGTAGCTGCAGTCGTCCGGCAAGGAAAGGCTGCGGTTCTGAGTTGCCTTGCAGTGATCCAAGTGCCGGACGCTATCCACTGCCCTCATTCCACACTCTGAGGACAGAAGGCAATGGGTCTAAATGCCCCCCCCCCCCTTGGGTGCTGTGAGTGCTAACCCGGAATCTTTGCTAGGAGTTCTGCCTATTCCCCACCTGCTCCCTCTGGCTGAGTCCTGCCACTCCTGCATGCCACGTTCTCCAGTCTCCCTGGGCAAGCTGCCAGCTTTGGGCACACTGGCTGTGCCCACACGCAGAGGGTTTGACGATTTAGGGGTTTAATCTTGCTGTATTTGGAGAGAGAGAAAATCCCTCTTCTGTGTAAACTCCTTAGCTCAAGAAGCTTAGGCATCAATGGGTCCCATTCAGGCTGGAACTGGTGTCTCATTGTTTGTGCCCCTAGGTTTTCACGGCAGTAGGGGATAATCTCTGGGGCTCAGACAATCTTTGTTAGGAAGGGAGTTTGTGTTATTACATTTTTAAATATCCTCCAAACACCCCCCCCCCAAAAAACACAAAGAAGTCCACACCTTGCGGATTTCTTAGTGTTGTACCAAAGCCTGGATTTAGTCTAAAGATCCTGCTAGTTCACTTAAATCCTGCTCTCAGGCTTCCTCAGCATTGGTCTGTTCTCTTTTTGGGAAGTCTGGAATCAGCATGCTCTCCTGGATTGGATCCTGGCATCTAGATTGAAGTTCAGGTGCTAGTGAATGAATCCCTTTTCTTCGGAGTGCCTGGCTCAAACACTTGTCGCCAAATGGCAATAACAATGGTTCCTCTTAAAAGGGACTTGAAGGAATTGGGTTTGTTTAGTTTAGAAAAGAGAAGATTGAGGGGGGACATGATAGCTGTTTTCAGGTATCTAAAAGGGTGTCATAAGGAGGAGGGAGAAAACTTGTTCATCTTGGCCTCTGAGGATAGAACAAGAAGCAATGGGCTTAAACTGCAGCCAGGGAGGTTTGGGTTGGACATTAGGAAAAAGTTCCTAACTGTCAGGGTGGTCAGACACTGGAATAAATTGCCCAGGGAGGTTGTGGAATCCCCATCTCTGGAGATATTTAAGAGTAGGTTAGATAAATGTCTATCAGGGATGGTCTAGACAGTATTTGGTCCTGCCATGAGGGAAGGGGACTGGACTCGATGACCTCTCGAGGTCCCTTCCAGTCCTAGTATTCTATGATTCTAACACTTCCTGGTGGGAGATGT
Source organism: Apalone spinifera (assembly GCA_030068395.1). Lineage (NCBI taxonomy): Eukaryota > Metazoa > Chordata > Testudines > Trionychidae > Apalone > Apalone spinifera. Next base: position 6,693,149 of record JANRFK010003836.1, on the reverse strand, counting down.
TATTCCTCCAGCGGGATGTAACTGCTACTGACTCTGAAAGAGGACACGAGGTGCTGAGCGAATTCAATACTGGTGCTTGCCCACAGATGGCACACGGCTGTCTCTGAGCAATGCCTAGGGAAGGGGTTTCTTGGGACGGGGTGAAGCAAGAACTGAACCAAGGCAGAAACTTTTGAGCACAGGGCTTCTTGCAGGGCCTTTGAGAACCGCTCTAAGGAGAGAGCCCCACAGTGTTGACTCGCATCCGACTGTGTCCTGTCCCAACAATGAGTGGGCTTTTCCGCTGCTTTCTTTAAGGTTGCAGGGAGCAGCTATTACAAAAAATACCTGAAGACGATCCTGGCCAAGAGAACGCATACCAGAAGGTATGGCCAGAGCAGTGCGCTTCCTTTCCCAGAGCTCAGCCTGGCTCTAGGTCGCTCCTGCAGCCTTGTTGTTCTTCGGGGGCTGGGTGGGGTTGGGAGACATTGGACATTTCGTTGCAGTATTAAAGCAAAGGCGGCGGCTCTCTTCACCCCCTCCCCCCCCCAACCAGGCATGAGAGATGTAAATGCAGTCTGCCCTGGGTATCATACATGACCAGCGTGCTGTAGTTCACATAGGAGTTCAGGGCAGTCTTATACAAGGGGCCAAACTAGATCCCAGGGGTCCCCTCTGACTCCAGGTTCCACCACTCCTGTTCTCGTTGGCACTGCGTTATTCTGAGGCTGCGTCTAGACTGGCATGATTTTGTGCAAATACTTTTAACAGAAAAGTTTTTCCGTTAAAAGTATTTGCGCAAGAGAGTGTCTACACTGGCATGGGCCTTTGCGCAAAAGCATCCGTGCCAGGGTACACGCTCTCCTGCGCAAGAAAGCTCCAAAGGCCATTTTAACCATCGGGCTTTCTTGAGCAAGTAATTAACATTGCTGTCTGCACTGGCCTCTTGCGCCAGAGGGCTTATCCCTGAGCGGGAGCGTCGGAGGATTTGTGCAAGAAGCCCTGATTTTGTACAGTACAACGTCCGTGTTCTTGCACAAGTACTCGCGGCCAGTGTAGACACAGCCTTAGAGCAAATCTAAGGGCAGTGTGACAGGTTTGACTTCAAATAGGCGGCGGCTGGTCTGAAGAGCTTGAGAAACGCTGTTCTGAACGGTGCCTTGCGCTTGGTTCAGAATGGAAGCTGTTCTCCATTGCCAGGGAGGTGGCTACGTGCGCTGGCCGGGCTGTGCCAAGTCAGGCCTGAGGTGTGTTGGCACAACTGTGGGCACTGGCTTCCCCTGGCCTTCCAGCCAAAGGGCAGGCTCTCAGTGCTGAGGGAGGAGTGTGAAAACCCAAAGCAGGGCTTGTTCTGGGCCAACTCCTCCATTCCTCTTCCAGCTCCAGGAAAGCCAGCCTCCTCTCGAGGGCCCAGATGTACTTACGCTCTTACATCTACACGCCCCAGGAAGGTACTGTACAATGAGGTCCTCTGAGGCGTAGCAGGGTCTCTGGCACCAGGCTTCCTCCCTCGGGAAGTCACTGCTGGCGCTCTCGAAGCATCTGTGCAGAGACCGCTGCCATCCTCCTTCAGCACAACTCCCTCTTTGAGAGAGGACCGTTGGAGCATTGCAGGAGCATGCTCACTCCACCGGCAAGACCTTTGGGTGGCCAAGTGCACAGAGGTTTCTGTGTCGCTGGGCTCCTTCCCTCCGGCCCCGTGTGGCAGTTCAGTGGTGCGAGTGGCTGGGTGGAATGGAAGCCCTGGGGAAGGCCTGGATGGAAGGGTAATGGTGGGGCTGTGGGTGGAAGGAGGGGGTCAGACAGCTGGGAACGGAGGGATGGCGAGAGGGGCTGAGGCAGAGGAGCAGGAAGCCAAAGGCACTCGCCTGGGCAACACGCCGTCCTGCTGCTCGGAGGCCTCCGGCTGGAGCTGGGTTCGTCTCTCACACGCCCCTCTCTTCTGGGCTTGCAGGGTTCCGGGTTCCTCTGATGCTGCTTCTCTCGGTAACCACGGCCGTGATTGCTGTGTACCAGGTAAGCCGGCCAGAGCAATGCCCAGCTGGTTCCCGGGCCCTTCTTACATTCTGTGGGAGTGGGGAAGCAAGGTGGGCAGCCCAGTCCCACGGCCAGGGTCCTCCAGCTGCTCTGGGTGGGAGTTACCCAGGGCGGGGCCAGGCAGACTGCTGGTCCCCTGCACTCTCTAGTGCTCACCTGGCTCTTGATTCACAGGTAGCCCTGCTGCTCCTTGTGGGCTTCCTCCCTCCCGTTCAGATCGTGAGGGCCGGGATGACGAAGGAGATCACAGTCCTGCTGGTTCAGTTTGGGGTCGTCCCTTCGGATAGCCCGGGGGCAGCCCCTGGAGACATGACACAGGAGCTGGACACAGTCAGACACTATCTTTGGTCACTGGAAGGTGAGTTTCTCCAGTCTCGGCAAGCCTCGTGCTCAGGCTGCCCACGATCTGTTCCCGTTTCCCTGTGCAGAGACCGCAGGCCACTGTCTGGTCTGGCTCTTGGGGGCCGTCTAGAAGGGGTACGCAGTCTCAACCCTTCCAGTCCCGGAGACTACCCAGGACACAGACCATCCATTACCTGCAGCATCAAGAAGCTCCAAAGAATTCCTGACCTCTTCTCATTTCAGTACGAACTCCTCCCATTCAGCTAGAGCAGAGGCAGGCAAGACACAGTCCATGGGGTGGATCCAGCCTGCCAAACCTCCAGATCCAGCTCCTGGGCCACCCTGCCAGGACATTCAGGCACAGAGCAGCCCCACACCACTTTAAGCAGCTGGCTGCTCCTGCGGCTCTCTGCTCGGGGCACAGGGGAAAGAGGAGGTGGGAGAGGTGCTGCGTGCTGGCTCCGCCCCCAGCAAAATCTCTCAACTCCCATTGGCTGCTTTCCAGAGGCTAAAGAGCATGGGATACAGGGGCGATGGAGAGCCACAGGCAGGAGCAGTCTCCTCCAGGCCTGGAGTTCGAGGGCCTGGTCCCTAGAGCCCCACCAGGCTGCATGGCCTACGATGTGGCTGAGAGCTGGAGACATGAAAGGAAAGCGAACAGCCTGGCCCCAGGCCAGCAGCCAGGGCTCTGAGCATCCACAGCCAGGAATTCCACACCGCCGTGGCTGCTCAGGGCCGGATGCGTGTCGGAACTGAACAGATAGCTTCTCGAGTGTGGAGGGCTAAGGACTGGCTAACTCGGAGCCCCTGCCAGGAGGGAAGCGTGCTGCCTCCAGCTAGCACGGTGCCCCCTTCCACCCACCCCCCCACCAACCCTGCAGTCAGCCGCTCCTTGCGCACTTCGCACAATGGCAGCACACTTAAACCTGCTTGTGATTGTCTCCTGACATCTCTCTTCCCCACCCCCGAGATATTTTCACAGCCTGTCACTCTTCCCCAGGCTGCCTGGCTGATTCCTGCAGTGACACTGGAAAGACTCGCCAAGTGCCCGGGGAGGCGGGGGGGAGGAGCAGGGCTGATGGGAGGGAAGTAACAGCCTGGCTCTGAGTGAGTGGTCCCCAGGGGAACATGGGATGGGCAGGTCACGTGGCTAACCCAGGCCATGGGTGCAGGGCAGAGACCCAGAGGGAGAATCAAGGTAGCAACCACTGACTGCTAGATGGGGGGCTGGAAACACGGTGTCTAAGCACCCAAAGCTAGAGTGGTGTGGTGGCTGCGGACCCCTAGCCTCTAGGGCAGTGGCTCTCAACTTGTGGGTCGCGACCCCATTTTGATGGGTTCACCAGGGCTGGTGTTACACTTGCTGGGTCCTGCCGTGATTTGTTATCCGAAGGGGCTCATGGCGCAGTGAGGTTGGGCCCCTTGCTGTAGGGTAATGGCATGTGGCTGGAGGCCTGCAGCTCTTGGCTGTCATTCCCAGCGAGTGGGAGTTCAGTTACCTAGGCCAGGCTGTACTGACTCCTGGCCCTACCCGGTCATTGGAGCAGCCCAGCTGGTGGGAGGCTGCTGTATGCTTCCCTGCAATGACAGTGAAATATTCTCCCCATTTTACTGGTTTGGAAACTGAGGCACACGTGATGCAAGATCACACAGGCAAAGCTAGGAACTGAGCCCAAGTCCCAATTAGTGCTTTACCTACCTTGGTTACTTGACTTCTGGTGACAAGTAACCACATCATGCCATCTCATCACTCTTCCAGACCCTGTACGCCCCCCCCCCCCCCCCCCCCCCCCCCC
>JANRFK010003836.1:6586809-6607092 GCA_030068395.1 Apalone spinifera | reverse complement strand
AGGGGGCCAGGATGTGGGAGGGGGCCAGGCCGGGCCGGGAGAGGGCAAGCAAGACAAGCGCAGATGCCAGAGCCTGACTGCGGCTGCCTCCCTCGAGAAGCAGCATTAATATTCCCCTTGCTCGGCCTCGTGGTCTCTTGGTGCTTCGGTCATTGTGGTGTCGGATGCTGCGTGTTTCCTTTCCCTTGTGTCCCTGACAGGCGTGTGCACCACAAAGGGTGGGCTTGTGTGTAAGGGGGATTAAGGTGACGTGGGCTCTGTTTTCTCTGGGCAGGGCAGCCAATAGCGCTGTGCCTCAGTTTCCCCTCCGAATGGGGGTAACCGCACAGCCTGCGGCAGTCTCTGGGGAGGGAGGGCCAGTCGCCCTGTATTTGTCCAGCACCCAGCGCCACGGGGCCCCTGGCTGGTGCTAGTGCTAGCAAAGGAGAGTCAGCTTCTCCCACATCTGTGTAAGGACGGAGCGTGAGCCAGGCGCCTGCAGGAATCCAAAAGCCGCGCCGGAGCCGGTGGGGAGGTGGCAGCCCAGGCCTGGCCCCGGGCTGCCGAACGTCCGGCCCACGGGCTGCACGCCGCTCCTCAGGGCTGCCAGATGCTTTTATACCTGAGATCCCAGTGGCCGCCCTTTGCCATTCTCAGCCAACGGGAGCTGCGGGAAGCGGCGTGGGCTGGGCTCCCATTGGCCTGGAACCGGCGCACCGCGGCCAATGGGAGCGAGCGTTCCCGCAGCCGCTGAGGTAGACACACCCTCTGGTGCCCCGCCCGGGGCTAACGTGCGGCTCACGGGCCGGAGGGCCCCACCCTGGTCTAGCACACGTGGCCCCCCGAGCCCGGGCAAGAGCGACATGGGCACCTACCCCAGCCACTCCTCTCTCCTGCAGCCCGGGTACAGCCCCCGGCAGGGCGAGGGCGGGAGCCTGGCCTGTGTCGGCCTGTGCAGCCTGGGCCCGGGAGTGGCGGGGTGAGGCCAGGGCTGACTCACAGCAGCAGCAGTTGCCAGGGCAGCTGGTAGGTCAGGCCATCCACCCGGTGCAGCTCCTGTGTGCGGTGAAAGCGGGGCCTGCCCACGGCAGCTTTCGGAGAAAGGCCTGTGCACGTGGGCGGCTCTCTGCCGTCACTCGGCAGGGCGCCTATTGGATGGAGTCGTGGGCTGGGTGCTCCGCCTGACCCTACCCCAGTGTGTTGCCACTCAGTGCCTCAGTCTCCCCACCTTTGCCTGGCCCAGCAGGGACATTCTTACGTTGTCTTGCGAATGGAGAGAACGAGGCTGCTTTTGCAAAACTTGACCCATGAAAAATGGTGGCTCGGAGCCAGGGTTTGTTCTTAGCCGAGCTGCTGTGCCCGTGCACGCCGGCGATGGCCTGGCCTGTTGCCTCACTCGTTCTTTTCCGGTTTCTCTAGAAGCTGCTCCGGCGAGATCCACAGATGCCTCCGGCGAGGTAAGACAGAGCTGTGCTCGTTCGGACAGGAGTGGGGTCACTTTGTGCACCGCTGGCAGGAGTCCACGCGCAGCCCCAGGGCACTGGCTGCAGTGCAGGGCTGGTTACTAGCCACCATCCTCTTGCCTCGTCTTGTTCTTCATACAGGAAATTTGATCTAAGATCCATTCTTCCCTCCGTTGCATCCCCTTCCCTTGCCTCAAGGCTTGAGCACACACCAGGCCAGAGGGCACCTGAGTCACGGGGTACTGATAGCAGAGGGGTCCGGCACGCCACCTGTCCCCTACCACTGGCAGACTTGAGAAGTGAGGCAGGGCAGGCAGGGCTGGGGGCTTCCGTTTCCTGCCCCCTGACGAAAGTGGGACGTGAGCTTGAGAAGCAGCGCAAGGGGGCGTGCAGGAAACGTGTGTTAGTGGGTGAGCCGTGTGGCGGCGGGCGGCTGGGCTAGGGTGAGAGCTACAGGAAGAGAAAACGTTGAGTAGGTTGGAGGCTGGGAGTGAGCGGGAACAGAGAGGGGAACATAAGAGCCGCGCACAGCCCCAGGCAAAGACCCCAGTAAGAGGCGATCGCATAGACCCTGGCACAGGCGGGAGCACGCCAGCTCTACCGTCGCAAGGGGACAGGTAACGTAACCCCTGGCTTATTGCCAGGGGGCTGGCGGAGGGACGCGGGAAGACAGCGCCGCTCAATGGTGACACTGCCATACTGCATCCCGCCGCTGGGGGTCCAGGGCCGCTTCGCCTCGCATTGGTATCGCCCAAAGGCCCGTCTCCTCCCATCGTTACCGTGCCGTGGGGGAGTCAGGAGGGGAGGGACACCAGGGCCCTTCAAAAGCGGGTCCCTAGCACAGGGCTCATTTCCAGTATCCCCTGGGTCCTTCCTGCCCTTGTCTCAGGGCCTCTGGCATCGTCTGGAGGGCCGGACGCGGCGCGGGGCGTCTTCATGATCGTTCTGCTCCGCCTGGGGAACAGCCAGTCGTCCCCTTTGGTCCCCATAGCCAAGTGACGTCCCGTGGCTCAGCGAGGAGGGCGGCCCCGTGGCTGGGATTCCTGCTGGTTTCCGGGCGGGCGCCTGCTGCACACAGCTGCTCTCCTCCTTGTGCAGGCCAGACTACCCTGGTCTGCCCCTTCGGAGCATGCTCAGCCAGGGCGAGGGGATGGGCCTCTTGGGCCCCAAGAGATTGTTTGCCCTTGCCTTGCCTGTACATCTGTCACGCTTACCCAGCCCTTTTCATCAGTAGCTCTCAAAGCACTGTGCAAAGACGGCACAGCAGCATCGCCCGCGGGACATTGCCGAGGTAAGATCTCACCAGCACGGGGAAGGGCTGCAGAGCTGACAGGCCCTGTGGCCCCTCCCGTGCTGCTCCTGACCCGGCCACAGGGCGCAGGAAAGCCACGGAGCCAAGAGGCATCAAAGCACACACCACGGGACTATTCCGGCTAGGGACGTGAAGGACTCGTCGACTTTCCGATCGGCAAATGCGTCTCAGCTAGTCCACAGGCCAGTCGACTAGTTGCGTCCCTCCCCTTACTGCCTCTGTCAGAAAGAGGCAGCAAGGGAGGAAAAGAAGTGGGGGTATTTCAAAGCGGCAGCACCACGTGGAACCTGGGGCCAGGCCCTGGGCTCCGTGTGGCACTGCCGCTTTGAAATGCTGCGTGCCACTCGGGGCCAGCGGGGTGTCCGCAGGCTGCACGTGGCATTTCTAAGTGGCAGCGCTGCATGGAGCCCAGGATCGGCTGGGGTCTCCTGCTGACTCCTGGACTGCACTTGGTGCTGCCGCTTTGAAACGGCAGCTATTTGCGGTGTTTCAAAGCAGCAGGACTGCATGGAGCCTGGGATCAGCTGTCCCCAGCTGATCCCAGGCTCCATGCGGCGCTTTCGCCTTTGAAGTGTAGCAACAGCCCTATCGACTAATCGAATAGTCGATGCAAAATGCATCGACTAGTTGATGAGTCAATTAGTCGCTATTTAACATCTGCAATTCCAGATTCGAATGCCTGGGATAGACGGGTGCACACAAATGGCCCCCGACTAGGTGGACTTCTACTAACAGGCACTGGCCAGGGGATTTGGTTGTGTCTTTGGCTCTTTCCTCAACATGCATAATATGAGGGAAGCACACGCAGCACCACGGCTGCAAATGAGCATGTTTACTAGACCTCTCTTACATGCATGACCGCCCTACATAGACAGACCACAGCTGGGACAGGGTCCTGATGGCTTCAGAAGGAAGTGAGGGTCACTAATGGGGATGGGGAATGCTAAATGCACGGGGGGGCCGGAGCGAGGGACTGGCTGAGGAGGCAGATGTAAGTTCCCCGGAGCCATGCCATCTGCAAAGGGCCTCTCAGACGTATTCCCAAGCGGGAAACCATGAGCTCTCACGGGTCTGTGTCATTGTTTAGGCCCCTTCGTTGCCTCTCCCCACGAAGAGGAAAGGAGTCCAGACGGAGCCCCCTGCCAAGATGATTAAGACAGAAGCTGATGTAGGGGAAGGGGAGCAGTCAGCCAGCCAGCGCCAGCAGGGTTTCCTGGAACAACCTGGGACCAGCTACACAGCAGCCAGCAGCTCTTCCGGTCTGACCAACTTCAGAGCAGCCAAGGAAGCGGACTTGCTGAGAAACAACATCCATGAACTATGTGAGCCAGGTAGGCAGAAGTGACCAGAGTCTTACAAGGGTTTCACTTTGGCCATCGACATCAGGGAAGCCCCAGGAGACTCCTGAAACAAACAAGGGCCTAGGAGCCCTCAGCTGGATTACGGGGTGCAAGCCTGGTCTGCCAGGTTTCAGAGAGAGGGGTTTGGACGGGAACGGGGCAGAGAAGGGCCACTAGGCTGATCTGAGGAACGGGAAAGCTCCCCTACGAGAGGCGACCCAAAGAGCTTGGCTCATGGAGCCGGGCCAAAGAGGCTGAGGGGCGATGGGCTGGCTCTGCATAAATCCCCCAGAGGGATAAATCCAGGGAGGGAGAAGAGCTACTGAGTTAAGCATCAAGGTGGACACAAGAACAAATGGATAGAAACTGGCCAACAATAACCTGAGGCTTGAAACGAGACGAAGGCTTGTAACCATCGGAGGAGGGAAGCTCTGGAACAGCCTCCCAAGGGCAGCAGTGGGGGCAAAAAACCTCACTGGCTCCAAGACCATGCTTGAGCCGCTTAGGGAGGGGATGGTGCGACGGGGCTGCCTGCAATGGCACGGAGCCCATCTGCCGGAGCGCATAACTCCAGCGGCTGGGGGTGGGGCACTCAAGTTACTCCAGAGAACTCTGTCCTGGGGGCCCAGCTGGTGGGTCTTGCCCACGTGCCCAGGGTCTCACTGACTGACGTCTTTGGGGTTGGGAAGGCTTTTCCCCTGGCTCAGATTGGCAGAAAATCCTGGGGGGCTTTGCCTTCCGCTGCAGCATGGCCACGGGGCACGGGTGGGTTTAACTCGCGTCAGTGATGGGTTCGGTCCTTTGAAGTGAGGCCTTGGCAGCTCAGCCAGAGCCAGGGGCGTTTCTGTGGCCTGCACCATGGAGGAGCTCAGACTAGATGGTTCTTTCTGACCTTCAAGTCTGAGTCTATGAGAGATGCTTCTGGTGGGCAGTTAGAAAAGATCTTTTCCGAGTCACACTGATCTTTGGATTCCTCAGTGTCACAGCTGATTGGTTCTGCCCTCTCGCCCCAGCGTTCACCAGGCTGTGAGGTCACAGGTAGCAGTCACAGGCCACGGGGACCGAAAACAAACCACCAAAAAGGCAAACTTGCACTGGGCAAATCCCTCCCTTAACCCCGGGGTACTTAGCACCTAACCTGAGCTGGGTCCTTCAGTAGAAGAAGGGGGAACGGAGAGAAACAATCTGGACTGTGAGACACAGAAGATCAGACTAGTTAAGCTAATGGTTCCTTCTACCCTTAAACTATGAATTCCAGCTGCTAGCTAAGAGCTGAAATTTCCAGGGTACCTAAAGAAATTATCATCTGAAGAAGTGGGCTGTGCCCACGAAAGCTCATGATCCTTCTACAGTTTTGTTAGTCTCAAAGGGTACATCTAGACTACATGCCTCTGCCGACAGAGACATGTAAAATAGGCTGCCCGACATAGTCAATGAAGCGGGGATTTAAATATCCCCGGCTTCATTAAAATAAAAATGAAGCTGTGCTGCGCTGGGCCGGCTCAGCTGATCGTCAGCACAGCGCGGCAGTCAAGGTGCGGATCGGTCGACAGGGAACGCCTTTGTCAACCGCTCCTGTAAACCTCCTTTCACGAGGCATAAGGGAAATCTCAGCCTATTTTTTTGTTTTTATTACTATTAGCCCTGGGTTTTTGTCCTCTCTCCTTCAGGGAATTTTGACAAATAGCAGGTGTGAATAGTGAGGACTGTTGCATGGTGTGGATTGGCTCCCTTTCCCCAGGAGATGTATGCATGTTGCACGCCCCAAATGCCAGCTCCCTTTCTCAGTTACCCCTAGGAAACCCTCAGAAAACCCAGTCCAAGGGGGAGCAGAATCAATCCCCCATGTTGAGTGTTTGCTCAGATTCTGCACCCTCTTCCCTTGTTACGTGACGAGAGAATCTTCTGCAGAAAGAGATTGAAAAGATGGGGACTCCTCACCTCAGAGCGGAGCTGAATGAAAGGGGATGTGGCAGAGACCTACATAATTCTGAAAGGGATGGAGACTAGATGGGGCTGCTATTCTTCGCCCATTCTCATAATACAAGAGCAAAGGGACAGGCACAGGAGTTAGAAGCAGCAGGATTGAAATCCGTACTTATTTTCAGTCTTTCTTTTGAATCTTGCTAAGCTCTCGGTCTCCATGATTTCCTGTGGCGGTAAGTTCCACAGGCTAACTGTGCAGTGTGTGGCAAAGGAAGATCACCACTCACACCGTCCAATCCCTAATCTCTCCCTTGCGCGCACGCGCACACGCACGCACACGTGCACGCACGCACGCACGCACGCACGCACACACTTCTGTGAGTGGCTCAGGGGTCTGACTTGCCTTTTGCTTCTTGCAGATGATGCCACAAGTTGTCTGGACAGCTCTGAAGGCGATGACAGCGATGCAGAGTCAGCGGTGAGCGAGGCACGGTGCCCAAGAACGCCTCCAGTGTCACAGCGCCCAGGGCAGGCACCGGGAGCCACCGCCAGGGCGGGCCGCCTCCGCTGGGACAAAGCAGACGCTGCCTGTGGGCGCGGGGCGCGGCCCGGAGGGCACCCAGCATTTCGGCTGGGTTGGAAAGGAGACGGGCTGCCCCGGCCAGATTGGCAGAGCTAGTTACACCCCTCACATTGCAGAGAGGCACCTCGTGGGTTACCAAAGCACTTAGGGGTTTCTCGTCCCTGCAGTCAGCCGGGCCCCCCCCCGACTGACTGGGACTGCCGGGTGTGCAGCCTGGCCACAAAGGGCCCCCCCCACCAGGCTGTTGAAAGTCCCACTGGTGCAGGGCCGGCAGGCTCTGGAAGTGCGGACACGTCACTCAGCTCCTAGAGGAGGGCTCCATGCACTGCCCCTGCCCCGTGCGGGAACCACAGCCGCTGGGAGCTGCGGGGGCAGCGCCTGTGGGCACAGGCAACTGCAGAGCTGCTTAGGCATCCCTGCGTCCAGGAGCCGAGGGACCTGTCGCCCAGGGCTCACGCCCCGAGAGCCTCCTGCCGCCGCCGAGTGAGCCACGGTGGGGGAGAGTGACTGACAGGCGAGGGGGCGGAGTCTTGGGAGAAGGGGCGGGGCAGCCGGCAGGGCAAAGGTGCTGTTAGAAAGTTGTCAGCCCTGTTCCTCAGCGTCCCGGCGTTTACACCCGGACTAGCTAGCCCAGCTGGGCGGTGGCTGAGTGCTTGGGCACTGCTTTGCCTGAGGCAATAACACGCGTGCTTGGCAGCTAACCCACTCCAGGGCGGCCTTCCCCCAATCCCCTTGTGCCCCACAGCATGGAGAAGGTCTCTCCCAGCTCTCTGGGCAGAATCACAGAGCAGCGTGGCCCCTCTCACCACACATGGGAGCACAGCACCCTGCGCACCAGGAACCTCACCCCTCCATAGGCTGTGCTGCTCACACCTGGCGAGGCTCACCCGGGAGCTCAGACCTGGGGGCGGCCGCCCGGATGAAGTCTGCACCAGCCACAGAGCCTTGGGGAGCTGGCAGGGCCCCGGCCCCGCTGGGGAGTTCCCCGGGCTGATGCCTTTGACAACCCATCACCATTCCCTTCTCCAGGACTCCAGTCTGCTGGATGACATCAACAGCGTCAGTTGTGGGAGCAGCGAGGGAGACCTCCTCGACACCCGACAGGCCTCCCTGCTCTTCTTCGACTTCCAGTTCTTGCGTAAGACCCAGGAATGGTTGTTGCAAAGGCAAACACCAAGGCTCCGTCTACACGGCAGGAAAAGCTGGCAAAAGGGACGCAAATTGCGCATCTTTTCCCGCTTTTCTTCCGAAAGAGGCTTTTCCGACACAGGGCAAACGCCAGGGAAAACCCTCTTCCGGAACATTCCTTCTTCCTCGTAGAACGAGGGTTACAGGGATGCAGAAAAAACGTGTCTGCTTTTCAAAGAAATGTTCAGAAAGCAGACGCATTCCTTTTTGGGGGATGTCTCCGGTACCCCGGAAAAGCTCCCCTGAGCCACCGCCCTACGGAGGGGGAGGACAGGCCAGAGGCCATGGGGCTCCCTGGCTCTGCTGAGGAAATGACCACCTGCCATGTCCCCACTAGGGTGCAGCAGCAGGCTTCCCACGGCCAGGCGAGACAAGGCAGCCCTGCTGCTGGAGGGGCTCCGAGACTTTGTCTACACTGCAGGGCTTTTGCGCAAGACGCTCTGATCGGAAGAGATCTTCCGCAAAAACGTCTTGCGCAAGAGAGTGTCTACGCTGCATGGACGCCTTCGCAGCTCTGATGGGCATTCACAGAACGGCCATCAGAGCACCGGTGCTTTTTGTGCTAGGCTCTTTTTGCACAAGAAACCCCTGGTGAGCATCCACACGCACCTTTTTGTGCAAGAGCTCTTGTGCAAAAAGGCGTTATTCCTCGTAGAAGGAGGCCTACCTACACCGCCAAAAGCCCTCTGCTCTGTCCACTGACTAGATTTTCTTGCGCAAAAACGCACTTCAGGTGTTGACGCTCCACCGGTTTTTGCACAAAAACTTTGTAGTGTACACATAGCTCAGGTCCACGAGGCCATGAATGGAAGGGTGGCCAGCTGCAATCTGCCACATGGTCAGGCAGGGCTCTCGGTTAACAGCCTCCAGGCTCCCGGAGCAGCCCTCCCCTTCCAGAAGTGACATCTTCAAGTGAGGAAGCACCTTCAGAGAGAGCCCTTTCCCCTCTCCCAGGAACACCTGCGGGGCCAGGGCCAGGGCTGTGCTGGGGAAGGGTTAGCTGAAGTGCCCTGGAAGAGGCAAGCTAGGCGTGGGGGGTCAGATGCTGCTTGGGGAGGGCTCTGAGGGGCCAGATCCCCCGTTGCTGTTAATCGCTGTAGCCCCATCAAAGCCCATTGTTACTCCGGGTGAGGCCCACGCCCAGTGGTCAAGTTCCCCTGACAGATTCTGTCTTTCACTCCCAGAAGCAAACAGGATCCTGCAGCTGGCCGTGGTGGATGGAGAAAAGAGCTTCACCGTCTTGATCCAGCCGATGGCCTCTTTGCCTGACTTGATCTCAAAAGGCGGCATCTGCGAGATTGGCATGAAGTCCTTGTTCCAGCACCTCTGCTCTGTCCACAAGCCTGTCTTGGCAGGGTACGGTCTCTGGTCTCCAGCCCTGCCTGTCCTCTTTCAGTCCTTGGCTCTCCTTGGCAGGAAAGAAGAGTTTTGTGCAGCTGTCTCTGGTTTCCTGGATGTCTTGCCCCTGATTAAAGAGAAGATCCCCAGGACTGGGAACCACAAACTGAAGACCCTGGCCAGCACCTACCTCTGGCGGCAGCTCAATGACAGCAGCCCGATGGAGAACGCCAAGGCCCTGCGGGATCTGTGTGTCGTTCTGGAGCTGGACCCCCTGCAGGATGCAAGGCCTGTGCTCACCTGCTCTCACCTGGACTGTTACGCTTCCCTTCAGCCCTTGCTGAATGAGAAACTTCTCACCAAGCCTTCGGTGCAGACGCTGTCCATGCACAATGTGAGCCTTCCCCAGCTCTACTCCTTATACCTCAGGGACCCTGCGAAAGGGCTGCAGAAGTTCTGCCGGGTCTTCAATTCTCGGCTGCAGAGCTCCGAGAATAAAATCCGAAAGCTGAGTAAGATCAAAGCCCATTTCCAAAGTCCACAGCCCTCGGCTGGCCCCCAAGCAGCAGCACCAGCAGCAGCAACACTAGCAGCAGCAGCAGCAGCAGCAGCAGCAACACTAGCAGCAGCAGCAGCAGCAGCAAAGAGAGAGAGAGACTGGTGAGGCCCATCTCCAGCTCAGGCAGATCTCCATCTGTGGCCCCTCAGGTGCGAGGCTGTGACGGCGCGTTGGGTTTTCCCGTCTCCTGCACCCCCGTGATGGCACGGACAGACTCCCCCAGCCAGTAGAACAGAGGGAGTTTATTGCTTCTCCAGGATACAGCACAGCAAAGATGCAATCCAATTCCAGGGCCAGGGCCAGGATGCCTCAGCCCCCCTCGAGATGGGGTGGGGGGACTGGTCCCTCAAATTCCAGCCCCTGGCTCGGCTGCTTCCTCCATGATACCCCGACAGAAACTTAACTCACTTCCAGCCCTGCCCCCAGCCAGAGGTTGGGCTCTGCCTTCTCTTTGTCCCACTCCATGGGCGGCAACAGGTCAGACAGGTTTGGGGGTCGTTTGCATACTGACTCAGCAGCTGTCCTGCTGGGCCCCGCTGCAGCCAGCAGCCAGTGGAGGCCACTCCCAGCCCACTGCCCAGCACAGCAACCAGCCAGGTACCCCCACTACGGCACAGAGGCTGAGCGGCAGCATGGAGCTCTCAGGTGCAGGCAGCTTCACGCTTTGCAGTTTGGCCCATTAGCCAGAGCAGGGCCTGCTGCAAAGCTCACATCTCAATTTCAACTACGGATTTCAGGGGTGCTTGGATCAGGGCTTTGGGGGGGACGACTCTCCCCCTCCCTTTTATGAAACAAAATACAGGACGATGTAGCACTTTAAAGACTAACAAGATGGTTTATTAGGTGATGAGCTTTCGTGGGCCAGACCCACTTCCTCAGATCAAGTAGTGGAAGAGAATTGTCACAACCATATATACCAAAGGATACAAATAAAAAAATGAACACATATGAAAAGGACAAATCAAATTTCAGAACAGAAGGGGGATGTGGAGGGGGGGGAAGGAAATTGTCTGTGAGCTAATGATATTAGAGGTGATAATTGGAGAAGCTGTCCTTGTAATGGGTAAGATAATTAGATCCCTTATTCAAATTCAGGTGTAAAGTGTCGAATTTAAGCATGAATGACAGTTCAGAGGATTCTCTTTCAAGTGCAGTCTTAAAAGGGCTTTGAAGCAGGATGCAGGTAATCAAGTCGTTGAGGCAATGTCCTTTCTGGTTGAAATGGCAAGAAACTGTTTTTTCTTTGTGATCCTGTCTGATATCTGTTTTGTGGGCATTGATCCTTTGGCGAAGTGTCTGAGACGTTTGTCCAATGTACACAGCAGACGGACACTTTCGGCACATGATAGCATAAATTATATTTCTGGATGCGCAGGAATATGTGTTCTTGATCTTATAGCTCACTTGGTTAGGTCCAATAATGGTGTGACGACGCGTTTGGGTTCTCTCATCTCCTGCACCCCCGTGATGGCATGGACAGACTCCACCAGCCAGTAGAATAGAGGGAGTTTATTGCTTCTCCAGGATACAGCACAGCAAAGATGCAATCCAATCACAGGGCCAGGGCCAGGATGCCTCAGCCCCCCTTGAGATGGGGTGGGGGGGACTGGCCCCTCAAATCCCAGCCCCTGGCTCGGCTGCTTCCTCCATGATACCCCGACAGAAACTAACTCACTGACCTCCAGCCCTGCCCCCAGCCAGGGCAGCATTCCCCCTTCCTTTGTCTCTCTCCCTGGGGGGTAGCTGGTCAGACAGGTTTGGGGGTCGTTTGCATACTGACTCAGCAGCTGTCCTGCTGGGCCGTGCTGCAGCCAGCAGCCAGTGGAGGCCACTCACAGCCCACTGCCCAGCACAGCAACCAGCCAGGTACCCCCACTACGGCACAAATGGTATCAGCAGAGTGAATATGTGGACAAAGCTGGCAGCGGGGTTTGTTGCAAGGGACGGTGCCAGGGTTGGTATTAGTGTGGTGTGTCCTGTGGTTGTTGGTAAGAATCACCCTGAGGTTCGGTGGTTGTCTATAGGAGACTGTGGGTCTGTCTCCCAGAGCCTCTCGGAGTTAGTATATTTCAGGTACAAAACTCTCTTAGGGTGAAGTTCATAGGGCACTCATCTAGGACTTGGGTGACAAGTCCTTGCTCTACCACAGACCTCCTGTAGCCACGCTTTGCCTCAGTTTCCCATCTGTGAATAGACCTGCCCTGCCCCGCCTCGCCGGCGTGTTAGGAGGAGGTGGCTGTGTCCGGGGGCCCGAGAAGTGCCCAAGGCAGACCAAGCCAGGGTTGCAGGGACAGCCCAGTGGCTTGAGGACATACTGCCTGTCAGGGAAGCCCCTCAAGCACTGAACCCCCAGCGGTGCAGAGTGGAGGCTGCAGGCTCAGGGAGGCGATAATCCGATCGAGCTGCCCCGGGTGGAGCCGCCCCAGGGGAGAGCACAGCCAAGGCCTGTGTGGATGTTCTGGTTCCTCTGGTGTGCGGCTGCGTAGGCGCTGTGCCCCTCGGCACCTAGGCCTGTACGGAGAGCCAGGCACCCCACCGCCTTTGTGGGTTCGGGCCCACGTGGCCAGGGCGGGGAGTCTGTCCAGCCACCACTCGCCTGTATTCACTGGCGCCCCAGCCTGCAGGCGAATAACTTCTCTACAATGAGATGCACAAAAGAGTCTGTGGCTGAGGCCAGAGGGGGCTTGGTGCCCCTCGCGGGCCTGACTGCCCTCTTGGCTGGGACTGCGTCAGCAGCACACGGGACGAAGGGGCTTTGAAAGCGGGATGCCTTTGCGCCCCTCTAGATGTGCAGCCTGGATCCTCCAAGCTCTGGCTCCCAGGGCCTGGGGAGCTCGGGCAAGTTGGCAGCTTACGTTCCCTGGAGGGCCTGGGCCACCATCCTCTTTGTGTTTTCCTACTGACCCGGGGCAGTTCCCTGGGGCAGGGACTCCATTGTCACTGGGCTCTGTAATGGGCTGTGTACAGTCACGCGGCACGGTGAACAGGCCCGGCCCCATATCTCAAAGGGGGGGCAAGCCAAGCCCCAGAGCTGGGGGGAGGGGAGAGTTGGCTCCAGATGAACACCTAAATGCTGCCGTGGGCCCGCTCCTAGTGACACCACTGAGCCACACCGTGGCACCCCGCCTGACGCTGTTTGGACTCTGCAGACAGGCCGAGCGTGTGTCGAAGGACCAGCGAGTCTCGCCGCCCTCCAGGAGTCACAGGGTTCTCTGGGAACTGTGGCCTTGCGGCGGGTCACCCGCTGCATGATTACCTGGGGCTGAGCGGCACCACCGAGCTGCTTCAAACCCACTTTGCTGGCTTGTCCCAGTGTCCAGGGCCAAGGCAAACCCGAATGCAAACCAGCTGGGCTGGGCTCCCTGGCAAATGGCCAAGTTCAGGCTGCACCTTCCAGCCAGGGGCACCCACGTGTGCTGACCTTGGCGTGAGCCTGCTAGAAGCAGCAGCCAGCCAGGCAGAGTCCCTCCAGCCCCGGGCCTGGGGACCTCGGCCGTCCTGGCCAGGCTGCACAACACAGGGGCTGCCTCGGAGGCCCTGAGCCTTCAAGTGCTGCACTTAGGCAAAACAGGTCCCGCGCGTGGCAGACGACTGGTGACGAGCCCCGGCAAGGGCCAGACGGGCCAGTGGAGAAATGGTGCTTTCTGTGGCACGCCTCCTGCCCAATAGGCGCCGACTTGCTCCCTCAGCCTCCCTCCCAAGCCCCCGCCGTGCCCCACCCCCACCTCGCCTCTTCTGGAGCCATGCCATCCCCCCGGGAGCGCCTGACCCTCGCTCCTCCCCGCCACCTCGGCCTGCGCACCGTGTGAATAATGGCTCGGTGCAGGGGCTGTATTGCTGGAGCCCCTGGGTGCCCAGGCGTGGCCGGGAGCTGCTGGGTCAGCGGCTGCAGGAGCACAGCTGCGTCCCCTGTCGGCGGGGAGCAGTCACTCAGAAGTGCCCTGTGCCCAGACGAGGGCCCTGAGGCAGGCCCTGCCACCACCCAGAATAAGCCAGCACTAGCCACACGTGCCAATGCTGTGTCTAGCCGCGAGATAAGGCCAGGAGGCTCCGGAGACAACCACAGCAGCAGCTGGGCCTGTTTTCTCCTCTCAGCCGCAGGTGGCTCCCACAGGCGGGTGGGGGCTGCGGCACCTGCTGGGAGCAAAACAGAAGTGGCCACGTTGCCATCAGGAGCAGGGGAGAGCTTGGCACAGAGCGGAGAACAATGTGGATTTGCATCTCGGAATCTGCACACCACGTGGAAAACGCAGCTGTCTCCCGGCAAAGGTCAACAGCCCGCTACAGCGAAGCTCTGGTCACAAAGGAGGCAGCAAATTTCCTGCAAAGCATTTTCCTTAAGCAAGATCATAAATAACTGACTCAGAACTGTGCTTGTCTGATCACAGGAGCACACTGTGGGCTGCAAAGCAGTCCCTCCCACTACGCACCCCGGGTAGGGCACCATGACATTCGGGTCACCAAATGCATGGTGGTATGCAGTGCTGTGGGGGCCAGACCCAACCCTAGCCAGCTCCCCCACCCCCCATGCCTCCCAGAGGCTGTACCCCACAGGGCCGTCCCTAGGCAGATGATTAAGGTAGATCAGGATGAATTCTGCCTGTAGAAATTGAGACCCTTGTTTCTGTTGCTAACAGCCAGACTTTTTCTGCAGACAATGGATCCACAGACTTTGCTTTGGAAAGATCCAATGTGGGTCGCTCAGAGAAGGTTGTGGATGAAGTGAAAACTGTCAGGGAATTGGAACAGGCCTGTGATAGCCAAGTGGTTGTGCTTCGCCAGTTGTTGGGAAGCGGGTGGTGTTGGGACAGGAAGGTCTCCATGTTAATTCTTGGAGTGAACACTCTGTCTCGGGCTCAGCGGGAAGACTGGGTAGCTGAGTGTCGAGCAGAACAGCAGGGCAGTAAATCTCCGGAGAGTGCAAAGGGTGGCAAGTAAACTCTCCCTGCTAGACACTCAGCTGGGGGAAGACTTGCCTGTAGCTGTTAGAAATGAGGCCAGACCTAGCCAGCCAATGGAGTCTGTTATGCAAGTGAGCTCAGGATTTGTCAGCAGGACAGGGAGGAAGGAAAAACTTAATCTTGCAAAGGGGCAGCCACAGCTTAACCCTAAGAAGCCAAACCCTCCAGGGTATTGAAGAGAAGGCGCGGCATAACAAAAAGCCTCGTAATGTACATTGCAACAACGTTCATGGCATTCATACCAATGCCAACTTTTGTGACTAATGTGTTGCAGGTGCCAAATTTTTCAAAAACGTACAAGGTGCCTGATCTATTGGAAAACCCCTCAAAGCTGGTAAGAATGATACATAAATGCACTATGTAAAAAGACCTTGTGATACTGATATGTCCATGCTAGTGCCAGTTTATATTCTGCTTCTATTACTGGCCAACTCCTGGCTGGCTCGTCAACATAACTGTGTTAAAACTGCACACCACTTTCAAAACTCTGGGACTTGATGAAGTCTGGCCACTTGGTAAACTGGTTCAAAAGCCAGCAACAATCTTTCATGGCGACCATCAGAAAAGCTTCATGGTCTCTCTTGGACCAGTCCTACTCTTCAAAGCAAGAGACGCCCGTGCAGAAAACAAACAGCAGCCAACTGGCAGTCTCTCCGGTGGCGTGCTCTGGCTACGGAGCAGAGAGAACACTATGGCCCGAGGGCCGGGAAGAGCAGGCATGCTGAAGCACATTCATTATAATCTTAGCTTGCTTTGCTCTCACAGTCATAACATTATCTAGCCTCCAGCCTGTAAGAATATCTACAGCATTTGTGGTGATGGCTTCCTGGGGGGGAGTGAATGTTATGGGTTGTTTCTACACCATTAAAACGCAATTTCCTTTTAATTTACTACTACTTTGCATTTCCCTTGCTTTCATTAAGTTAGGAAGACAGAAATGGATCAGTTCTCGTGTGCCATTCATAATGCTGAATAACACAATCCATCAAATTGCTCAAGAGCTGTTGGATTCAAGGTTTGTTTGGATTTTAGCCTTTGGAGAAGGCTCTGTAGTGAAGCTTTGCTCACACGGTGCTAAAGGAAATAAGCAGCCTGGGAGCACAATAAATGGCAAAACATTCCAGTATTCGGTCTGGGGAAGCTTGCTGTCTCTCAGTGATACATCATGCAATTTAGTACCCAGGCAAGAATACAGAAAAGATGCTCTGTTTCTCCTGCAGAGTGGCTTAGTAATTCTTTGGGTTGTAACGAAGTGATGCCTAGGTCGTCCTAGTCTGCATGGGACATAAAAATAAAATATTAATCCTGGTACTAGTGAGAGGTGGCAGCTTTAGTCATGCTAATTTTTCCTTGAAGTAAATCAGATCTACTGAGTCTAAATTAGAAACCCCCTCTCTATCAGGTCAGCTGAGTCCATTCCCCGGCTACTGCTGGATTGTTTCCTACTGGGAACTGTTCACTAACATATGCTCGCTTCCTCTTTGAGTCTCTTGCTTGTTTTGGTTTATCATAGAATCTTAGACTCCTAGAACTGGAAGGGACCTCGAGAGGTCATCGAGTCCAGTCCCCTGCCCTCATGGCAGGACCATGCACCACCTAGATCATCTCTGAAAGGTGTGTCTCTAACCTGCTCTTAAATATCTCCAGGGATGGAGCTTCCACAACCTCCCTGGGCAACTTACTCCAGTGTTTAACCATCCCAGCACTGGACACAATTCTACAGCTGAGGCCTAATCAGCGCAGAGTAGAGCGGAAGAATGACGTCTCGTGTCTTGCTCACAACACTCCTGGGAATGTAGCCCAGAAACGTGTTTGCTTTTTTTGCAACAGTCTCACACTGAGGCATAAGGGATCGGTCAGCAAAGGCGTTCCCTGTCGACCAATCTGCGTCTTGACTGCCCGTTTGTGCCAACAAACAGCTGAGCCGGCACAGC
Organism: Apalone spinifera; assembly: GCA_030068395.1. Taxonomy (NCBI): domain Eukaryota; kingdom Metazoa; phylum Chordata; order Testudines; family Trionychidae; genus Apalone; species Apalone spinifera. Next base: position 6,590,509 of record JANRFK010003836.1, on the reverse strand, counting down.
GCGGCGGCCATTTTTATTCTAATGAAACGGGGGATATTTAATTCCCTGCTTCATTGACTATGTCGGTATGTCTAATTTACTTGCCTCTGTCGGCAGAGGCATGTCGTCTAGACGTACCTTTATGGTGGGCCTGGGAATGTTAGCCCCGGGACCATGAGTGAGGACTGTAATGTTATGACTGAGCCTTAGAAGCACTCCCAAATAATATCTATGAATGGATATGGGATAGATCTTTGGAATGGATACATGGGCATAGAGTATGGAGGGGTACATCTGACACAACCGTCTAACCATTCATTTTCCAATTTGGCATTGTGATTTGTCCCTTATGGTACTGCAGATAGCACACACTCCTATGAGGGCAATTCCAGCTATTAGCTGTGTCATTATTGGTAGCGGGGGAGTGTTTTGGAGTACTGGGACAGGCACTGTCACAGTTTGTCCCACAAGATTATGTTTATAAGAAGTAAAACAAATTTGGAACAGCGACATTACAAATGAGGCCTTGATATATAATTGTCTTGTCATTAATTACTACTCAAGACTGTCCATTCATGTTATGGGTTACAGTTGACATAGATCAAGTTGTTTCTTACGGACATTGTCTGTCAGATCACCTACTGCGTGGACAGTAATCAGTGTATCAAATATTGCTGTGTCAGGGTTAGCACTGGTATCCAGACACTGAACAAGATTGTTTGGAATGACGTGTGCCTCACTTAGGGTTCAGTGTCACTCCTCCAAACACTGACTGGGACTAACAGAGAATTAGTTTACCCAATTTGTAGCTACTATGTAACAATTTTTTTTAACCAGTTTGCTTTCCCCTTTTCTTCATGTTGCTTTTCTGCCATCCATAGGTTGATGTTTTTAAAAATATTTGTGTTGGTTAAACATTTGTGTTGGTTTAGCAGAGTTATGCACACTGTAAATGGTATACAACAATAATACAATACAATAATAATACAGTGATACAGCAATATACAATTGGTTTTACACCAAAGCCAATTTTAAGTTAACTAACAGTAATTTCTAGTTGATAGCCAACTTAATTGTTCATATATAGTAGACTCAGGTGTATTCGACCAGTCTCTTTTATGTAAAGCACTTCTCTTTTCTTTTCTTTTCCTGATGCTTGGGCATTTCTTTGCTGTATACCGTTATCTTCCGGTGCCTTTGTGCTGTGATATCTTCTTGTCTCTTTGGTCTGTGGGATATAAACTTAAACAGCTTAAGTTACTTAACATACTAAATATTTTTTTGTTTGGTTGGTTTTTAGTAACTTAATGCACGGATTAATTTAGTTAGTTTATAATGTAATAGGGACACAAGTCTTTTACGACACAACTTATACTTTTGCAATTGTTTTATAGACATTGATTTTCATTTGAGGAATACCAAACATAATGCTCAACTGCCAAAATAATATCTATTATTCCAGCGACAGAAGCAGGGGGCTGGAGTGGTTGCCTCGTAGAAGCTGCAGGGCCTGGGGGAGGGCACGGGTGTCTGGTTTTGATATGAGAAAGCTGGCAGCCCAGCAATGTGAAGTCTGGGCTGTTCGAATGGGCGGTGCAGCCAGCACGAGGAGCCTGGACGAATCCTCTCGCGCTTGCAGACTGAATCTCCCTCGAAATGACGGGTGGCATCCAGATGCTGAGGCCATTCGCACCTCACTGCCTGAAGCTCCCCAGCGACCACCCACCGAGGAGGAGAAGCTGTGTTGAAGAGGGGCTGTCGGGGCCCCGCATGGGGTGATGATAAACCCTTGTTACTAACCAGGGCAGGGATCTAGGGGTTAAGTGAGGTAGTTCCTGCTAGTTCCCCACCGAAAATCGCCTGCCCTTCTCAGCGACAAAGGGAGAGCAGCTAGAGCCTCTGGAACGTGAATTTTGAACAGAGTTGCCGAGACGGCCCAGGGAAGCCCTGGCTGCAGAGGGCAGCTCTGGGGGGAGGCAAGGGAGCTGCTGCTGCTGGTACAGTCAGAGCCTGCTTCCCAGAAGCCCCGCCCAGAGCAGGGCAGCACAGAGGCACACAGGGCCTGCCCGCTGCCTCTGAGCCAGTCTGCTCAGCCACAGCGCCTGCAGCCTCTCTGGCCCCGGCCTGCAGAGCGTCTGGCACAGCCACCCTGCCACAGCTGGCGACACAGAGGCCTGGGGCAGGGGTGGACAATCAGTTTTTGCCCGGGCCACTTCAGAAATGTTTGAAGTGGCCCCGGGCTGCACCAGAAAGGGCGGGGCCTCAAGCAGAAGGGGCGGGGCCAGGATACTTCCCTGCTTCCCCCTCCCCCCACAGACCATGATTGGTCTGGGAGTGGGGGAGCCTTTTCCCCCTCCAGAGGTTCCCCCTTGGTGCCCACGCCCCTGGGGTGAGAGGAGACTTCGTGCGCACCCCTTCTGTCCCCAGGCCAGTCAAGGCAGGGCGCTTAGTCTCCTCCTGCCCTGCCAGCGGCACGTAGCGCTTGTAAGTACCGCATGCTCCTGGCAGGGTGGAGGAAACTTCATGCGCTTCCTTCCAGCCCCAGGCCCTGATTGGCTTGGGGGTGGGGGTGCAGCAGGGCCATGGGGGCCCCCCCGACCTGGGGGGTTCAGGAACCCAAGGGCCCAGGGGCTGGCCAGGTTGCAGGCACAGTCAGCAGAAGGGGCGGTTGCTGCGCAATCCCTCTCGGCGGCCTGTCTAGCCAGGGTGCTGCTCTGGGGAGGGGTGGCTCACTCCGCCCGTTCCATCCGGCTCCCCGGAGCCTTCGGCGGCCGGATCGCCCCGTGAGCTCAGCAGCGGCCTTGAATGCTCCTTATCACCTCTCGCCGCCCAAACACGCCAGTGGCACCGGCCTGCTGTCGCCAGCGTCCGATGCCATCTGTAAACAGCGGTGTGGAACGGGAGCCTGGGAGTCTGCGCCCTTGGGCGGGCCTCGCGGCCAGCTGGGTCTGGTGGGGTTTCCCTGCCCCGGGCCAGCGAAGGGTTGTGATTGGGCCCCGGCTGCCTGCGCTCCGGGGCGGGGGTTCATTGCCAGGGCTAAGGCAGGGTATGAGGCCCAGAGCAGCAGTTCCCTCCAGGCTGGCTTGGCTGCACGATGGGGTCCTGCCTGGGCTTTGCCCTGCTGTGCTGGACATTCAGCGGGGTGGCCTGTTACAACCCCTGGGATTTCTCCAGGAGCGACTCGGCCATCTGGAGGCCCACCCCCAGGGCTGAGCCCCCTCGCAGACAGGCCCATGTGGCCTCCCCTGCCCAGCCCTACGCCTGGGCTCGGGTTGATGCTTCCCAGTTCCGGGCTGTGTCCCCGGAGCAGCCTGTGACGGTGCAGTGCGAGGAGGCTCAGATGGTGATCACGGTGCACAGGGATCTGTTTGGGAGGGGGCAGCTGATCAAAGCTGCTGACCTGAGTCTTGGCACGGCCGCCTGCCCGTACACGTCCCTCAGTGCTGCGGAGAACACGGTCACCTTTGCAGCTGGCCTCCATGAGTGCGGCAGCACCTTGCAGGTAAGACTGCCTCACCCGCTGGAAACCCCGCTGGGGAGAAAGCGCCTGCCTGCCGGGCCAGGAGGGGTCAAGTGCCCTCGTGTCTGCCTTGTGCCAAATCCTCCGCCTGGCATTCTAGAGCCATGCGGTGTGCTGTGTGCCTCGCCAGAGCGCCGCGCCTGTGACCCGGCTGTGTGTGCCGCGCCAGAGCGCCGTGCCTGTGTCCCGGCTGTGTGTGCC
>JANRFK010003836.1:6555387-6565764 GCA_030068395.1 Apalone spinifera | reverse complement strand
TGCGGGCATGTTGGCCAGATCAGAACAGAACCCAGGAAAGCGGATTCACTGCAGGACGAGTGCGGCATCCCCAAGGCAGACCGAGCAGTGTTGGAAGCAGAAGACCCATGGCTTTGGTCTGACTGGAGCCTGCCTTCCCTTCAGCCAGCCTGGCACCCGTTATTTGCTCCGTTTGGCTTGTCATCACCTGTCCCTGGGGGGAGGGGATGCTCCGTCCTAACCGCAGGCAGCGGGGGCCTGTTCTACGGTGCATGGAGCCGAGGGAGGCGTGGCTATTGCTTTCAAGAGCTGGTGGGGTAGAGCAATTTTCAAAGGCGCTCAGGGTCACATTCACAGATGCTCATCAAGCTGAGCGCTAGATTTGCCAACAAGTCACTGGGCTGGCCTGTGCGCTCTGGAACTGCTGCTCGCTTAAGCCCTGCCTCCCCTCGACCAGGGCTGCCATCACCGCCCTCCCTGCAGCAACCTGATGTTCAACAGCTTCATTAATGACCTGGCTGAGGGGATGGATTGCACCCTCAGCAAGTTTGCGGATGACACTAAGCTAGGGGGAGAGGTAGATACGCTGGAGGGCAGGGAGAGGGTCCAGAGTGACCTGGACAGATGAGAGGATTGGGCCAAAAGAAATCTGATGAGATTCAACTAGGACAAGTGCAGAGTCCTGCCCGTGGGAGGGAAGAATCCCAAGTATTGTTACAGGCTGGGGCCAACTGGCTCAGTAGCAGTTCTGCAGAAAAGGACCTGGGGGTTACAGTGGACGAGACGCTGGATATGAGTCAACAGTGTGCCCTTGTAGCCAAGAAGGCTAATGGCATATTAGGTGCATTAGGAGGAGCATTGCGAGCAGATCCAGAGAAGTGATTATTCCCCTTTATTCAACTCTGGTGAGGCCACATCTGGAGTATTGTGTCCAGTGCTGGGCCCCCCCCCCCCACTACAGAAAGGATGTGGGCGCATTGGAGAGGGTCCAGAGGAGGGCAACCAGAATGATGCGGGGGCTGGAGCACATGAGGGATTTGGGCTTATGTAGTCTGCAGAAGAGAAGAGTGAGGGGGGATTTGAGAGCAGCCTTCAACTTCCTGCAGGGAGATTCCAAAGAGGATGGAGAGAGGCTGTTCTCAGTAGTGAGGGAAGGCGGAATGAGGAGCAATGGGCTCAAGTTACAGTGAGGGAGGTCTAAGCTGGATATTAGGACAAACAATTTCCCTAGACGGGTGGTGAAGCACTGGGCTGGGTTCCCTAGGGAGGGAGTGGAATCTCCATTCCTAGGGGTGTTTAAGTCCCGGCTTGACAAAGCCCTGGCTGGGATGGTTGAGTTGGGGTTGGTCCGGCTTTGGGCCAGGGATTGGACTCAGTGACTCCCGAGGTCCCTTCCAACTCTAGGATTCTAGGATTCCACTGTACCCACAGTGAACGGGGGTAGATTTTCAGAGGCACAAATTACAATTTGGTGAACAGAATTCAGTAGAAAAAGCAAAAATGAAATGTTACTGAGCATTCTGAAACATTGTTTTGGAGCTTTTCCTTCACAATGCCATTGAAAAAATGGGTGACAACAAAAATTTTCTGTAAAACATTTTTGTTATAACTCAATTTTTGCTATTAACAGACATTTTCATTGTAATTTTTGACCCATCTTGGGACTCTGGACATATGCAGGAAAGGGCCTATCCAACAATAAAACAACCAGCCTCAGACTCATTCCCTCCTAGTGGTCCTTGCCTTTGCCAGCCACACGTTTGCACACTTCTGAGTTCATAGCTGGCACCGGGAGCGGAAATGTCATTGCTGTATCTCCAAACAATTTAGCCAGAACCATGCAATTCTCAATTACCCACCTGATCTACGGGCCCAAGAACTTTCCAGATTCAACCAGATTTTTGATTGGCCCATCTTTAACCTCAAGGTAGTAACAACAGTATCATGAACTCCAGACATTCAAACATCATGAGATTGTCTTAACGTTCGTGAGACTGAAAACAAAAATTGGATTCTTGTTCTTTGTCTTCATTTTCTGAGCCTTCACGTTTCATGTTTTCAAGCTTTTCTCTGCAACCATGAGGACTAGAAACCTCTCTTATAGAGGAACGTTCCGATTCTCCCCAGTCACCTGACTCCAGGGGAACCCCAATAGCACAAAAGGCATGATGTAATCACAGGAGCTAGCAACATGGAGCCCTCCCCCTTACCTGGCGAGGCACTTCTCCTCTGCAGCACAGCGGAGAGAGTAGAGGTGAGCTCTTTGGACGTAGGTGGAGGCCTGCACATAGTTGGGGTCGGGCACTAAGTCAGGGAGGCCTGCAAAAGATGGAGACACAGCCTGAGAAACACCGGAACCCACTCCGGCCACTTTCAGGTGGGGCTGGCCTGAGAAACACCGGAACCCACTCCGGCCACTTTCAGGTGGGGCTGGCCCAGCAGCATTCTCAGGACTGGAGGCAGCTGCTCCAGATTTCCTTGGTGACGGCCAAGTTTTTTAATTTCAGCTAAAGATGGAAACCCTGCCTGCTTCCCCTTCCCCTTCCATCCTCAAAGGCTGGCTGCTCCCTCCGGCCTCCGGCGACTCATCGCAAGGCACATTCCATTGGCTGGGTTATCCATCCAATTTGCCATGGATTGTGGCTACTTTTCCCTTGCAAAGCAGCAGAGATCGCAGCTGCCTTTGTGCTGGCCTGGCTGGGGAGGCCAGTTCCTCCTGTTTCATGATTCGGTTCGTGAGCTGGCTGGCCAGAAAGTGCTGGATTAGCAGCCGTGGTAGCGGTGGGCAAGCGAGAGGCAGGCGCCAGCCACGGACGCTTTGACCCCTTTGCTCGCTGGGCAGAGCGCACCACTTGGGGTGCTTTCGCAGGCCTCTGGAGCGGAACCGAGGCTGCGTTCTAGGCCTGGGTGCCGCCCCGGCTCCGGCCGGAGCTGCCGGGCAGAGATGCGGGGCAGCGCCCGCTGGGGATGGCAGCGGCAGGGCCTGTGCTGCTGGAGTTTGGCGCCAGAGCTGGCTGCGGTGTCCGGGGAGCTGGCAAGCAGGGAGCTCACCACGCTGTGAGGCGAGGGGAAGGGACTTTCCTTTGCACCCCAAGGGCGACGGGGTGCAGATGTTGCCAAAGCCAAACAGGAAAGGGGAGGGGCATAGGCATGGACTCCATGGGACTGCAGGGCTGCAGCACCCACGGAAGCGACTCAATGGGTGCTTGGCACCTACCAGCAGCCAGCCCTTCCCCCCACTTCCCCTCCAGCGCCTCCTGCCCACTGGCTGCCCATCAACTGCCCCCACCCCCGAGGGACTCCTGCACGCCATGCCGTGCCTGGCAGGAGGCGGAGTGGGGGCAGGCGGGACTTGGGGCAGAGCACAGGTTGAGCACCTGTGGGACAAGGACTAAGCCGGAGCCTGTGGGCGAGGCTCCCAAAAGGTCAATGGCAGGAATCAGAGCCAGTGCAGCCCCTTCCTCCGTTTGTAACCTCAGGAGCAGGAGCCGTGGGCCACCGGGCGGCCGAGACGCCGAAGGAGCGCTTGTCGCCTGGGGTTAAGAATAATCGTCTGTTTCATGACTGGAGTCAGCAACCTGCGATCAGCTGGCTCCGCCACCACCGGGGCGCCTGGGGAGCTAGGGCCGTGTTTCTCAACCAGTGCTATGAGTACCCTAAGGGGCACTGGAGAGAAGTCGGGGGGGGAGGTGTCAACACAACTGAAATTTGGAGAAAATGGAATTTTTGTTTTATGTTTTACAGTGATTTATTATTTTTGTACTTTTTACACCCAAAAATCTCATCGCCCACCCGGCTACGATGAAGTTGCTTAAACAAATGTGTTGCAAGGGTAGAAAAAAATGTTGTGTGTCTGACAACTGTAGGTACTGGGGGTACTTAGGGTTTTTTGAAAAAGGGGGACTTTATAAAAAAACGGTTGAAAACCACTGATCTAGGTGATGGATGGAGCTTTTCCTCTTCTCTGCGCCTGTTCCCTGCTACTCTCACCCTGCCCGCTGCCGAGCCGGGTTTGCCGCGGATTCGGAAAGGCCCGATCCGCCGCTTACACAGCCCGTGTCTGGGGGCTTTCTAAGACATAACATCCCCAGATTTCCAACCTCCCAAGCGTTCTCGCTCTGGCTCTTATCAGAGTGGACCTTGGCCGTGCCTCGGGTGCTTCCAGTCTGGCAGCTACCTGCGAGTGAGTCTGAGTTGAGTGTTCTCGCAGAGTGTGCAGGGCGTCCAACTCCCTCCAGTTGAGCGCCACTGGTGTGCCAGGTGAGCTGTTCGGGTAGCCTCGCACTCCGCCCAGTCATCACCTCGCAGTGTGTTTTGTCAGTAGACGCAGCGGGGGCTGCTCTGCGGGCCAGGAGGGCTGTGGGCATCAGGGAATCCCAACTGCGCCCAGTGGCATCAACCAGTTTCCTCACCCGCGTTTTTATAGTTCGACCATCCCAGACGACTGCGGTCAGGAGGGGATGTGGGGCCGCTGCCGGGCTCAGTCTTTGGGAAACTGCCCTGTGAAGTGCGATCCCTGGTCTGATTCCACTTGCGCAGGGATCCCCCCGCCAGAGAAGCTGTGCTCCACCAGCCCTTGGGCCATGGCCTTTGCGGTGTTGCTTTTCAGCGGAACAGCCTCCCCCCTTTGGAAAAGGGATCTGTGATCACCAGGAAACCCAACCGGGGTTTGTGGTAGAGGGCCTATGACATCAATCCACAAAGCCGCCCATGAGATTTCAGGGGGGCATTCCATTGGGATGGAGTAGGGTTAGCCTGAGCACAAGTGAAGCGACCGTCACGCTATCGCAGCACATCTAATCCTGGAAGCGGCCACCAACCCCCACTCTAAAGGCGTTGGGTGGTTTGTCTACTCCCTGATGTCCCCCCAGGGGTCCGGGTTTGAGCCACACAGGCCAGTGGTTGAGCTTTCTGTTCAGGAAACAAATGGAGACAATCGAATCGTCCGGTATTTTCTAACTCAGATGGGATGTAGATTGGGATGTCATGTCGAGTGTGTCCGGGATTTTTGCTGAAACCGTCTGGTAACCCTACCCCCCGTGGGAGTGTCATGAACCATATAGATCAGGGGCCCCCACCTGGGTGCACAGACCCCACAGGCCCATGACGGCACTCTAGGGATCTGTGGGCAGTTTGGGAAAGAAAAGTCAGGATCGGGCCCACCGCGGGACTGAGACTTTCCACCAGGCAATTCTCGCCATTCGTGACCAGCTGCTCACTGCCTCCTGCCCTTGGGATGGGATCTCGATACCCCGGGAGGCACCCGGGGTCCTCCCGCCGCCAGCTGCGCTGCTGTTTGTGCTCAATCCCGCGGTGGGCCTGACCCCTCCTTTGGTCTCCCCAGGGCTCCGTGCCCGGCCAAGGGCGAAGTGCTGCCCTTGGCCCCAGAGCCCCTCCGCGGATGGGAGCTGAGGGACATGCTGACCGCCGCCTCCGGCTGCTGCCCCGGGGCTCTGTAAATGTTACCAGACTGAAAAGGGGTCTGCATGCCCAAAATGACTGGGAACCTCTGCCCTAGGCCATTTCCCTTCTCCAAGGGGCAGGGCCCCCCCAGTGTGCAGACTGGCCCCCATCTCCTTGGGCTCCTGCATTCCCGTGTCTTGGGGGCAGCTGCTCAGCGAGTAACTTGAAAAGGGGCAAGTGCCTTGCCGAGTGCAGCCAGGCCTTCCTCGGACGGCACCGGCCTCCCGGGGCTACTGCAGCCCACTCCCACAGCAGGCAGCGCCCGACAGTGGGGTCGACTGTCCGAGGGGGCTGCGCGAGGCTGACCCTCTGCCTGCGTCAGGACGGGCCCCTTCTGTGCTGCAGGGGGTGTGCTGAATTCCAGACCTCAGCCCTGCTCCAGTTCCCGCAGGAGTCAGTGGGAACCGTTCCATCCGTTTCAATGGGAACTGGAGCAGGTCCGGCGCGGGTTTTCCCAGAGAACAATGCCTTCTTGTTTCTCGGGCTGGCTTCCCTGGAGAGATCACGTCACTAGATTGGATCGTGTTTCCTGCCTCTCTGCTTGGTCATCGCTGGTGATGTAATGCACAAGGGGCTGCGAACAAAGGCCAGGAGAAGGCATCAAGGGGAGCAACTGTTGTTTCGAAAGAAGCTGATCCCTACAAAGAACAGAGAAAGGGAACAGCCCAGGCTGAGCAGCCGTGCTTTGGGGAAAGAACTGAGGCGGCCCCAGCCCTCTCCCACGATGAGCTGCGCCTCCAGGACCCTTGCCAGGGGATTGGTCATTATTTACAAAAACGTTTCCTTTTCACTGATGTGTATAATTCGTCTTGGAAACTTGAGACAGCAATCCGGTTCCTTTGCCAGCGTGGGCCCTCCCCTCCCCTGAACTGCCTTGTTATTGTAGGGCTGCTCCAAAGCCCTGGCCAGAGCACCCTGCCTTGCTATGGCAGCGCCGCACTCCTGACTTCTTACTCCGATCCCTCAGTAGTGCCGGACTGTGCATGCTGGCTGGCCGTGGAAGGGGGGTTTGTTATTGTAGGGTTGCTTGTCACGCGAGTTTGTTTGGTTATTGTAGAGTTGCTTTCAAGGGCTAGGCTACATGACCTGCTCTGTCGACAGGAGTTCTGTCTGAGAAAGCACGGAGACAGAAAGGCAGGGTTCAGGCTTTTGTTCAAGAACCCTCAACATATTTGACTAATAACTGAATAGAGAACGTGTGGCTTAAGCCACTATCAAGTTTACATGCGCAAGAACCTCAGCTGGTTTTGAGAACACAATTAATGGACGTACAAGTCTTACAAGGGTCATTCAACTCAGGTTTCTTTCTTTCTTTCTAATTTACTGCCAGTAAAAGGAAGCAATTGGCAGCCTCACCGCACGTGGTAGCTCAGCCAAAGGGGAAACACTTTGTGAAAATGTTATCAACATTTCCCCACCATTTTTTTAACAATTCCCAGCTCTGCCAGTGGTCCGTGTGGGATGTTGAGCTACTTCCTTCACTGCCCCATGCCTCAGTTTCCCCTCTGTCAAAGGGGAAGAGTGGCAGGGCCCTAGGGGTGGGCCCCGGGCACAGGGTCAAGGCACCACAGAGGTGTGCACTGCCAGTGTAAAGTCAGAAACCGCTCTGCCCCGGCGGGGGAGTGCTGTGCAGATGGGCCCAGATTTCTCCCTGCTTCCTCCTGGCACAGGAATGGGGTGGGGGATAAGCAGTGCTGCACAGATACTGCTGCCCCCGGGCCGTGAGCGGCGCTAATGCAGCCCATGAGGGGAAGGTGGCCTGTGGCAGGGAGCCCTGGTGCAGTCCTGGCCCTGGGGCCACGCAGTGGAGCAGTGCTGGGGGAGCGAGTGGCAATGCCGGATGCTCCATGCAGCTAGGTCACTTTCTGAATGTGGGCGCAGGGCTTAGGGGCACAGGGGACATGGTGCAGGTGGGAGGGGAGTGCGGGGGCTGGGGACACAGGTGAGACGACATGGGGGCCAGGGGCAATAGGAGCACTGCACCCACAAGGGCCAGGAGAGGGCCGGGGGACATTTTCCTTCAGGCTAGCCCTGGACGGCACAACTAAGCCTCTTTGTAAATTGATTTGCACTTGCTGGAAAGAGCTGGAGTTGCTCTTCCGGAGGGAAGTTTGGAACAAGGGGCCCCAAGAGCCCATGTCCAGCACTGTGCCTCAGGTTCCCAGCGCGTGAAATGGGAATAGTGGGCCGGCCCTACCTCGCCCACGGTTCCTTCGTCAGTTCACGCGCAATTGCTTTGAGATCCGTCCATGGGAAGAAATGGGGAAGCCTGCCGGTCGCTGCACACCCCGCCCCCAGGCATGTGGGAACACAGGCACCTCGGGGACGCAGGAGGGGACTGGCAGCTGCCCAGGGATTCTGAGCTCAGCCAGAGTGGAAGTGCAGGGCCTGGCAGCTGCCCGGGGCTCATAGGAAGGGCAATGCCTACAAGCACCAGGCCCGGAGCTCCGGGCTCAGGGGAAGGCCCCGTGAGCACAGGAGGGAGGGGGCCTGTTACTCCCCCGGCACACTGAACTCACGTGTGGCAGTAAATGTGGAGAAAAATCCCAGCCCTCCCAACCAAGCCGCCCACAGAGTGAACACGGATCCCTGTGGGAAACCAAGCCGGCTCTGTTGGGCTGACTGGTTGCTAGGTGACCTGCATACAGACACGGGAAGAAACAGGAAAATCAGTCTAATCAGAGCCATGTGGAGGCAAGGGAAGGGACTGTGCCGCGCGGGGCGGCCAGGCCTCGCTGAGAGCCCCCTGCCTCGGCGGGCGCCGAGCCGGCCAGGCCGTGGGATGGATGCCTGACCCCGCGGGCAGAAGGCCCCGGCAGTACACGCGTCAGCCAGGCTGCCCTCAGGTGGGCTGCGAGCTGCCCCAGCGGCACTGCTCCTGCGGCTCAGCTAGCTCTGTGTGTCCACACGGCCTGTGGTCACACCGAGCACGCCTGCCCCAGCTCCCCTTGGGAGCAGCTGCCCTGCAAGAGCCATAGGCTTGGTCTGCCTGCTGTTAGGGGAAGGAGACAGGAACTGGGGGAAGATTGGGATGGTGTTTGGCTCCTGGACATCACAATGGAACAATCCTGCACCTATAGCAGCCCCTGGCCAACTGGTCCGCTGATGGAGAAAGCCTTCCTGGGAAGACTGTGGTTGCTTATGAACAATCCCCTGGAGAGAGGGGCCATGCTGTCCGTTCTCACAATCCTAGCCCAAGTCTCATGATCATTAGAGTTTGTTTGAAATCTCCAGCTCCTGGAATCATGGGATGAGGCTTTAATTTCTTTCAAGTAAGTTTCTAGTTCTTGTCTCAGAGAAAATCCTGAGAACAACCAGAAAGCAAAGAAAAACACCAGATTTGTCAACATTTGTGTAATCTCACAAGTTTCTTTTCTTGTTATTGTTTCAGTTCCCCGAGTCAGACGTTCCTGGTGGATCTTTGTCTGGATTGCTTACAGACAGATGAGCAAACCCTGGGAGTGGGTTTTCAGTGAAAAGATGTTAGAGGAGAGAAGGAAGGAAGGAGACAGGAGACAGACACAAATGGCAGCCGATGGAGTGCACGAGAAAGAGAAGATGCAACGGAGAAAGTGAAACAAGTGTTGGAAATAAATATTAAGGTAAAAGGAAGGAGAAAGAGAAGGGATGGGGAAGAGGAAAAACCTGACACCAGAGAGGATGTTAGCAGCAGAGAGAGAGAGAGTAAAACAAGTGCTGGGGTAAATGGAGCAGAGAATGGGGGGTTGCATTTAGTTTAGAAAATTCACATGTGTTTAGTATTGCGAGTTGACAAGAATATATACACTCAGCTCCCCTTTGCCTCTGCAGCCCCTGGAGCCAGGCCAGAAGGAAATGAGGTCAAGCTCATAAAATTAGCCCTTTGTTCAGCGCTGCTTGCATGAAACACGGACACAGAGGCATCTGATCACAAGCACCAACACATGCTTCCCACTGCCATGCCCATGCAGGCTGGAATTTTCCAGTCACGGCATCTCAGCACAGGCTAGGGTTCTTCCTAAGCTGAAGACACCCACTCAAGGTACAAAGTGGAGTCATAAGAACATAAGAGCGGCCAGACTGGGTCAGACCAAAGGTCCATCCAGCCCAGGGTCCTATCTGCCGACAGTGGCCAATACCAGATGCCCCAGAGGGAGGGATCACAACAGGCAATCCTCACGTGATCCCTCCCCCGTCACCCACCTCCAGACACACAGAGGCTAGGGACACCATTCCTACCCAGCCTGGCTAACAGCCATTGATTAACCTAACCTCCATGAATCTATCTAGCTCTTTTTTGAACCCTGTTAAAGTCCTAGCCTTCACCACATCCTCTGGCAAGGAGTTCCACAGGTTGACTGTGCGCTGAGTGAAGAAAAACTTCCTTTTGTTTGTTTTAAACCTGCTGCATATTAATTTCATTTGGTGACCCCCCAGTTCTGATATTGTGGGAATAAGTAACTAACTTTTTCTTATTCACTTTTTCCACACCAGTCATGATTTTATAGACCTCTATCATATCCCCCCTTAGTCTCCTCTTTTCTAAGGTGAAAAATCCAAGTCTTTTTAATCTCTCCTCATATGGGACCCGTTCTAAACCCCTAATCATTTTTGTTGCCGTTTTCTGAACCTTTTCCAATGCCAGTATATCTTTTTTTAGATGAGACGACCACATCTGTACGCAGTATTCAAGATGTGGGCGTACCAGGGTTTTTACACAGAGGCAATAAGATATTCTCCATCTTATTCTCTATCCCTTTTTTAATGATTCCTAACATTTTGTTTGCTTTTTTGATTGCCTCTGCGCACTGAGTGGATGTTTTCATGGAACTATCCACAATGACTCCAAGATCTCTCTCTCGAGTGGTTGTAGCCAAATTAGTCCCCATCATTTTGTATGTGTAGTTGGAGTTATTTTTTCCAAAGTGCATTACTTTACATTTATCCACATTACAT
>JANRFK010003836.1:6397307-6407703 GCA_030068395.1 Apalone spinifera | reverse complement strand
GGCGGGGGTCATGCGGGGCCACCCCCATATGTGGGGAGGGGGCCGGGCGCTGGCAGGAGGGGTGTGACGGGGCCAGCTGTTGGGCCGCCGCGGGGAGAAGCTTGGGCAGGCAGGTTGATATGTGGGGGTGGGCAGGGAGGTGGTGAAGCGTGTGGCTATGGTGGGAGGAGGCTGATGTGCGGCAGGATCTGCTCGTGGCGAAGGGGAGAAATGGAGGGAGAGCAATGAGCATGTGGGGAAGACGGGATTAAAAGTGAGGTGTGTGACGCTGGAATGGGATGGGGTGGTCATGTGGAGGAGACTGGGTGGTAATGTCCAGGGGTCTGCATGTTTCTGAGGGTAGCATGAGACAGGCAGCACAGCAGTGAGTTGGGGTGATGGCTGGATGCTAACATGAACTTGATTTGCCTGTGTGCAGCATGAGCAGGTATTTTCTTGGGGCAAGTCTGCACTACAAAATTAAGGCTACCAGAATTTATGTCCATGTTCAACTAGTGCAGTAATTGAATTGTTTTTGAGTGTACATACTGTGCATCTTGTATTGGGCAGTGTGTGACCTCACCAGGCCCGCTTGCACTAGTTTAGCTGTTAAGGTAAAGGGCATTGTGGGGCAGCTTCTGAAAAGCAGTTAATACAAGCAACATGACAGTGTCTACATGGACGCTATGTCGACCTAACTGCATCAGCCTAAGCACAATGACTCTCTCAGAGGGAGTTGCTCATTTGGGGGAGGGGGTAAGCTACAGGGGTGGGAGCTGTATTTTAGTGTAGATGCTGACATATTTAAGTCAATGTAAATTGCCTTATGTTGACACGATTCTGCAGTGTAGACCAGGCCTGAGCACAGGAGCAGCAAAGCAATGTGATATGCTGACTATTGGGGTATGGAAAGTGGATATGGAAAACTAGTGCCAGTCTATAAGAATATAGAGTCAGTGTGGCTATATATTATGCAGCATTCAGCAGCTACCGCTTTAATTATTCAATTTAAAAAAGTTTATTTGTGCTAACAGCTACTGTGCAAACATGATGCTTGGATCATTCACCACACTTAGTCTCTGATGACCCTTAATAGCATATCGTGTTCATGTACTGAAAATATTAAACAGTCAGTAGACAGGTCAGTGTAGTCAGATAAATGCAGCCCGCAATATCAAGAACTACAGCTTTAAATCACAGCTGCTTTCTGAATTTTTGTATCTCAGGGAGCTTCTGAGGTATTTAAGGTCCTATGCAGCATGTGAGATGCTCTTGGTAAAATGGAAAGTCTCTGCCCACCTACTAAATCTGCATCTGCTGAGCTGACTTAAATGATTTATAATGGAATAAAATTGTAGTTTCTTAGCAACCAAAGAGAGATCCTCTAATAGGCCCATAAAGGAAAAGCTTATTTGTTTTCTCATAGGGTAGTGTGTGCTAAATCTAGCATAGCATATTATCTCGCTGCAAGTTTGCAGCTAAGTGCATGACAGTGGCAGTGAAAAACAGGGCCAAGAGGCTTACCTTCATGACTACAACTCTAACGTTTCAAAGAAAGTCATGACAACCTTATGAAATGTATGATGAGCTATGTGATCCTAATGCTAGTGCAAGGGGTCTCAAATTGTGGCAAGTGAAATGGTTGAAATTGGAACCCTCTCACAGGGTGTCCTGTCCACTTTAAAGGGGTGGATCCTGGGTTAGCCAACTCTTGTTTTGTGACATGGTTTTTTACGAAAACAGGTATTCAAGAGCAGTGGCCTATCACCAGCTATTAATCAGATAAATACCTCTGTAACATAACATCCAGCAGGTAGGTGATGCTCAGGCTGTGAGTGGAGAAATGCAGGGAAATATTGGGTCAGGAGGGAGGCTCTTTGGGATGGGAATCAGGAACAGAAGATTTGTGTGAAGTAATGCACATTGGAAAACATAATCCCAATGATGGGATCTGAATTACAACTCAAGAGAAAGATCTTGGAGTCAGTATGTCTACTCAAGATGCAATGCAGTTAAAAAGCCAACTGAATATTAGGAACCATTTTGAAATAAATAGATAAGACAGAAAAATATCAACCAACCTTGAATGCAGTGTGCAGTTCTGGTTGGCCCATCTGAAAAAAGAAGTATTAGAATTGGGAAAGGTACAGGGAATGGCAACAAACATTGTGGAGGTATGGATCCATTTACGTAAGAGGAGAACTTTAAAAAGCTTAGAGAAGACAACTAAGGGGAGATATGATAGAGGTCTATACCGGGGTGGCCATTCCATTTAACAGAGAGCCGAAACAGTGTTGGAAAAAATGAAAAGAGATGCACCAGAATTGTCAGCAAAAGCAAAAAAATAAACCCAGATCAGAACTGTTGGGCAAAAAAACATTTTTTTAAATTTGTTTTTAAAGGAGGCCTCCCCTTTAAGACAGCCACCATCTTGGGCACCATTTTTTTTAAAATGCACAGCTCTGACCTGGTAAGCACAAGGAAGCTAAGTGGGGGCCATCGGGGGAGGGGGTTCAGGAGCGGCTTTGTGAGCTGCACTTTTGGGGGGCAAGAGCCACATGCGGCTCGCAAGCTGCGAGTTGGCCATGACTGGTCTATACAATCATGGATAGCATGGAGAAAGTGAATAATGAAGTGTTACTCCTTCACATAACACAAGTGCTAGGGTTCACATAATGGAATTAATAGGCAACAGTTTTAAAACAATCAGCAGGAAGTATTTCTCCAGACAGTACATAGTCAATCTGTGGAACTCATTGCCTGGGGATGTTGTGAATGCTGAGACTATAAAAGCGCTCAAAAAATAAATAATTTATGAAGGGTTTGTCCGTCAGTGGTGGTTTGCCATGCTCTGAGTGTCCCTTAGCCTCGAGTTACCAGATGGTGGAATTGGACAACAGGGAACACATCACATGGTAATTGCCCTTTTCAGTAAATTCCCTCTGACCAGTGCCAGAGGCTTCAGTGTCAGACGACAGGATACTGGATAGGGATATGAATGGTGAACTGCAGGGGCTGGAGAAGCTCCCCGTCTGCCGCAGGTGTGGGAGCTGCTCCAGCTGGGCTGGAACAGCCCTTGCCTGGAGTGCTCTGCCCACGTGCCCCCTCTTTGAACATACTCTTTAACCAGATAACCAATTCATTGGTTAACAAATTAAAATGGGATTTTGCATCCCTAATACTGGGCAAGATGGACCATTTGTCTGACACAGTAGGGCCGTTTTTACGTTCTGATTGATGTGCTGGGCAGCCTGTCTGAATCACAGCCCAATTCCAAGGAGGAAGGAGAGAGGCCCAGTGTGAGAGCTCAAAGACCACAGGAGTCTCCATGGAGTGTAGCTGGACCTTGGCTACTGGCAGGCTGGAGAAGCCTTTTTGAATCTCAGCACAGCTCCAAGAAGGAGGGTCGTACAGCCCTTTTATGAAGGGGAAGGAACCGAGTCCACAAAGCAGGGCAGAAGAACTGTGGGAAAGGCTATCCAGTGAGGCCAGGGCCTGCAGTGAGACTGATAGTTCCCTGGCCCAGAAGAAACTGGAGAGGGGATCTGAGAACCTCAAGCCTTGGAACAAGGGTGAATTGAAGCTGAAGCTTCGTGGTGCCCAGGTAAGAATCCATTGCCAATACACATGTCTCCTGTCAAAGGAAGAGGAAGAGCTGGTTAACTGTTATAGGTTGTGGCACTTACTCTTTAATTCAGCAAAACCCAGCTGGGTAGCTTGTGGCTAAGAGGAGACGTTTAGTCTGATATGACAGAATTTGCGGGTTTTGATGCTCTTTGGCACTAGATATCTGTTAGGGATTTTAGAAAATGGTTTAATGTGCCCGTGTAACCGCTAAAAATCTTAGCAATTACAAGGTTACACACTGTGGGCTCTCCATTATAAAGCTTATACTGCAGAGCCCACAGCACAGCCAGCTTCCTGGGAGTGGGGCTGGCAGCCAGCGCGTGCCAGGGGTTGGCTGCCAGCCTGTGCTGCAGGCTGATACAGAGCCAGTTGTGTGGGGTGGCATTAGCGTGTACAGGCTCCTGCCTGCTGGCCCTACTCCCAGGGAGCCGGCTTATAAGAGGGATCCTGGCGCATACCGGCTCCTGGACTAGGTCCCAGGAAGTTGGCAGCTGCCCCACGTTGTGGGCTCTGATAGTAGAGCAGGATTGTAATGGACAGGAGGAGTGCTGACCAGCACCCGGTGGCTAAGGGGTTAATCTCAAGTAGCTAGCAGAGGTTTTGGCTAGAGTACCTGGGAGAACCAATTGAGATAGAGGGTTGAAATTCAAATTGGATATAAGTTCTTTGTGTGTGAGAGCTAAACCAGGAGTTGAGGGATGCAGAATGATTTATCCCAGGCAGGACTGCCATGTCTCCAAGGAATTCAGGACATGGGAGAGGACTAAATAAAGAGAAAATAAGAAGTAAGGAAAAGGGAAAAGGGAATCCAGTCGCATTCAGGGTAATTGTCTTTATTTTGTGGTTTGATTTGAACTGCTCTGTGTGAATCTGTGCTTCCCCTCCCCATTTACTACCATCTAAGCACTGTGCCGAGACTTTTCTCTGTGTTTTAATTTGTTTTCCTTAGTTGCTCTATAACATCTAGCAACCAGGTATGCTTTCTCAAGTTTATCTTTTGTAATAAAAATTATTTTTTTTAAGGTGATGATTTGATTCTTGTGTCCCGGAAAGTCAGTCTGTCTGTGTGTATCTGCATGCCTCTGGCTGAGGGGTCAGCTACCAGAGACTGCAGATTGGTTTTTAATGAAAAAAGAAAAATAAGTATAGAACAAACCTCAGTATAGGAATTGGACCTTAGACTGAAACTCACGAGTATCTCACTTAACATAGCAACTATTGAGTATTCTGTGAAGCAGGCATGTTCTTCTCATTAATGGCATTTCTAAAATTTTCTCTGACCTATTAAAATAGTCTTGATTTAAACTTTGTAAAAAGTAAACAAAGAACATTTTGGCTCATGTTCAACAGTAGTCCAGTTTAGAATTAGTAGGAATTTCAAAGTTAAATTAAAAAGTCAAGCCAGTGGTTTAATTTTGTGGCTTATCAAAATATCATTTGACATTTCATGGTTTTTGGTAATTTGCTTAAGATGACTGACATAAATAATTGATGCTTTTGACTCTGTCTAAAAACTCAAGATGCTATACATGGTATGTGAGCCAATAAAGTTTGGGAACAGGTGAGCTGGGGAGTTATGAAGTCTAGGGGTATGTCTACACTGCAGAGTTTTTTCGGAAAAATGGCTGTTTTTCTGAAAAAAAACTCCAGTTATGGCCACACTGCAATTGCGTTTTCGGGAAAAAATTTGAAAGACCAGAGGGTTTTTTCAGACATTGGCAAACCTCTTTCTACCAGGAAGAAGCTTTTTTCTGAAAGAGCTCTTTTGGGAAAAGGTGTGTGTGGATGGGGAAGAGGGAGTTCTTTCAAAAGAAGAAGAAAGAGGAAAAAACACAGGTGCCCTGGTGGCCGTTTCATCCATAGTAATCACAGCCTAAATGCAAGAGAGCATCCATGCTGAATGGACGCTGTCTTTCGAAAAAGCCATCTGCTTTTTGATGCGCTTTTGCTGTGTCGACATTCTTTCAGAAAACGTTTTTTCAGAAGATCTCTTCCAGAAAAGCATCTTTTGAAAGAAGCCTGTAGTCCTAGACATAGCCTAGGGCTCCCTGCCTTCTGTGCCCCAGCAGGCCACTCAGAGCAGCTGCCTGCAGGGGGCCATGTGCTGCTCTGAAAGCTGCAAGCTGGAAGGAAGGGGTACTTTCCAATGGGCTGGAAAGCTGAGAGTGTGTGCTTGGGGGCAGGGGCAGTGTGCCAAGCCTCTGGATCCCCCCTTGGGCCCGCTGAACCGCATGTGCTGTTGGGGTAGGTAGGGAGCCTGGCGGAGGCCAGATTTTGCCTATCCCTGGTGTAGGGGGTTCTGCACCCAGAAAGTATACAAGTGCAATAGTACAACATTGTAAAACTTAGCTAATATAAATGAAGACATATTTGAAGATACAAATGCTGCAGGGACTAGAGGTTTTTAATGCAGAAAAATTGGACTGCAGATCTATGCACATTTTGAAATATCTTTTAAAAAGGAAAGTAATCACTTGCTAAAGTCACTTGTTTTCAGGGTTTTTTTTCCTGGCTTGCAAATGTTTTTAGCCGGTACTTTGCAGCAGGGTTGAGACTATTATCTTGTCAACATAGGTCAGTTCCATTGACTTGCCTCCTTATGCATTGTTGTTGTGTTAGAATAAGTGAGGCTCCCTTAATACAATTATTTGTGAACCTCTGCCAAATAAACAAATGGAGAACTGGATGAGATGTGAAATCTTTAACCTATGTGCCATGTTTGGAAGTCTGAAACAGAAGAGGTGGCAGCACTGCTGAATCTATTAATGACACTAAACAGCCCTCTCCCCTCAAACCTTTCAGAATCCATTTAAAATGGATGAAAACTAGGTTTGTCTACAAGACCAAAAATGTGCAAAGTTAGAGGCTAGGATTTTTAAAATGGTCTAAAGGGGTTCAATTATAACGAGGAATAGACACAGTTTCCTTTCCGAGGAAATTATGTGCCTATTTCCCATTAAAATGTAAAATTGTAATGTAAAAATTATGGCTAGAAAGTGCTGTAGATATGTCCAACCTCCTTTCTGTCTGACTCCTGTGGTCTGATTACTTTCCAGGTGTAATCTCCATAGAGTTTATTTGTCTCTGTTATGTGGGTGAGTTGAGGGCAGCAGTGAGTTAAAAGGGCCATGTGCTTGTAGTTGTTTCATAGGAAAGGCAGGCGAGATGAGGAATGATGGTGGGAGACATGGAAACTATAGATATGCATGCAACTCTGCAACATAAATGTTTGCTTTATGATAGTGAATACAAATCTTCAGAGGATAAAACAAAAGACAGAACTATGTAGCACTTTAAAGACTAACAAGATGGCTTATTAGGTGAGGAGCAGAGTTCAACTTGCCTAAGAAACTGCAGGCGTGTTTGGATTCCAGTGGCATCACTGCTGTCTGTTGTGACTTGCTGTGTTCTTGACAAGCTTTGTGAAACCAAATGTGAGGCACTTACCTCTGAGAGTAATGGAGTGCTGCACTGGTACACTCAGCCAGAAAGTTCACTTGTAGTGGGATGAGGGATGTTCTGTGCACCCACATTATGGACTTGCATGGGCCAATGGAAGGAGGAGAGTAGTAGGTTTGTATAATAATGAACAGTAAATGAGGAACTGTCACTGTACACAATGAATGGGGAAGTGTCATGATTTTTAATTACAAATGAGATTTCTTATGAAAAGGCAAGGGGGTGCATTGATTGATGAGAATTCTGGATTTGCATCAGGGATTGATGTAAATAAATATATTGAGAAATGGTGTTTGGAAACAACTTCCCAGTTTGTGCTGTGTTCTGTTTGTCCTTCTATACACATTATGATGTGATGGAAATAAACTTTCTTAATAAAATAAGTCTTTATTTGTGAACATAGTTATATTCCAAAAGAGCAATATTCAAGCTTTGCTGGGCAGTCCAGCTGGTATTAGAACGTCAAAAACACCACAAATAAGTCAGACAAGTGCATAAAACAGTCAACGGCGTATGCTGAAACCAGTGAAAGCAAAACAAACCCAACCCCATGAAAAACCAAGCTATTCTGCATCTGTATGTTCCTTCCGCGCCCCCCCCTTTCTCTTTTCCCTTTCTTGCACATTTAGCACATACTTGGACTGCTGCATAGGGGTGGAGGCCTTCACGGATTGAAGGACAGCAGATTTTTATCTTGTTCAGCTTCTGTTAAGTCCTGGCTGCATGGGCCTCCCAACTAAAGAACTGTCCAAATTGTTCCCAGTCTGCAGCACATGGTAGTTTAAAGGGGGCTCAGGATGTGGTGAGGATGCAGCTGGAGCCTGTACTCTTGTGGTCATTAGCACAATCAACTTTTCAAACAGGTCTTTCTGCTATGCTCCATCTCCTTCCAACAACTGGTATTTCTGCTCCAGAAACCACACTGCCAACATTGGGTCTGGCTGCAAATTCTGTCCTCTGTAGCCTGTTCTCTCCCTCTGTAACCTGTCCCTTTCAATTTGCCATGAATCCTTTTCCCTTCAGTTTGCATCTGGTTGTTGGCCCTATGCAGAATGTCCACCATAAGTTCTTTATAGGAAAGCTTTTTTTTTTACTATCTGTGATAGTTTGAAATCACAGGTTTTTTCTGGAGGATAGCCACACTCCTGAGATACAAGGGCTTGCAGAAGTTGGAGGGCCTGAAAGCAGATATCAAACAGCACATTATTGTTTCAGTACTTCTAAAAAGGTTGGGTGCATCTGCGGAGAAGACTGTCTTGTGGAATGTGCAGACCAGAAATTTTACCGAGTAGAGCTGTGCTTCAGAATATTGTGAAGGGAATGCTTTCAGTTCCCAGATGCTCTCTTGACACAGGCGAAGTTATTCAGAGTAAAAAGAGAGCACAAACAATGGTAAGTTAAAATTTACAAATGCTATGTTTTAAAAATCGGGGGAGAGAGAAGGGATGTGGCTTACTCCTTAAGCCTTTTCTAGCCTTTCAGACATTCTCTGTTCTTGAGGACATACTTCTGAAAGTTCCAAAATGGCAAAGGGAGGTTGTTCCAAGAAGCCAGTTTTACGTGCCACTGATGTTTTCAAGCTTCCGGTGACTGAGCAGAACGTCTGTGAGTGGAGTGGGCTCTAACCAGGTAGACCTGGATAACATGGCCTTCCCTGAAATGTCAGATTCCTAGTATGGGAAACGTGCAGGATCCAGGATTGGTTAGAATTCATGGGGGAATCAGTAGGATACTGCATTAGCATGCACATGGGTTACTGCCTTCCAATGGTTTCCATACAACCTAGTTCGACTCCATCTACCTGTGGAGTACATGAAGAAACACACAATAAGGCAAACTGTGAGAGATACAAGCGCCATCTTTCTTCCTCCCTGGCCCATATCTGGACTGAATTCAAATCTCCAGCAATATTTAGGACATTGATTTAATCACCCATGGGTTACATCTCCATCCATGAGGGTTGGATGACTTGTACGAAGCAGCATAATAAAAGGTTCTATGTTTCACATGCACACTCATCTGTGTAAACAGGTGCAGGTATCAAGTAAAAATTGTTTAATTGTGCTTCCTGGGGTCTTTTTGAATTCCCCATGGTGGGGTGAGGTGCTGGCATACATTCTGCCACGAATGGATACATGGTACTGCCTTCAGTTTGTGATATATTTTGTATTTAGGTTGTAACCCTGAGGTGCTGCCTATTCATGTATTAACAGCAAACATGGACCCAAATGCTTACCAGTCTCTGAGACTACTTGTGCTCTCAATTTGGTGGCAGGCTCTTCCTGAGAGCATTATTAAATAGCTCCTCCAAGCATACACCCAGCATGTGCAGAAGAGCCTTCTTGTGGACTAAGGTATGTACTGGAGCTACTTTGCTAGCCTGGTCTGGAACCTGCTGGTTCTGCTCTTGTCTGATACTAGATTCTGGGCTCCAAAGGAAATCATCCCTCTTAAGCAGACTATTGTGAACTGCTGTTAGTTCCGTGCTTGGTGCAGCTGCCAGGACCCAGTTAAATTCTTTGTAAAAGAGGCAAAGTGAGTTCTAATCCCTGGCTTTGCAAGAGTTACTTTTGGATCACTTAACTCTCTCTGCAGTAGTTGCCAGCCTGTCGAATCCCTACCGTTGCCACTTTCGTCACTGTTTCCTGGTATACATGGTCATTTCTGATGCTTCCTGAAGTTGAACAGATTGCCTGCCTCAGACCAGAGACCTACCAAATCTGACGCTGCTTCCGTGATTAGGTAGCAGCATGTCTTGCAGATGTCAGTGGCCGTTATAAAAGCATGAGAAGGTTCATTCTGTAGCTCAGCAGCTGTACTTCAAGCAGGGGGTTTGCTTCCATATCCTAGGAGTCAGTTGAATAATTTTGGCATAGGAAGGAAAAGGAACAAAGGCATAGGAGTCTTGGACACTGTTGATCAGCTCTCAGGATCACAGTATAGGGAACCTGGACCTGGGCTAGGTCTACATTGCAAAATTTGGTGTTTGGACCCGGTCCTCATGTGATTCAGGCTTGAACTCACGCCCCTTAGGGTATGTCTACACTACAGCACTAATTCGAACTAACGTAATCTAGACTTAAAAACGAATTTGAATTAGCATGTCCACACTGAGTGGACCTTGAACCGAAGTTAAGGCTGGCGTGTGGAGTTTAGCGTGTGGAGCTGCTGCCTCAGGCTAGCCGAGGGCTGTGCTTAAAGGGACCCGATCCCCTCACCCCTGGCAGCCAGTTCTCAGGGTTCCCCGCTTGCTGGTCTACCTCGATGAGAGACAGCAAAGCATTTGTGTCTCTGCGTGCTCTGCTTGCCCTCACTCGGGGCACCACGGCAC
>JANRFK010003836.1:6355266-6376198 GCA_030068395.1 Apalone spinifera | reverse complement strand
GAGACTTAAAAAGTGATCTTGGGTGTAAAAAGGTTGGAGACCACTGCTCTAAAACATCAGCATCAAATGTCAACCCAAATTTTATGAGATTATAAATGCCAATTAAGCCATAACGACACTTGAAAAGTCTAAGCCAGGCTGTTCTTTCTGACTTATTTTTGAGATTCTCAAAATTTACTGATGTGAAAAGTGTGCATTCAGGTTTAAATTTGTGGGCAGCTAGAAAATCTGGAGGGCAATTTTAACATGTAAACAGGTGTCAGGGTCAGCAGATGTACATTTTTAAGCTCGGTTTCCACCTTCATGTGTTTAGAGAGTTTCTATTGGGAAGCGTCATCTTAAGTTTTTCTATCTCCTAAATATCTGTGTTTATGTGAAATGCTACAAAACCCTTCCAGTGTATACATGCTGAGGGGAAAACCAAGTAAGGGAAGCTTTCTGGCTGCAGAATCCTCTTATATAAACATTGAAATCTGTACAGTGTCTTTGTCTGTTTACTTGGTTTTGTACACGGAAGGCAAACTTTGACAGAATTGCTTGACAGTAAGAGCTCTCTAGATCAGTTTCTAGTCTTTTCTTCCATTATGGAAAGTATTGTTTAATGTGTATTCCATTTTTTGGGTAATTCACTTGGTTAGAATGAATTACACCTCTGCTTATAGCTTCCCCTGGAATTCTTTCCTTATAAGAAATGGCTCGGTGAAAGTGTTTCCTGAAACTTGTTGATACTGTTGGATGTGTGGCTGTTGCTGAACTAGTGAAAATGCAAAGCTCTGAGTTGCATATAAAACTTAGAATCGCATTACATTTCTAATCACGTAACTCATCCCTTGCTTATGAAACATTTTCAGAATACGCTTGTATGGGGAGGTTTTTCACGATTTCTCTCACTTGAACATCCTTCAGAGTTCCTTCTTTTTTTGTGTGGGGGAAGCTGTCCGCAAACCTCAAATATCCTGTGTGGTAGAAAGTAATTTATCTCCTCTCTTGTGGTCTTATGCTAAATTGCCTTATTTTGTGTGTGTGTCTGTCTGTCTGTCTGTCTGTCTGCGTGGGGCAGCTTCTGTGCAATACTGTTTCAGATAGGGGAATCCATCTGAGGTTCCCCCTATGTGAAACCATCTCAGGGAGTTCTGAAAAGCAGCTTTCAATTTCCTTGTCTGTAGTATGAGCAGTGGTCTGTAGAGATTATGGCTCTTGTTGTTCAGATCAAGATGCTAAATTTAGATTAATGGGCTAATCGAATAGTCGATGATAAGGGCATCTTTGCCTTGAAGTGTAGCAACAACCCCAGGGCTGTTGCTAAATTTCAGAGGTGAAAGTGCTGCAGGAGCACCTGGCCAGTGGGGGACTCAAGCAGTCCCTCCACTGGCCCCATGCTCCCCATGGTGTTTCAAAACATCAGCGCCACATGGAGCCTGGGGCCAGCTGCATGCGGAGTTTCAGAGCGGCAGCGCTGTGTGGAGCCCGGGGGTCTGGCCCCAGGCTCCATACAGCGCTATTGCTTTGAAGCATCCTCTCCTCTCTTGGTTGCCTCTTTCTGATAGAGGCAGCAAGGGGGTAGGAGTGACTAGTTGACTAGTGTGTCAACTATCTGAGAAGGATTTGCTTATCAGATAGTCAACTAGTTATTCATATCCCTAGATGGAGTATTGAATTAGGACCTCTAATCTCACTAATTCAGCACTCTTGTACTGAAGATGAAGGCAGGTGATGTCTACTTAATATAAAAGTTAGATGTAGAGTGAGGATTCCTGGCAAATTTCCACAGTGATCCTTGGATGGACACTGTGCGCCTAGCTTAAATGTGTATGTAGAATTTTAGGTCTAGTTTATGCATCATTGTAATGGAATATGTCAATTGCTCTGGAAGAGTACTGGAACAGCAGGTGAAGCCTTTGCTATGCATATTTTAATTGCCTGTGGCCCGAGTAACATGAATACAAAATTCCTTCTTAAATCTAAAGAGATGCTTGCTATGATCCTGGCTTTCTAGTGTCCACTGATTATTAGTCACTTGAATTGTATTTTACCCCAGTTCACCAGTTATTTGAGTAGCAAATGAGAGAACCTTGGGACAGGAATAAATGGATGTGAAATGTGGGATGTTCTGTGGAATTAAGCATCTCATTCGTCCTCTCTCCTATTCCTTATAACAGAGACCAAAGGCTTGTCCGGCCCCCCTCCACTTTCTGAAATGGATTGTCTTTGGGGCTGGGGGAAGAGCATGAGAGGTGTGTGCTGGACCAGTCTATTTTATCCGTGGGGTAGAGGCCAGTGATACTGCCTGCCCTCCCTGTGTGCTGCTGTTGCTGATCCTTGGTGCCCAGAGAATCCAACGTATACATGACAGGTTTTGCTGCATAATCTAGCTGGCTAGCTGTTTTCTAAATTTGTTTTAGTATATAAACAAGACTGGCTTTAAATCCCCACTATTTTCAGTGGGTCACTTCCAAAATATGCTTTGAAGGACAACTTAACAGTCAGATGCACTGATGTGGTAATTTTGGTAAATAGCTGAGAAATTCATGTCTCAGAAGGGGCTCCCACTGGTTTTGGTACTGAATTACAACTGTGCATCTCTTATCTAGTTACTCAGTGCTGTAAGTTCTCAATTGGTGACATGATTTTACCATTCTGAATGTGTAACATGAAAATTCCTATTATGCTTTACAGGGGTTGGGAGAATCTACTGCTTCCAGCTGCAGTGATCTAACTATTGCTGGAAAGTAGGTCACCTATATCTCAGAGGAATTTCTTGCCTCATAAATTCAAAATAGATGGAAGAACAGGTCAGAGTAGAGTTCATGGTGGAGAGGTGTATAGGACAGAAGCTTGCTATTTTCTTCTGTAGTTGGTGTTTGATCAGGTTTCTGTTTTAGTGAGACTGCTGAGAGAGAACAAGGGGACGCTTTTATAAACCAAACAGTTCAAGCATGTAGAAAGGGACCCCCATCATTTGTAATATGCCTTCCCATAGCTGCCTGTCATCATTTCATCACTTTACAGTTCCAAAAGGTGATAAGTGGTTCTTCTGAGACAGCCTCCTCTAATCCAGTTTGACATTCTAGAAAATTCAGCTTATCCTGCTAGTCCAGTGTTTCTTAAACGGTGTTTCATGGCAAGGCAGTTGGAGGTGTACCGTGGAGAACAACAGAGTTCAAAATGTCCCTTTTTTTGGCTCAATAACTTCCCTCCCCACCCTTTTTTTTCCCCCCAACAAAAAATCCTTGGTGTTCCTCATATAACTAAAAAGAAAAAAAAATTGTTCCTCAGTCTTAAAAAGTTTAAGAAACACTGTGCTAGTCTGTTTCCCAAAAAGTCTTTCTTGAGAAGATGTGCTGTGGTACAAAACCCATAATATGCCTTCAAACCAGCAAAATGAACAAGCGTTCAGTGTGTTGTGCTTTCTTTCTATAGCAGTCTTGTTAGCACCTATTACTGTAAATGATGATGTCTGTTATCTAATCCTTTGTCTGTTTTCTGCAACTCACTTGCTTTGTTCTTTATAACATCTGTTATTTTCTGCTGGTCTATCACTGCATTTCTGCCGCCCCTCCCTCTAGCTGGGTTTGTCAAGTCGCCCATGTCAGAAACTAAACTCACTGGGGATGCCTTTGAGCTGTACTGTGACGTGGTTGGGAAACCCACTCCAGAGATCCAGTGGTGGTATGCTGAAGTCAACCGGGCTGAGTCTTTCAAACAGCTGTGGGATGGTGCTCGGAAGCGCCGTGTCACCATTAACACTGCCTACGGGGCGAACGGCGTGAGTGTGCTGAGAATAACCCGCCTTACATTGGAAGACTCTGGGACTTACGAGTGCAGGGCCAGCAACGATCCCAGGAGGAATGACTTGAGGCAAAATCCCTCCATAACGTGGATTCGAGCCCAGGCTACGATAAGCGTCCTTCAGAGTGAGTTCAGCACCCTACAGTAGTAGTACTGTAGTAACTAGAGGCAGTCCAGTGATCCTTCTCCCCCTCCCATGACCCTGGATATTACCACCCTTTGTCTTGTTTTTTGAACCCTAGATTGTCCTTCTGGTTGTAGTGCTTGAGAGTGTCTGCCACCTTTTATCTGTCTCTCTCTTCCATAGGATCAAAGGACTTGGGAAAATCTATGGAACTGTCCTACAGTTCCTGTGTGAAAACAAGCTCAGTGTTGGATTTTTTTGTTTTTGTTTTTGTTTTCCACTCCCCTTTACTTTTATAGAAGGTTTCCTGCATCCTATCGCTGGTTTCTTCATGAGTGCCTTTCTATTTTGGTTTTTATTCTTTCCTGAGCTAACCACTTTTATTTCTTCTGTTTCCTTGGAATCTCTGAATACCTTCCTCATCTACGTGTTTTGAGT
The DNA here is from genome assembly GCA_030068395.1 of Apalone spinifera. Lineage (NCBI taxonomy): Eukaryota > Metazoa > Chordata > Testudines > Trionychidae > Apalone > Apalone spinifera. The sequence goes on along the minus strand of JANRFK010003836.1, from coordinate 6,371,847 downwards.
TCATAAGTTTCTGTACAAATCCTTTCCATTTGGATTTTGTTACATGTGACCTTTTAAAGCATGGATTTTTCCATAAAGTCATGGAACTTCTGTTCTAAACATGTAGTTCTAACAGATTCTCTGATACAACAGCACCTTACTGATGCAGGTGTTTCTCACGTGGTGTTGTGAGGGGATGTTATCAGCTACATGTGAACTAGCTTTAGACAATTGACTCCCCACTGAGAACGTGCGGGTGTGCTCGCGTGCGTGCTCTGTCTCTCTCTCTCTTTTTTTTTTTTTTTTTTTTTAAACACTTTGGCTATGTCTAGACTAGGGGAGACAAGAAGTCTGGTCTTCCACTTTTTGCAGAAGAGTAGACATGCTCGTTCAGAAGCCCTGTCTTCCTCTTCCACGAGGAAGAAGGGCTCTTCCAAAAGAGGGTTTTTTCCAAAATTTGGCCCCGTGTAGATGGGCCAAATTTTGGAAAAGCCTTTTCTGAAAAAACTACCAGAAAAAGGTAAACAAATTGCGGAGCGTAATTTGCATACCTTTTTTCTGATAAAGGCCAGTAGTGTAGACATAGCCTTACGGTGGATAGGAGTGGATTCTCAATTGCTGCTTGTTTCATTTTTTTGTCATAAATTTTGTACACGTTTTCTGCTGTCTTTTTACTAAATTCCAGATGAGTTTTGTCTCTGGTATTTTCAGAACCTGTTTAACACATAATACAATACAATACATTAGTGCCCTTCCTCCATTCACTTGAAGTGGGTTGTGCCCATGAAAGCTCTTGATACCATCTGCACGTGTTGTTAGTCTCCTAAATGCTGCAGAACTCTTTGTTGTGGTTTGTCTATTTCAGTAACAGACTAACATGGCTCCCCCTCCTGAGACTTATAGTATTTTGATGTACCTTGAATAGAAAGAATACCATTTGCTTTGTCTACGCTTAAAAGTGCAGGCGAGGCAGTGCTTTAAACTGAAAGTACGGGCATGGCGTGAGTGCCGGAGAGAGCTCTCCCAGTGCTCAATGTAAATCACCTCCATGAGGGGAGTAGCTAACAGAGCTGGGAGTGTGGCTCCCAGTGCAGTAGCCTGGTTCACACTTGCACTTTACAGCATTGTAACTTGTTGCGCTTGGGGTGTTTTTTCATGCCCCCGAGCCAGAAAATTACAGCATTGTAAAGTGCCAGCGTAGACTTAGCCTTAGCTGTAGTGATTGATAAACCCTTGCATCTACACACAGTCACAGTGAAATGCTTGCAGAGACTGACTTAACTGTGTACGAGCATGTGGAGCAGAAGGTAAAGGAGAGGTTTTTTATTAGCGTAAATGTCTCACTGTTTTAGACTGTGAATAAGAGGATAGATGTTTATCTTTAACACTACTCTGAGGGTATGTCTACACTGCAACGCTATTTCGACATAACGAGCACTATTCTGAAATACCTTAATCTGCCTGTACACAGCAGGCAGTTATTTTGAAATAGTGTCAAAATGCTGTCAATCTGGAGGACGACTTACTCCAACTCCTGTAAACCTCATTGTATGAGGAATAGGGGAAGTCGGAAGAAAAGTGCTCTATTTCAAAATAAGTGCTGTGTGGACTCTTCCTATTTCGACATAAGCTATTTCGAAATCAACTATGCAATTGACGTAGCTCAGTTTGCATAGTTTATTTCGAATTAAGCCCTGCCGTGTAGATGCACCCTGAGTGTTTGTGTACATAAACCATGATAGCGTAGAAATGTAATATCTAGTTCCAATCTCTAAAACATCTGTTGAGCTTCAAATTGGATAACTCAAAGGCTCAGATTGTGTTCTGTAGGAACAATGTAGTGTCTGAAGGAGCCCCATGCGAATGTAAGCCTAGTAGCTGGAGCTCAGGGGAGGTACCAGGCTGGACTGTCCAACAGCAGGACAGAAGAGTGCTGCAATGTGCTAATGATTATGGTGGAAAACAGGCAAGCTGCTGTAGGCAGTTTTGATGTATCGGAGAACCTGCCTCTGGAAAATGGAAAGAACATGAATGTATGTGGAAAAATAAAGAGAAGTAACCAATGACATAGATTTTAGTTTAAAACCTAAAAGTCGACTTGACAAATCTGTTCAGGACTTACACCTCCAACTCAAGGGAGAGGTTAAGACATCAATCATAGCAGCAAGCACCTTCAGATTTCAGGCAGTGGTGTTATCTCAAGGTGAACTTGCTGAAGGGCACTTCATATCTAACTTCTCCTGGAAGTTGGGTTTCCAGCTCAGATACAGCATAGTTGTACCTGTGTCAGCCTCAGGATATTAGAGACGCAAGGTGGGTGAGGTAATATTTTCTGTTTTCTCTTTTGTTAGTGAGAGAGAGGCTTTCGAGCTACACAGAGCTCCTCTTCACAGCACCAGTATAAGTTAGTCCAATAAAAGATGACACACGGTGCGTAATATGACCACCTGCTACTGCTGTCCCTGGAGGTCTGTTGTATTTCCTGTCTCTATTCTTTGCCTAACCACTCTTCTTTTAGTAGTCTTTTGGGGCTAGGGGACCCTTTTTGGAATGAAAAGCTAGTAAGTGTCTTGAAGCATTTTTTATTGGAATGGAGGTTCTAAGCTTCCATCTCCTTCCCCAGCTTGTCTTTGTTCTTGCATACTTGTAGTCCAGTTATCCAGTGTTTCCTAATTTTGGATTGTGTATTATGACTCTATTGCCAAGTGCCTTGTGTCCAACTCTTCTGTTTGTGTTTGTTTCACATTGGTGAGGTCAGTGTTTTTCTCAAACATGCCCCCAAGAGAGGCTTGAGCTGCTGCTGTTTGTGGGAAGCAGAGCTCTAAGGTTTAAACCTCTAGGTAATACTACACTGGAAATGGAGCTGAAGGGAGACCAAGCCAAAGAAGCTCAGGCTTTATCAGCAAGGTAGGAGTACGAGTCTGAAGTGACCCAGAGTGACCCCGAGTGTTCAGGTTGCAAAGTCAGAATACAACAGTGCACTGAGTAGAAACTGTCCTGTAATTTTCCATTAGCAGAAATACACCTCCATTCCCATTGTACTCAAACTGAAGGAGTCTGCTCAAAATGGTGTTTGAGTCTTCTGCTGATGGTAGTCACTCTTCTGCTGGTCTCATTTGACACCAGCGTTTTAGGTATTCAAAAACAGACACACTAAACTATTAGAACCTGCTTTAATTCTGGTGGCTAAAATAAAATGCCATTGTCTAATATCAAACAGAATGCAGTGAAAAGAAGCTCTGAATACTGATTTGAAAAGTTAAACGGGAGAAATGGAATTCAGTTTCCAACTAGACACTCAGGCTCCCATGATGCCTTTCCAGAAGGTGATTTGATTCCAGTTGGATGCATTCACTTGCAACCATAACATATGTACAATTGACACCTTAAATGTAACATACAGTAAGGATTTTCCTTATGAGAATTTTCATGTCCCTGTTTGGAGTGGGACAGCTTTTTTTTTGTTGTGTGTGTGCGCGCACACAACCCAGTGCCCCTTCCACAATTCATTATTTCCTTAGACCTAAACAGCAATGCCTATTTGCTTTTCTGGTTTTGTACAGATGGAGTGTCTTCTGCTTATGTTTTAAAGTGGTCAGCAGTCAGGCAACTCTGTTACTTTTTCAGTCTTCAGTTCTTCTTGCTTCAAACATCTGTGTTCAGTAAAGATATGAAAGCTCCCAACAAGTCCCGGAAAAAGGCTTATTGTTCACTTGGTTGCCATTATTTCATTCAGCTCCACAAACTTTTAAGTGACCACCTATAAATATCACAGACATTACTCTGTAATTGACAGGTGGGTGAGAATAGATCCAAACTAGTAGAGGTAGCCATTAAAGTCCCAAGCAGCTTGCTTGTTTTGAATTTCAGATCATTAACACACAGTCTGAAAAGCAGACCTAAAATGGCCCAGTATTAGGTGACTATGGAAAACATTTGGAAAATAAAGCAATTCCCAAAGCATTTCTGGGTTAAAGCTTTTATTACACAGTTTTTCTGTTCTTGTGGGCTAGATTAAATCTGTTTCCATGATTGGCTTTTTGGTGATAGCAGCATGTGTACTTTCCATTGCAGAGTCCCTGAAGGGCGTGCTTTCCTCCAGCAACCACCTTAATGTGTCTGCTGCTTCCGTCCATTGCTCTGCAGATAGCCTCTACTAATAGTCAATTGGCTATTACAGTGGCCAGGATACTTAGCTATACCAGTTTTCTCTTGACAGGAAAATGTTCTATATTGTTCACTGACATACATCAAACTAAGATTTTTTTAATGTTGAGTGAAAATCTGCAGAACAGAAGCAACTACCAGTCCTAATAAAGCTGATGCCTGTTTACAGAATTCCCAGAAATTGAATTAATGTTGCTTCGAGGGGTTATTTCTCCTGCTAGTATTTTTATGGTCAGTAGTTTTTGTTTAGCTGCTCTGCTTGCTCAGTGGAGATAATGGGAAAGAAGAGTAGTGGTGGAACGGTGACCAAATGATTTCCCTCCACCTAGGACCTGATCTAGTGGTCCTTGCACAGGTAAAATTCCTAGTGCGAGACATAGTGGGGCAGAGTTGTAGCTGATGAACAGTAATGTTAAAGTTTCTATAAGAAAGTACAGAAGAAACTCCTCCCAGGATTTTTATAGCTGCAGCATCATGTCTGGGAGGGAGGATGGTTCATACAGGGACTTCTGAGTAACTACAAGGAGTTTGCATAGCTTACCCAGTAGAACTAGGAAAGAAATTATACCCGTATTATATGTAAGGGGTGGTGTAGGGACTTATTGGGCACTAGTAGTGAAATTTCTCGCCTTGCCTTGGTGGGCAGCAAGAATAGGGGCAAATATTATATTATTGTGGAGACTGTTTCACGATGCCTCTGTTTTTCCCATTCAATTTAATAATTTGCTTTCCGAGTGCTTTACAGATGAGCCTTCAGAAGACAGCATGGTGCGACTTAAACATATTTGGAGTACAGATTAAAATAGCTGTTGGCAAGGTTTATAGAACTGACTGGAATAAACTTCTGACTTTCTGACATTATTATGAATTGTTAATTAGGAACTATATGAATGTTTGTATAAACTATACCTGTACCTGGCATTCTATGTGCAGTTTCTTCTTCTCCTGATTGGAATGCAAAGGAAATTAATTTATTTGGAGATTAGCATTTTTCCAAGCCTAACCACTAAAAGTTCTCCTCTTTTAAACCTGTGATTTCTTGTGCTTAATAATTTTTTAGTTTAATGGTGGCTGTTTTCTTGATCTCAGTAGAAAAATTACTTGTAGTTTGGAAAAAGTGTTTTGTCCACTCCTAGCTACAATGGCCATTTTCAGAATCTGCTAATCTTGGATATTGGTCCTTAATCATGCATAATGCTGCTTTCAGATTTAAGGACATAATTCATAATGTCTAAGTTCCCAATGCTAATTTCTCTCATATTCATTGCTGGAGTCATATAACTTACAAATTCTCTCACTGCCACTCCGGATCTAAACGAGAGATGTTTAAAACGTTAGAAAATAACTCAAATCTTGCTAGTAGAGTAGGTAATTCTAACCTGTTTCATGCTGTTGTTGCAAGCAAATTCTACTCAGTGAACAAGAAAATGCTTCCTATTAAATAAAACTAAGGACATTCTCAGTTCAATTTGATTGAGTCCAGATAGGAAATATATTCTTTCCTGTTGATTTAAAAAGCATCACTTTCATCCTCCAACTTCTGCACAAGCGGGAAATTCTCCCCTCGCTATGGTTGCTGTTCTCCTGGACTACAAAGTACCTACTCTGACCCTGGTTGGCTGCTCTTCCACGTAGCCATGCAGGCCTTTCTCCACTCACTTGTTGGCTGCTGACCTCACTACTTGACACACGTTTATTTTTTTTCCTCTATGGCCAGAGATTCTGTATACCCTCGCAACAGGAGCCAGAGACATCCCTTTCCTCTCCAGTACTTGGTACATTCTGGAAAGATGTTGTGGATTATATTGAGCAACTAACTTGCATACTGTTGTGATTCATATACTGTGTGAAAACAGCCCTGTGCCAAGTGTCATGGACACAGCTGAGCAGTGTCTTCTGGACTGAATGTGGACTGCAATTATGTGTCCAGCATTAAAGATGGCCTGCAAAAGAGAGAGGATTTTCTATCTGTAAAATGTATCAAGAAAGCTTCAGTAAATCTTTAAGAATTGGCGAGGTTTTTAAACTTTAAAAATATAAGGAAAGTCAAGTCTTGTCCACCTGCATTGGGGGAAGACTTAATGGATAACTAAAATGAGGACTGGGGACTTTGAATGGTATTGAGTGGAGTATTGTTGAAATCTTAATAAAGCAAAATTCTTCAAAGTGAGATAAAATGGCTTTAATTCAAATGAGCACACAGTGAATAAATGCGTTTCTGCTCAACTAGCTTTAATTTCTTCACTTCCTGATCAAAACCCTTAGTTCTCAGTAGGGATGTGAACAACTAGTTGACTATCCGATAAGCATTTGCTTACTGGATAGTTGACACACTAGTCGAGTAGTTGCCTCTCCCCCACCCTTGCTGCCTCTCTCAGAAAGAGGCATGGGGGGTAGAGGGGATGCTTCAAAGCGACAGAGCCACATGAAGCCCCAGCTGATCCTGGGCTTGTGTGTCTGCTGCTTTGAAACGCCACAGGGAGCATGGGGCCGCTGGAGACTGCTTGAGTTCCCCACTGGTCCTGTGCTCCCCACAGCACTTTCTCCTTTGAAGTGTAGCAACATCCCTGGGGCTGTTGCTGCACTTCAAATGTGGAGGTGCCCAATCGACTAATCAAATAGTCGATGCAAATTGCATCAACTATTCGATTAGACCATTAATCTAAATTTAACATCCCTTCAATCCCACTTCAGGTGTCTCTAGTTTCTCACTCAGTCTGTCTACACTGGGGATTTTCTCCAATTTCAGCCTTCAGTGTCTGCCTTTTGGTAAAGCTATACCCCGGTGTGACCAGGATAAAAACTGTATATAAACCAGTTTACACTGTTGTAGCACATTCTGACCTTCGAGCAGGAGTAAGAGCTACTACACGTTGAACCTCTCTAGCCCAGAACTCTCTGGTCTGGAAACGTCTGTTGTCCAGAATGTTTAGCTGGATGTCCACTTTTCATGTGTGGCCAGGTTTCCCGAGGTCCCATAAAGTTTTTTTTATACCACCAGTCTTGGCTCTCAGTGTTCTGTGCTGCTGTTTAGCTTTAATTTACCCCTAAATCTTCTCTAATGGCCCAGCAAGCAGTGGAAGTGTTGCTTCAAGAAAGATGTGGAGAAATTGGAGAGGGTCCAAAGAAGAGCAACGAGAATGATTAAAGGTTTAGAAAACATGACCTATGAGGGAAGACTGAAGGAATTGGGTTTGTTTAGTTTACAAAAGAGAAGATTGAGGGGGGGACATGATAGCAGTTTTTAGATATCTAAATGGGTGTCATAAGAAGGAGGGAGAAAACTTGTTCATCTTGGCCTCTGAGGATAGAACAAGAAGCAATGGGCTTAAACTGCAGCAAGGGAGGTTTAGGTTGGACATTAGGAAAAAGTTCCTAACTGTCAGGGTGGTCAGACGCTGGAATAAATTGCCCAGGGAGGTTGTGGAATCCCCATCTCTGGAGATATTTCAGAGTAGTTAGATAAATGTCTATCAGGGATGGTCTAGACAGTATTTGGTCCTGCCATGAGGGCAGGGGACTGGACTCGATGACCTCTCGAGGTCCCTGCCAGTCCTAGTATTCTATGATATGACCACCTGTGATCCAAAAAATTCTCTGGTTTGGAACCGGTCAGGTCCTGAGGGTGCTGGACTAGAGAGTTTCAACCTCTAACAGAAAAAGCAATTCTGCGAATTTCCAGTAGGGATTTGTACTGTTGCAGCTACGCTGATGGCAATAATGAGAGCACATCTCCATTTATAGACATAGTCTGGTTTCTAAAACTGTTGACGTGCAGTTTCTTTCCTGGGAACTGGGCACCCAGAGAGAGGCATACTAGTCACCAAAGCAGACTGTTTGTTGGGATGTTCTATGTCTAGAAAAGTTTGCTTTATTCTGAATTAATAAAACATGTATTATATTGCCCAGGAACAGTGGTTCCTTCAGGAGGTGAGGAAAAGCAGCAGATTTTGCTTGCATGGTCACTGAACATGCAGCTTCCCTCTTTGCATTCCACTATATGCAAAAGGTTTGTAACACACTTACTCTGAGGTGTGTAGAGGGTGTTTTAAGTGTGAAAGTGAAAAATCTCAAATCCTTACTTTTTTGTGTAGAAGAACTGGTCCTTAAACTGTTGCCTTCGCTAGTGGCCCCCTGTTTGTGATTCTTTATCTCCCAAATTAGTGAAGCAGTAGTTGTTAGCTAAGATTTGACTCTCTTCAATGTGCACTTTGTTCCAGAGCCCAGGATCAATGCCAGCGAAGATGTGAGCATTCAACCATCTAGTCCTCCTATCACCCTGCAATGTAACCTCACCACCAGTCCCAGTCCCCTCATGTACAGCTATTGGGTGAAGAATGGGGAAGAGATTTCTGGCTCTAAGAAGAATTCAAATACCACAGAGCACAAGTAAGTCTGTAAGAAGAGAAGTCTCTTTACTGTGATTTAAAGTAGGGGATAAAGTCAGGACTTCAAGGTTCTGTTCAGTGTGGCTAGACAGCCTGTCTGCAGTAGAGGATGTGCCATTTCTAGGTTAAACAGAACAACTAAATAGTTGTGTAAAAAACTAATTCTGAAAGGAATTAGCATTCCCTGTAGCTATCCAGAATAGTACATAGCCGCCTAGTATGTGCTCCTATCTCAATTCCAGATACAGCTCTTCAGAGTGTACTTGAGGAGCAGGTGTGAATTAGGAATGTCCACATGTAGCAAGCTACACGATAAACCAATACGCTTCATTGATTAATGCTGTCGACTACATGCACATCCCCCTCCTCTGCCTCTGTATCAGAGAGGCAGCAGTGCGGAACGTGGGGAGGGCATGTGGGAGCCATACACATGGGAAGCCAGCTCACCATGGATATTGGCTTAGGCAGAGCCACCTGCATTCCTCCTTCTCTGCCCCCTTCCCCTCCCCCCCTCAGAGCCAGCAGTGCAGGAGGGAGGGGCAGATGGGGGCTTTTGTGTGCAGAGCTGGCTCCCCACTGCCTTGCACAGAGGCCAGGGGCGAGGGAAGGAAGGTAGGAACTGGATCTTTCAAGCTGGCTCCCTTGAGCTGCCTGCCTCCCTCTCCCTCCCCCCCAGCTGACTGAGGGAGCAGGGGACAGTGCTGCAGAGCAGCCTCTGTCTGAGGTGGGCCCAGGTGTTGTGCTTATAAGAAGCACCTGGGATCTTGACCACGGAAAAGGCAGTGCACTGCACTTACTGAACATACAAAATGAAAAAAGCAATTTGCATTCGTGTACACGTACAGCCCCCTGCAGATGGTGCATAGTTACCAGTCCGTTGTGCTCAAATCAGTCTGACTGGCCAGGCAAGACTGACTGAGTGAGGAGTTGGATTCTTGTTGATTGCTATTCGAGGCTCCTCCGAGGCTTGGCTTGCGGGACGGAACCCAGAGTCCTAATGGCAGTTTCCATTGGAGCCTGTGGGTTTTGCAGTGTCATGCTGGAGTCATCCATCCTTAGGACGTGTTAATCAGTGTTTTCTGGAGTTACCCTTTGATAGCGATTGTCAGGGTTCCCATCCCTTCTCCCTTGCTCTTGGGGGCCTCTGCCTATCTCCAGGGTTCTGTCAATTCAGCCTCAGACCCAATGACTGTTTCCTGGTTATCTTCAAGATTCCCACTTCTTGATCACCTGGGCATTTGTGATAGCTGTTACACTGACACACATCCTCCACTCACACCTCACAATTGTTCAGAGTTTGAGACAAGATTAATAGTCACTAAAGGAACAACAAAAAGGAAAGAATCTCACAGCTTAGTTCGTGATACAGACAAGGGGTACAACTTAATTTGTAATGTTAACAGGAAGCAAAGCCTTACAGTAAACATTATCTAATCTTGAGAGACAGGGTGAAATAAAAGCTGACCGAACTTATAAGCAAGTCATTATACATCAATCATCATGCATCATACTTAGTCTTGCAACCAATACTAAAATATACGTTTTTGCTACATGGGTTCCTGATTACAGAGGCCGTACAGCCTCTGACTGTAGGGAGCTAGGCCTCCCACAAACAAAATCTGCTGCCTCTGTATCAGGGGCAGCAGGTGGGAGTCAGTCTGCGTGGGGAACTAGTTCTAAAATTTTCAGCAGTTACACTGTTGCTTAAATGCATTTTAACATCCTTAGTGTTGCACACACCTTGCAGAATGTGGTGTTGCATCTGTGCATATTAAGCCTGCACAGAAGAGCTGATCTGAGCTGTGGCCTGCTTATTACCAGCTTGGCTGTTGTGTGCCTTGACACATGCAAGCCCATGCTCTGAGCTGTCAGCGATGTAGAGGCTGGAGTGGTTCGAAGTTGCTAATCATGGGTGGGTTAGCTGAGCTAGTGCAACTGCATTACCTTAACTTCTCATCTTTGCCAGCGCAGCAGTGTGCTAGACTGAGCTAGTGCATTAGGCTTGGAGCCTGCAGTGTTTGGATTGGTGTGGCACAGGTGGGCCATGGAGTTTTCATAGCATGTTGGGAGGGAGAGGACCTTTAAAGAAAAAGGTTGAGAACCTGTGGGTTAAATATCAAATGAACTTAACAAATTCTCTGAGATGTACAACTTACTAGAACTAGAGGCCACCAGATGAAATTAAGGCATCAAGTTTAAAACAAACAAAAGGAAGTATTTCTTCATGCAGGTTTACTGTACACTGTGGAACTCCTTGCCAGAGGATGTGGTGAAGGCTAAGACTATAACAGGGCTCCAAAAAGAACTGGATAAATTCACGGGGGTTAGGTCCATCAGTAGCTATTAGCAGGGCTCACCAGCTGCGTGGTTCTGCACGCTGCGCATGGCCGTGCTCCATGGCCGTGCTGGCTTGTAATCTCGCCACAGGCGAGTAGATTACATTAATTGTCGAGCCCTGGCTATTAGCTAGACTGGGTAGGGATGGAGCCTCTGTTTGTCAGAGGCTGAGAATGGGTAGCAGGTGACGGATCACTTGACGATTGCCACTGGCCACTGTTTATGGGCTAGATGGACCCTTGGTCTGACCCAGCCTGGTGCTCTTATGCAGCAGCCGAGTCAGAGCTTTTCTTGGGATGCTGAAGGTTCCTAGGCTTTAAACTAAGTATAAAATATCTTTGATATTTTTCGATTCCAAACTAGAGCTGTAGCATTCTCGTAGCTGGCTCGCAGGAGCAGAGCTAGCACAGGAAATGGAGAAGGCAACAAAGAGCCTGCATGTGCACTTGCATCAGTCCCTGGAATCCTAAAGCCCTGCTTGCTTTTGTGTGCTTTGGCCAGCTGACAGAATGGGACTTTTTTTTTTCAAGCCCCATTTGTACAATGAATTTATATTTTTAATTCACTTGCATATGTAGTTACAGAGATGGGCAAACTTTACTGACCCCCTGAGCCACCTATGAAAGTCTTCAGAAGTTACAGAGCCAGGACATGTCTGCTGGAGCTTGGGGCATCAGTTCTGCTAGCAGGAGGGTCCTGCCAGGCCTTAGGGCTTCAGCCTGGAGCCCTTACAGGCACTTCTCACAGGGCTGAAGTCTCACTCCTGCTGAAGGTCTGAGCTCCAGCAGATGTGCGCTGTGGGGCCTGAGACCTCCCTCCCCCTGGGGCAGAAGCTAGAAGCAACATGAAAAGGGGCACATGGCGTAACATTCCTCTCCCCCTCCCGATTTTAGCCAGGGTGTATTGGCCCTGCTCAGTCACATGGTGCTGCTAGGCCCCCCTCCCTGCACAGAGCTGGGAGCTACAGCCACGGAGAGAGGTAGCAGCAAAAAGCTGGGAGCTGTAGGGGGAGCCACTGCTTCTCCCTGCGGAGCTAAAGCTGTGGCCCTTCCCTGCAGCTTCCGGCTGTTTGCTACAGGGAGCTGCCGGGAGGGGCTGCTGACTACAAGGGGTGTGTATGCCTGGACAGGCATGACGGAAGCTATTGGGGCTGAACGTTTAAATTGTGCCCCCTCCCTGCATTGTCTGCAGCCATCAGTTGTCTGGCAGAAGCCCCTAGTGCCACCACCCTACTGCTGGGCACAATCTGAGCTCTCACCCACCCCGTCCCCATGGTTTGGTAGGTGGAGAATGGGGGGGCTCCACAAGCGGCACTTGAACTGTGAAAGAGCTGCATGCAGCTCCCAAGGTGCAGGTGGGCCACCCTGCCCTATTACAACGCTTCCTAGTCTGAGGGGGCCATGGTTTGGTCGTGTCGACATTGACTGTCCCGCTAACCAGATTAGCTGGTTGTGCCTCATCTCTTTGGGGTGCAGAAGTGCATGTAAATGGCATCGCTTGAGAAGCCGCTCTTGGTTCCCCACATGAAACATGCTTATTGCGAGCAATGAGTGCAGCTCCAGGTAGGTAATTAGAACTGTGATTTCTGGATCACATGTGGGAATCTGGTCACAGCACTTACTGTAGGAATGAAGCTGGAACTTCCTCTTGCTTCACAATAAATGAGGTTTCGCTGGAGATATTAATACTGGTTGTCTGATTATAATTCTCGTGTCAGACTTTATTCTATTGCTGAGGGAATACTCTACACACAAATTGCTTGATAAAATGGTAATTGCCTAACACAGTTTTACCATTCTGAAAGTCAGATTACAAATGAAAATCTCCGAGATTGTTTGCCTGCCGTCTTTAAATTGTTAGCAGCAATTTCAAATGCCATTAACACACATTCTCTCCTTGTGCCTGCAGGATTTTGAAGCTCAGAGCAGAGGAGTCCGGGGAATACTTATGTGTGTTTATGTTTGCTAACTCGCCTGTAGCCAACGCCACAATAGAAGTGAAAGGTATTTTTGGTTTTTCTCTCTCCTGACAGCTGTCTCTGAGCAGTGCACTTTCCTGTCTTTTGTTCTGGGGCCTCTTTGTTGTTAGTCCCCTCCGGGCATGTCCAGACTACATCTTTCATGCGAGTGACACTCCCTTGAGAGATTTCCTTTGTGTGAGGATATCTCAATGAAGAGTTGCCAAGTGAGTGTAACTTTCTCCATCCACAGTCATCATGGTAACTCACCTGTGGTGCCAAGCCTTCTGGAGGCACATCTTTTGGTTCACTGGATTCTGGGAACCTGCACCCCACTGTGACTGCTCTTGCAATGTAGAGTGGTAACTTCGCTCTGCCCTTTTCCACTCAGTATTCCCAGATGATATGAACCCTGCAACTAACATAAACCAGTTCAGGTTGCTATGGCTCTGGATTTCTCTCTGGGGTCTTCATTCCAATGGTTGCAAGATCTGGATCCAGACTGGAGAGGTATTAGATGTTGGCATTGGTTTCTCAGTTATTCTTCTAGCCATTTAACAAAAGTTGTATAAATTACTTCAGAGCCTACAGCTAGACTTGGTGCATTATTAAAATGCAGATTAGAGCTTGGTCAGTCAGAAGAAAAACCAGCTAAATAGTCTGCAAGGTACAAAATCCTCACAATCCACTATGTAAACATCACTCCCTTCACGTTTGGTGGTGGTCTTGGCCTTTACCTTGCTCTGTCATATACTGGGTCCCTGAACTTACATTGAAGGGGTTCGTTTTCCAGCCCATTCTCCCTCTGTCTCAAACCTCATTTAAAAAGGGCAGAGCTTTGTCCATTGTGTGTCCAGACCTAACGGCAAGTGACAAGAAAAGACAGATCATTGTCTTCTAAATGGGTGGTTAGATGTTTTTGGCATCCCTTGCCGGTTGTATAGGGGTAGATTCTGATTGCAGCAATTTGATATGTTCCTGTGGCATTACACATGAAAGGCCTTTGGCAAGGGCAGAGAGACTGTTGATGGATACATCAGGAACTTCTCTGATCCCTGGCTGAAGATGCTGTATGGCTGAGCTACTGATTAAGCGCAAGAGGAAAGTGGAGGTAACAGACTGTGCTGTCTAAGAGGCAACTTCCTGAGGCTCAAAGCTATTGCCATGTTAAAAAGATTGTTCTGATCAAGATGCATGAAAAAAATGTTGTCAAATGTCTATCTCTGTTCAGAGTTCCTTTTGCAGCGGGCCCTGAGAGAGTCTTTATGTAAAGACCTAGTCTAGAGAGAGTGGATTTTTGTTAAAAGTAGGTTGTTCTGCTCATAAGGAGAAAGTGGTGATGAGCTCTCTGACATATATATATAATTAGGAAAACCAGTGTAATTAGGAAGGCAAAAGGGCATTCTGTGTGGGAAGGGAAAGAAATTCACTACAAATCAAAAGTTTCAGAGGGGTAGCCATGTTAGCCTGTATAGAAAAAAAGTCCCTAAGGTGCTGCAGGACTATTCACTGCAAATCAAGCGTCTGTGAAATGTGAGCACAGACTCAGTATGTAAAATCCCATTTGATCAGTTAACAAATTAAATGGGGGCAGGCGGGGGGCTGCTCCAGCCAGGTTATGCCACTGGTTAAGCATAATTGGTAAGGGTAATGCTAACCATTCACATTCCTACCATGGACACACAACTCTAAGAATGTAAGTTCTATTACTTGAATCAAGTTAAATAGAAGGTTGTGCCCTGTTTAGTGAGCCTGTTCCCCAGGATTTAGACTGGCTATGATTTTTATACCTCTTTTTCTTGATTTACTGTGACTTCACTTAACTTGCTAAATAATTATTGCTTTACTTAAAGTACCCTTGGAATTAGGCTGCTCTTGGGGGTGACCCTTACAAGCTGCTTCCGGAGAGAAGGGAAGCTGCTTTAGCTTTGTGAAGGGGCAAAAGAAGGCAAGCCTAGAGCACTCTGTCTAAAGATGCAGCATGGGGCAGTGCATGGCCCGGAAGGGTTGTCATTGTGCTGCCCAAGGACAGTTACAGACAGGGAAACCTGGTGCTACTGAGTGGCAGAAACAGGGTCGTGGTTTCACAGGGAAAACTCTTTTATCTTCTGGAACGAATCATCGATACAATAGATAGAGGCAGAAAAATAGTTAATTCTATAATGGCTCTTCATGAATAATTGCTCAGCCACCGGTATTTAATCAAATCAGTACCAGTTATAAATTAATGGCCGTTGAGCGCTGTTCTCAGGGAAGCTATGCTTGCCGATCGCACAGCCGTCAGTAACTTGGGAGGACTCACTGACCCTCTCCTGAAGACACTTCTGGCAATGTCATGATGATCATTCCTAGATCAGTAAGCATTAAACGTCTGCAAGCCAACTGGGGTGGGGGAGGAGGGAGTGAGAACTGTTAAATATCCTGCAAACTGTGGCCAGCACCTTTTTTTTTTCCTTTTTTTAAGTTGAAGGAAAACTGATTACTTTGTACACTATAAATTAGATTTCCTATGTAGTGACCACACAGGACTGTATTTAGGAGAGTTAGTTTAAGACATTCCTTAACCAATGTCTTCCTAGAACTGCGTGGAAATTGAGGTATGAAAATCCACATCCCTGAGTGATGCGGTTAAGCCAACCTATCTTTGGTGTGGCCAGGAGAATTCTCCTATTAATCTCGCTGCTGTTGCTAGGGAGCTTGGTTATCGACATCTGTTGGAGGACCCCTTTCATCAGCATAGACAGCGTACTCCCTGAAGGGCTACAGTGGTCCAGCTGCAGTATTTTAGATGTAGGTTAAGTGTTTGGCTTGTACCCAGTGACATTGCCAGGATGGCTCGGGTGGGTGGGCAATGAGGGTGGAGGTAGAAGCAATGGGGCTGCCTCTTCCTTCCCCTCTCCCCATTAGCCTTTGGGGGAGAGGGAAAGAGATGCTCTAGATGGGGGGAACCCCGTAAAAATGTGCATCCTCCACCTGTTCTGCTCCTCTTCCCCACCAGCTGATTGCGCCTTGTCCCATTCTTCCTGCTGGGCACTCCTGCTGGGGAGGGGGACAGGCGTGTCCTGCTCTGCTCGCTAGGCGCTCCTGTGGGGGAATGGGATCGGGGCACAGGGGCTTGCCCCACTGCCCAGTGCTGCAGCTGGGGAGCACAGTAGGGTGTGGCGCTTGCTCTGCTCCTCCTGCCCAGTGGTCGCTCCTGCCAGGGACTGGGATCAGGGCATAGGGGCTTGCAAGTGCCTGACTCCACTCCTTGGCAGGAGCGCCAGGCAAGTGGAGTGGAGCAAGCTCCCGACCAACCCTGCTGCCAATGCTCAGCTGGAGCACCGGGCGGAGAGGGGCAAGGCCTACACTGCAGCAGGAGCAGAACTGGGGCGGAGGACTAGAATTTAAATCTTCCCAGGAGCTTTAAAAGGTGCGTAATCTGTGTCTTTACCCTAACGGGCGGAGTAGTATCCCTGTGGGTGTTTCACTGCAGGTGTACCTACACCTCTGGCTGTCTGGGAACTTTTAGCAGTGTCTCACCCACACATGTTCTCTCCCCGTCTTGTGCTGTGCTGCAGGGCTATCTAGCACTGCGCCACGCTCCTCTGCCTTTGGCCTGAGAGAGAGCTTTGAGTCCAAGTGAAAAATTATTTGTGAATTTCATTCCCAAATAATGGTGGTGTTAGAAGTGTTGCAGATAGTTAGGTTAATGCTCTCCCTGTATTTGAAAACCAAAAAATTATCTCCCTATCCTTAGGTCATCTCTCTCCC
>JANRFK010003836.1:6337434-6349468 GCA_030068395.1 Apalone spinifera | reverse complement strand
CCCCCCCCCCCCCCCCCCCATCTGAGTCCAGAGACCCTACTAGGCTACTCTCAGAAGTGACTTGATAAAAATGACATCGAAAAAATGTGCATCTTCACACGAATATCAGATCAGAATGTATTTTACTCACTAGCCTTGCAAATTTCACATCATTCATAGTAATTTCTGATGTTTAGCAAAATCTGTGCAAGCTTATTGCAGGTCTGCACTGAGGCGTAAAGTCAACCTCGTGAATATCGTAGCTGGAGATGATGCACTATAAGTCAACTTATTGTGGTGTCTGTTTACCTTAAGCTTCTTGTTCCATAGGAATACTGGAGTCAACAGGAGCACTTTCGGTGGCCAATTCAATGGGCCTTCACTAAGCCTGCTAAATTGACCCCCTGTAGATTGATTGCTGCAGCGTTGATGCACCTGTCCTGGAGACATACCCTTAGAGTTGACAGTTGGGACTTGACAGTTTCACTGGTGCACAAGTCAGAAAAGAATTCTGTTTACATGATCATGGCTGTGTTTTTGTTGAGTGTCTGACAGTAGTTTTTAAAAAAGGAAATCATATAATTTTTGTCATTGCAGTGAGCAAAGTCTGCTGATTTAAGGTGCCATTTTTATATTCCTTTCAGAACAGAGCTGCATTTAAAGTGCATGCTCTGTAGACTGACTTTAGCTCTCTCTACATTTAAGTTTAAGACAGAGCACTAATATTGGACTCAGGCTGTTGAATATTCTGAAGTAAACCTCTTTGCTTTTACAAGACTCCCTTTAAATTTTCTCAGCCAGCACAATTACCGAATGGAAACTGTATGTGTACACTGCAAAGGTGGGGGGCCGGTATGCAGCAGCAAGCCTCATAGTAAATAGTAGTGTGGATGTTCCCTCTGGGCTCCAAGACCCCCTTCCCTCCCCCTTGACAAATTTCATGGTCTGGGCTGCTGCCCATGCAGGAATGTCTACACTACTATTCTTAACCCTATAGCATGAGACTGTCAATTGACTTAACCTCTGAGATTTGCTGGCACAGGTTTTTCTTTGTACTGTAGCTCTACCCTGACAACTTATCACTTGGGCTTACTCAAGAGTTCCCATCCCCCTCTGTTCCCTTTCTGCTTTTTACAGGAAATCAACAACTCCTCTGGCCGATTCTTCATTACAAGTAAAGACAATTACACTGAGCTGAGTATCACAAACCTCCAGATAAGTGAGGATCCTGGCGATTATGAGTGCAATGCAACCAATCCAATTGGTTCTGACTCTGCCACCACCATCCTGCGAGTGCGCAGCCACTTGGCCCCTCTCTGGCCTTTCTTGGGCATACTGGCAGAAATTATCATCCTTATTGTTATCATAGTGGTTTATGAGAAGAGGAAGCGACCAGATGAAGTCCCAGACGGTAAGAGTCTTCTCAAAGCCACTTGTAGAACTTAAGTCATTGGAAGAAAATATGCACTACAATCCATGAAGAGTTCTGAAAACTTTCATTTGAGCAGCTGTTTTCTCTCCAAATACTAGGCTCTTCACAGTAGTAGTGCACAGTCTTTGCATGAATTCCTATCTTTGCTTGTCCCAGTTTCCTCATGCCATGGACTAGGTCAGGGCTACTCAACTTTCAAAGCCCTGGGGGCCACAATGATAGTCACAGCACGTGCTGAGTGCCTCAACTTAAGTGTGGCTGCATATGCATGTAGATATCTATGCAGCTAGCTTCTTTCACATTGATGGGCATGAATACAAAGATTAAGGCAAGACTACACAACACGCAGGCCCCACTTAAGTCACTTCTGTTGATATTAATAAAATGCAATATTTACCTGATTTCTATCCATATGGCAGCACTTTTAAGGGGCAATGACAGTCCAGGAATTTAACTACTAAAATGCATATCAATAGAAGACCATTATATTGACTCGCTGTTGTGGAAGCCATGTTCAAAGGATCCCATCCATGGCCCACGAATCATGTGTTGAGTAGCCTTGGACTAGGTGGACAGTTACTATAGGATCTTTGAAATGTTCATTTTAAAACTGGTGGTACATCCATCTTTCTTCCTGGTTCCAGCTCTTAGGTCTGACACTTCAGTCATGCAGCACAGGAGAATAAACTGACCTGAGTTCATGGTGTATCCTTCTAACTATGGCAAGCTATGTGGGACTGAGCAACATGCAGGGATAGATTTTTCAAGTCACATTAAAGAGATCTCAGTTTTGACTTTGAAGGACCATAGGGAGACATTCATTTCACTGTTCTTATAGTCATTCATCAGTTATCTGAGATTTAAATAAGACTCTGGTCTCATAATCTGAGTTTTGCATCCTGGTCTCTGCTGAAAGCATCTACAGTGTGTTTAACTGTGTGTTTTATATAATTGATGCTACATAATGTAAATAAGGCATGCTTTGGAGATTTTAGTCTAGCGCTGTCCATTGGCTTAAATTCTAAGTTTAAAGGAACTGGGTTATATGCCTTCCATGCTGGTGGTATGATTCATTAGTTAATATTTGTATAGTATTTAGAAAGGGAGTTTTTATTTTATCCTATTTGAGCTCTTTACACTATTCTCCCTCTCTTTAAGGAAGGGGGACAGTTTCAGAGAAGCTGGTGTATGAGACAGACTTTAATGTAACAACCAGTTGTTTACAATGTTGTCAGTCAAAAGCTTACCCAAGGAGTCCTAGTGAAGAACTTATTGCTTAGGCTAAGGATACAAGTAATGGATCAGGTGTAGAGGGTGCAGCAATGAGTGACCATGTCCATATCATAATTCACTATCATTTTATAATACTGGAGAATCCTTCTCATGTATCAGACAGATACCACAATGCTCCAGTGTACTGTAGCTGAGGAAGTATAACTGATTATTCAGAGGTCTTCAGATCTTCACCTACTGGGGTGAACACTTCTGAGTCCAATGATTAACTTCTCTGCAAAGTTGGAGCAAAAATAGCTCTACCATAACCGAGTAATACTGTAGAGAACTGGAAGTCTTAATTAAAATTGTTTTTATTATAAACAGCCTTGTATCAAAATAGTAGAGGCTGGAAAATTTTAGTCTGACCAAGAGATATGCATAGTGGGTTCTTAGAAAGCTTGCTTTAGTTCAACCAAGTTATGTGAATGTAAAAATGCCTACAAAGCATGTACAGAGACTTTGCTAAGCGTGCTAGAAATGTGCATGGGGGATAAAATGATTACACAGTGATGCATACTCACTGATAGTGTAGTTATGGGTAGCAGTATAAAACTGTAATCCCACAAGGTTGCTATAAACCAGCCCATAAAAGTTTACATGTGTGATGATAAACTTTTATTTTTTTAAACTCCTCTTTACTAGTCTCTTCCTGTGTTCACAAACCTCTTTGTTTATGCACTTGGTGGGAGCCAAAATAGCCTGTGATATAATCCTATCTTTTCCATTGGTGGCCTTTCATAATTCATTGCACTGTGTGACCCTTTATCTAATGAGGGCTGACCAGGGTTACAGTAGAATTAACACTTGCTGTTTGGTATGGAAACAGTCTTGGAAATTGGTTTTAATTTTGTCAAGTTCTAAGCATTTGTAATATTATCTTAAATTCATCAAGTGTTCACCTAAAATGACGATTGAACTTAAGCTCTCATGAAGTGTTCTCATTTGGTTTGGCCACTCTTCTCAAATGCCCGAAGAATCCAAAATCATCTTCAGTTTAAACATTCTGGTAATGATGAGCCAGAAAGCTGAGAATTGAATTTGCTGGTTTTGTTGGCTGTTCTCAAGCCATGTAAGCTTGAGGCCTTGGAGATGTTCCTCTTCTCCCTCTTTCCACTTCCTTTTCTAGGGGAGGAAATTAAATGTGTCTACATGTGTGCGTCACTAAGGCTACCTAGATAAAAAGTCCATCAGCTGGAAATCCACTCAATTGACAGTTAAGTTTTGGGTCAGACGTGTCCTGGAGAATCCTGGCTATTCCTGTGCTTTTATAGTCATACCATAACATTTTACTTTGCTGCTACTATGGAAAAGACCAACACAAATAAGGGGAAGTAACCGTACACACAGTGCTGTCAAATGTACATGTTAAAGTGAAGAACAAGAAGTCACTGATCTTTGAGCTTTCAGTTATATTAAACAAAATATTTGAGAAGCAGTTTTTAAACTGACTGCTCCTTTGAACACTAACATCATGAAATGCGAAAGTTAAGGTTGAACATCAACTATGCTTTTGTGAGAGCCATTTGCACTGAACTTTCAATTATGTCTAAAAATAATATCATACTCTTCCTATATTCCTGTCTATGTAAGTGCTAAAGAGTTGTATTTATTCTGCTATAAAAGTTAATATTGACCCTTGTGTACTATATGCCAGATAATTTTGTAGCATTTCATTAATGCATCTTCCTCTAAATAACTGATTATATTAACACCTGGCAACACAACTGTGATCCCTAATCTGCAGTGGCTATCCATTTATTTCCTTGGGTCTGTTTTAAGGTGTTGGTTTTGACTGTGTAGTCGTAAATCACTTGGTTCCTGGCTATCTTCCCCATGTGATGATACAGGTTGAACCTCTCTCATCCAGAAACAGCCATCGTCTGGAATGATATTATCCAGATGTTCCCTTTTTAAGGGTGTGGCCAAGTTTCTTGCAGTCCCATAAAGTTTTACAGCCACCAGTGTCTCTCAGTGTTGTGTGCTGTAGTTTAGCTCTAATTTATCCCTAAATGTCCTTTAACAGCCCAGTAAGCGGTGAAAGTGTTGCTAATGCTGCTAGACAATATTGACGTCCTGTGATCCAGAATACTCTCTCATTTGGAACTGGTCAGGTCCCCAGCTGCTGAACTAGAGGTTTAAACTGTATTGTAGCTGTACATAATCAGTGGAAGTGCTTGTCCTTCCTGGCTTAGCTAAATGCGGGGGTGGGGTTGGTGGTAGGAAGGTCTTCAGGAGGGCCTTTGGCTGTCTCACTATCAGATTTACCAAAAACCTTTCCGCAGACTCCACAAGCTGCCTCCTTTCTTGAGTTTGAGCTATTTTATTGCAGGATAGAGTGACTGGAGTCACATTCCTAACAGATTTTCCTGTGAAGTGGCAAATAGGAGAGGCAGTCAGGAGAACACTTGGAGTGACATGGCCACTTGTGTCTTCACTTGAGAACTGTCTGCTCATAGTTCACTGAGATCTATCCAGACAATCTTGCCTGCTCCTGGCTACCTATTTTGGCTTATCCAGGGGCTGCTAGTGGTAAACGGTCTGAGTGTCTCAGCATACCAGACTTTCATCTATAGCCAGCCTTCTGCTCTGCTCTGTCCTAGTTCAGAGCCAAGGCTTTTTAGTAACTTGCTAGACTGTCTCTTGAAGCAGATCTCAGAAATGTTAATTTCTTTCCTTAACACATCTGAAGCTGAATGCAAATGAGACCTCTTATAATCCTTCTTGAGGAGAAAGAAACTTCATTTTTTTCCTCCACTAGAAAATTTCCTGTTACAGGGAAAGTCACCAGGGCTATATTCTTGCAACTTTCTTTTTACAGGGCACAAAGCCTGACAAAACAGCTGGAGCAGGATTACTTCAAACTCTTGAATTTTCCTACTAGTTCAGGAGTATATCAGAATCTCCCTCCCTCTCATTACTCTAGCCCACTGTCATCTTTCAGAAATCAGCCTCCTCTTCCCAGACAATAGGAGTAAGAGTATACTTGAGATTCAGTTTTTCAGAGGTGTGGAAAGTTATGCCATATTCTGTATTTCAAGAGACTAAACCAGCTTCTCAAACAACACAGGTGCAAGAGCTTACTCTGATAAAATCTTCCTTTTCAACACTGATACTCCCTGCCCCTATTCCTTGTTTAAGTTTTTCAAGGAATTAAACTTGATGAATGAGGAAGACCCAGTCCATTGCCTGAATTGGTGTTGCCAGGATATATACAAATGCAGCTGGTGCTGATATTAAAACACACACAACTCTCTACGTAGACCGAAGAAGGCAGTCGGTAGCCTTGGCACTGCATGAGAATATAGCTTTTAGCATTTAAATTAATCATAGCTCCTATTCCAAGGAAAAGAAAGTAGTATAAAGCCCCATTATTTCTTTCCTGACATACTCAAGTTGTTCACCCCTTCGCTGCTGCTGCGTAACAAAGAGGAAAACCAGTCTCTGAATTCAGAGAAAATTATTCCCAACTGGAAATGTGACTACAGTGTCTGAGTTCTTACAATTTTTGCTATACTGCCTTGCTTATGCCAGGTATCCTTCAGATCCCACAATAAGAGGTTCTTGCAGTGAACATTTATTTACTTGCTGAATGAACTCATTGCTTCCTCCTTGTATGCTGGAAGGAGGGGACTGTTCTTGACCGCCTTCATAACTTTCTTCCCACATAGCACCAATGCATTTCTTTTTGCAAATAGCTATTGGGGGTCACAGGCTCTCACGTCAGGGGCTTTTGAAAAATCAAATAGCAAGTCCAGGCCAAGAGTGTTGACACTTCATGGTATATATGATCAAAAGCCAGTATTCAGTAAGGAAGTGCTGATTTGTTTTTCCCAGCAGATATTGGAGGTCATTTTACAACGAAAGGGGGTAAATAGCCTGCCCCCCCTTTCCCTCAGCCATGGTAGTTTAAGCTGCTTATTTTTTTTAGACTATAATGACAGTCAGAGAGAGATCAGCCATTGTGACCTTTGTGATATTTCAGAGGCTTTAAAATTAAGAAAATGTTTTACTTGGCAATTAAATTTTTAAGTGTGTGTTCATGGGTAAGTAGAAAGTAAAAACTCCTTGGTTACATTTCTGCCCAAGAATGTAGCAAGTTAACAGTTTTTACTTCCAAATCCATTTTCTACATAATCTTTAGTTTAAACCATGAAATAACTTCGTTATAACATGTGCCTTCTTTCTTCCTTTTTCATTGCTCAGCTTACTCAGAAGTAAACTATTTTCATAACTATTTCTGCTCTAGTTGTGCAGCAGTTGCATTCCATTACCCCACATTTTTTCTAATTCTCATTTTTCTTGCTTTTCTCTGCTACTGTTATTACTGTAAGTAGTAATTTAAAGAACAAAAGTGTATATTTCACTGAAATGGTTTATCTTGTAAAAGTTTTTTAAAAATTTCTACTGCCCTTCACCTCTGTCCTCCACACCTAACCTTACCAAGGGTGAAAAGTGTCAGACACCCAGGAGTTGGCTATACCTGCTGCTGAGAATCACTGTAGCACAGTGACAGCCAAATGGAATTACTTTGCAAGGGTTTTGCCCTTTAGCACTGTATTGGCTGGGTCTACATTGGCAAGATTTTGCACAAAAGCAGCTGCTTTTGTGCAAAATCTTGTCACCTGTCTACACTGGCTGCGAGTACTTGCGCAAAAACACTGACGTTCTACTGTATAAAATCAGTGCTTCTTGCGCAAATGCTCTGATGCTCCCGCTCAGGGATAAGCCCTCTTGCGCAACTGTTCTTGTGCAAGAGGCCAGTGTAGACAGGCAACGTTAACTTCTTGCGCAAGAGAGCGTCTACACTGGCATGGATGCTTTTGCGCAAAAGCACATCTCTTGCGCAAAGGCACATGTCAGTGTAGATGCTCTCTTGCGCAAATACTTTAACGCAAAAACTCTTGCGTTAAAAGTATTTGTGCAAAATCTTGCCAATGTAGACGTAGCCTATGTATGTATTAGATACTGTTTATCGGAACAAAATTCATTCTATACCTGATTTGACCACTCTTGGTCTTATGTTTTCTTATCAGTCTAATTTTATGCCTACATTCCATTTCAGATTGATTGATTGATTGTTTTTTGGTATATGAACTCTTCAGTAATGTGCATGTTTTATGCTGCCCATGAGTCTCTTATCCCATTTTTCTATTGGTCATGTAGTGTGATAGAAAAATCGTATTAAAATAATTCTTACTGTAAAATTCAGACTTAGTGTCTGTAAGTGTTGCCTCTAAATCTTTGTGTATAACAAAAGCCCTTGACAGTTTATAAGGGTTTTCATGTACAACTCTTCTAAAGCTTGCATATCTCCAGAAAATTGCTCGTTTTTAAGAACACAATATCATCCTGTATTTTGGAAGTCGTCAGATCATCCCAAGTACTGATCATGTTTTTTTGGAAGCTGAAGAATAAAATACAAAGATTTAAATTGTACCAACAAAGTCTAAAGCCCTCTGGAAGTAGAATGTTCACATTTCCCATTAGATTGTTTTGATTTCTCTTCTTGGAAAGGCAAAATGTTAAAGCAGCTTTGCACTTGTGTACTTTCTTTTGTAGACATTTTTATGGAGCTGCTAAAAAGTTTTATGAGCAGTTCCGTTATAAAACTAGACTTCCAAGTGGAACAGACTGCCCATTTTAAAAGAAGAAAAAAAAGTACTTGAGATGAAATTAGGCATAAGTTTGGGCCACAACTATTTATCTGAAATGGAGTAAGGGAGCAGAATTGACTGCTGCCCTGTGACTCTGCTCTATGATATTCTTTTCTTATGCTGCTGCTTTTCTTTGAAACTTCCTGCTTCATTCACTTCAGTGAAACATTAAGCAGAAGCAGTATGAATTACATTAGATAAAGGGATATTTAGCAGCAAAATGAACTTTTGAGGGTGAAAAATATTTAACTTTTAAAAAAATTCAGCTTTGGAAATTAGTTCTCAGTGACCCTCCTGGGTAAGTTGTTCCTATTAGGAAACTATATGCTGAAAATATCAGACATGTTAAATTTTGTAATGTCTGCATTACAGTAACACAAAAGGCCACACTTAATATTAATCCAGTACTAAATAGGGCATTCTAGTGTAACTGTTCCAACATACAACATACTGCACTCAAACATACTTCCCTTAAATACACACACACACAGAATAACTGGATAATATGAGAAATTAAACTGAGAAAATGTAATGTTGATAGTGACAAACAAGGAAATTAGAACTGAATTATATTAGTTTCTCTGTTCATTCTACATACTACAAATGTGACCTCAGCCCTATTAGCATGGGCTAGCTAGCTATAGATACTAGAAAAACTTAAAAACAATGGTCTTTGTAGCACCTTAGAGACTAACCAAAGTATATATGATCTGTAACTACAGATCTATTTATATTTTTGGTTAGTCTCTAAAGTTATATAGGACCATTGTTGTTTTTTAAGCTTTTGTAGTACAGACTAACAGGGTTACCACCCCCTCTGAGACTTAGAAACTAGAGGTTGTAAACTTTTGAACAGGACGTTACGAAAATAATCATTTACCTGCAAGCAAGGTTTATTAATCTTGCATTAAATAAACAATGATTCACTGGAATCTGCAGATCCTCCAGATTAAGAAACAAATTCCTGAAGAGGGAGGGGTATAGTGTAGCAACTTGTGGAACTGAAGATTGACTGTTATTTCAAGAGCCTGGCACAGCACTATTACCCACACGTTTGAATGAAATGAAGAGACATGTTCTTATCTTCTCTGACCATTGATTCAAATACTAATAAGTTGGAGACACTTACTAGAGCAGACCTCTGACATGAGTTTTTGGGTTATATTGATATTTGTCGGTTACTATGACTTCTTTTTTTTCCCCCCTCAATTGCATCATACCCTTTTAAAAATGGTGGTAAGTGAGAGATCTGCATGCTTTGGAGTTTGTTTAATCTCCGCTTCAGTCTATACGATGCACAGTTCATAATGTTAACACTTTTCTTAAAGTTTCTTCATTCACGTTCACAACTAATTTGGATTTCAGTTTGCTGTTTTTAATCTTTATTTACTCTTAATTTTGTACTTAGTTTTCTGTAGTTCTGTTCCCCTCTGATTTCTTTATTAGGGTTTTGGTCCTTTGTCTGTACTGTATTGTACTGTACAGGGGAGGCTTTTTCAGCAGTTAAATGGCTGAACAACAAGCTAGTGACATACACAGGCATTTTAATTTCATTTTATTTAATTTACAGAATATAGATGGGTGGAGGGAGGAAGATAGTCTCAGAGTTTTTGCCTAACTGTAACTGGTCTTACAGACACAGCTCCTTCAGTTACTAGATCTTTGCTAGGACAACATCTGCTGGTAGCCTTTATAAATCAGAAAAATGTTAGTCTAACACTTAAAACTATTCATCTGGAATTTGCATCCATGCTACATGTATTTTAGTTAAGATCACAGAATGGTTGCCATAACAAGGGATGGCTTGCATCCCAATAGTATAGTTTTACGTTTCTGAAGTCTAGAAAAACTCCCTGAGATGTTCATTATATTTGTAGAAGGCTGAGATGACAAAAACTGATGTAGAATGTTGGCTTATATAGGGGATTACTAACCATACTAATCCTTAAAAAAATATTAAAAACTAAGGATTCACTGTCTGTCTGATTCCATTAAAAAGTTCCCATGCAGTGTATAGTTTGTAGAGTATGTAGCATTGTTTGTTTTGAAATTTTTTTAGGAATCGAAAGATGTGTGTGCAGGCAGAACGTAGTTTTTACTCTATTGTGCTTTGTGTTTCAGTTCCTGGATGTGTCTCTGTATATCTCCACTGTATATACAGCACATTGATGTCTGGTTGTCCTTACTAGTCATAGTTTTCTTTGTACCTTGTCTTGATAGTGCATTGTTGCTAGTGATGGACTTCTGTGGACACTGGTGTGTCGCTAGTGTGTTACTTTGGCTGTAAAGCTGTTGGTTTGTGGTTAGTTCTTTATTTTTTTGAAATATTTTTTTGTTCCGGTCACTGTTTGTGCTGGCGGTGGCTTTGCCTATCCGTTGCCTGGAAGGTACAGGTGGAGTAATGTCCCATTTTTGACCGACATTACTCCTAGTGTGTGCTCATGCAGATGCCTACACTGTTAAGACTGTAATTTCCATAACTGCTTCATGTGCACTTAGCCCCCTTGTGGAATCCTGCTGAGAGTTTCCTAAAGACTTCAGTGAAAAAAATTCCACCAAAAAAAAAATGCTTAAAACAATGGATTAAATGATTGCTCCTCAACAGCAGTCTTATAAGAAGCAATAACACAACCTGGTGAATTAATTGTTGTAACACCGTTTAAAGGTTCCCAATTACTATTTTCTCTAGTGCAGCCTGGGAGCAAAATAAGGCATTTATACAATATTAAATTGTTCATGAAAGTGCATATGTTGAAACAAAACAATTTTTTTTTCAATTTCTAAACAATGTAGCTTTTTTTTCTGGCGTTTTTGCCAAGAGACACAGGCAGATCGGTGCTGTCAAGTCTGTTTGTAGCTGAAGTCTGTTGTCTCAAGGGGAGTTGCAACACCATTCCCCAGTATTTCACATGAGTCTTGTCCTGATACACAGTGCTTGCTACTATGCAAGGACTGCTTTTGTTTACACCACATTAAAGTATTGCAGCTTCCAGCTCCCCCAAAAACTGATTCAATGTGATGTGGAAAAAAGGAACATGAAATGGGTTGTATCATTCTTGGGGGAGAAGCTATGGTATATATCTCTTATGTATATACTGGTACTTGCCCATCAAGAGTTGATGAATGTGTGGGGTTTTTTTGTTTTTAAAAATAAAATGAATTCAAGAAAACAAACAGCAGGATTTTACAACTGAAATGTTGGTTTGTCTTCTCATCTAATTTATAAGATTGAACCACTGGAACTTGGGGACAAGATGAGTATGACCATATTGCAACAATCTGTCCACTACAGTTGCAGTTCTTCATGATGAGCATTCAAAGTGTTAACTCAAACCATTGAAACAACATATTTGCCATTAAAACTTGAATCCAGAAAAATAACTTCATGAACTTTTGCACTACCAAGTGGAATGGCCTTTAATGCTGTAGATAGATCAGTTTGCTGTTCACTGTCCAGCTAGACTTTAAACAGAACCTGACACCTTTTTCCTTCCTTTTTTTATTTTTCATTGGATCACGGTGGGACTTTTGCTGCAGATGATGAACCAGCTGGGCCAATGTAAGTACTTTTATCTGAGTATATTGAAAGGTTTTGTAGTTCAGGCACTATTACTGAATACAGTAAAACTCCACTAATCCAGCATCCAATGCTCCGGCACCATCAGGAACCCGGAAGTGCTGGGGCAGCCGGACA
>JANRFK010003836.1:6315283-6337334 GCA_030068395.1 Apalone spinifera | reverse complement strand
TAATCTGGCACCCCCTGGGTCCTAAAGGTGCCGAATTATTGGAAGTTTACTGTATGTAGCTTAAAATTACTTCATGGAAGAGCTTGGTGGTTTATGGGATTTTGTAATGCAGGAAACCTAGATTTAGGCATAATAGCAATTACCATTTGTATTGTAGCACTCTGGATTTCTAGTGGGGATTGAGATATTGTGCTAGAAGGTATTTATACAAATAAAAAAAAATACTTCCTACCTCAAAGAACCTGTGGGTTAAGGCCACCTAGTTTGGTTTTCCTTCCCCAACCAGGAAGAGCAATACAAAATCAGATAATGTGAGAGAGATGAAGGGCTTAATCATAAAGCTGGAAAAATACAGCAAAAATATTTGTAAATACTCTTACAAATAAAACCTGGTGATTTTCACTGGTGTTTGTGTTCCAAATCTTCTACTTCATTTTGGTAAGGGAAATTATATTGCAAGAACCTTCCTGCAAAAGCAAGTGTTGTGAATATTTGCTTTCGCTGGTTTCACAAGATTATTCAAGACAGAGGTGTTCTCTTGGCTCTTATCTTTGAATGACTTAAAGATAAGGTGCGTGAGGTAATACCTTTTATTACACCCACTTCCATTAGGGAGACAAGCTTATGGACTCAGACATGCTTTTGAGTTTAGAGTGCATAAGATTGATTGTCTTCTCCACTAGAAGTTGGTCTAATAAAGGGTATTACCTCACCCACCTTGTCTCTTGGGACCAAAATGCCTATAATACTGCATTCTTGTGAGCAACTTGTCTCTTAACCATGCTGCTGTTACATTATCAACAATTTTTTGTGACTTTTTCCCTTCTAAAGGAAGAGCAACTCTACGAACAATCACAAAGATAAAAACTTACGTCAGAGAAACACAAATTAAAAACAATGCATATAATGTAAGTATGACATTTTATGTTTGAGAAATGTTCTTACTATTTAAGCACATCTGCTCTTTCAGTAAGATGTAGCTAAAAATATAAGGAATAATTTTAAAAAGTGATTGAACAAGCCATATATATAGATATTTCACTGATTTGCAAAGTTACCTGAAACTGTTCTGAATAAAGCATCAATTTTGTTGAACTCTTCCGTACATTACTGAAAAGGATACACTACCCACAGATTTTTATAAAAGATCCCTGCCGTAATAGCCTAGGAATGGTAATTAATGCATATTCACACAATGTTAGTCAAATGCTATCATGATTTTTTCCTGTGCAGCACTTATGGCCTCAGCGGCCAAGTAAATTCGTTCTCGTTCTTTCTCTCTCTCTCTCTCCCACCCCACCCCAAAATATAATTTCTGTAGATATGGTATGAAACTGATGTTTTACAGGTTGAAACTAGAAAAGCCTTTATCTTAATAGCAAATCTGACACTAGCAGTTTTATTATGTGCACGGTGGCATACTGTATTCAGGGTGGTTTTAATCCTTGATTAAAACCTTTGTTTTCAAATCTCTCTCTTTCCACAGAGCTTTACATTTGAGAGACTGATGGCAATATAACCTGCGAAATTAATGGTTGGAACTCTTGGTTCTAGAACTCGTTCTATTTGATTTTTCTTTTCAAGTGAGCAACAATGACTGTCTAAAAAAGCATGCCTTATTTAGCCTGTCCTGTAAGGATGACATACCCAGATACATTTTAACAATGCTTCAGTGTAGAAGGTGTAAACTACGTTGGGCTTGATGTGCTGTGAGTGTTGCTTCCCCTCCCCCCCAAAGATATTTCAATGTTAGAAGTAAAAAGTCAAATCATGCATGCACCATCATTTACTTTCTTAATGTAGCTGTTAAATTGGCAAATCTCTAAAATGCACTCTATTACTATGCTGCCATCTAGTGATAACTTTTTGTAAAGTACAGCAAAACCTAAAAATATATACAGTATATATTTATATTTTTTGGGAAGAGGAAAACCAAAATACAGTAAGTGTTTCATTTTTAAGCTGCTGATATTCATTCCTTATATTGTATGTCTGAGAGATGAGAGAATTATACTGTTCTGGTACTTAGAGGAGTAATATAAATTGAATTTATTTTAAGGGCTTAACCAATATAGAAGGATTTTGGGTGTCCTATAATCAAGACTTTGAAAGCTGGAACAGTCTAAATGTTGATTAATGGTAGTAAAAACTTCAGTTTATAAATATATATATATATATATATGAGAGTGCTTTTTAAGTGAGATTTTTTTTTTGTTAAATCATGTAAATTCTCAAATCCTTTTGCACTGATGTGTTCAACATATTCTTGTACATTCAATTCAGGCAAACTTTTATAATTTACTTTTGTTTTAAATGATGTTGAAATGTTACAGCATGGTGATATTCTATGCAACTAGATATATTCTTAAGTTTGACACTGTAATTTCTCATGTTGATTTGAAGATTGATTGTAGAATTACAGACCTAACAGGATTCACATGCCGTGCATAAATGTAGATGCATGAACTTGTGTTCTGTGTATTTGTTGATGTGCAATGATGTATAAAAAGTGGATTCACCTGTTTTTAAAAATAAAACACTGACAAAAAAAATACTCTCAAATTTGTGTCCACTGAACTTATTACCTGAAATACAGTATTAACTTTTCTCAACCTTCTGTCAGTTTTTTCAACTCCTTCTCCACTTCTTCCACAAATGCTGGGAAGTTCTGATCCATGAGACATAGGCGAATAAAAGGCCCTAATTCATCAGCACTCCACACAGAATGCTGATATGCCAAGGGGAGTGCAAATGTTGACGATTTCAGCACAGACTGCAAAGGCAAAGGTGATTTTATTTAAGGTACATTTCATTTTAAAATGTAATTAAGTATGTTTTTAAAGTAGCATTCATGGGTTCACAGAAATGCTTGTTTTACTACACATGCACACTAAAGGTGTGTCTAGACTACAGGGTTTTTCTGAAAAAAGTGGCCTTTTTTCAAAAACTTCCCCTGCGTCTATACTGCTGCCGCGTTCTTTCGAAAGAAAATCAAAAGAACGTAGCAGTTTTTTTGACCACGGAAAACCTCGTAAAATGACGAACTCCTTTTTTCGAGAAGTGCTCGTTCAAAAAAAGGCGCTATGTAATGCAAACTGTGCTTTTTTGAAAGACCATCCAGACTGCCTGGGTGCTCTTTCAAAAAAGCAGCTTGCTTTTTCAAAAGTACTAGTTGTAGTCTAGATGCTCTTTTTCGAAAGAAAGAGGCTTGCAGTCTAGACATAGCCTAAAAGTCTACATGGGACCTGTTCATTACAAGCATGACAGTCCAATTAGATCAGATCTTCCTTATACTTGTGAACATGTTAAAAGACATATACAGTTCTTGTTTGCTAGGGTCTGATATTATAGAATGTGACTACACCTGAAGCAGCATAGAATTTAGATATTTCCCAAATAACATTTAATATATGTTTGACCTCTTTTTCCTTCATGGCCATAGGAAAAGAGACTGGAAAGAGGTCAGAGAAAGACTAAGTCAAGAAGTCAAGATTGCCACTGTAAAACTGGTATTTCCTAATTTAATTCCTTTTGAATGAAGCAGTTTCTTATTTAAAAAATTATAGTCCAATTACTGT
Organism: Apalone spinifera; assembly: GCA_030068395.1. Lineage (NCBI taxonomy): Eukaryota > Metazoa > Chordata > Testudines > Trionychidae > Apalone > Apalone spinifera. The sequence continues at coordinate 6,333,756 of JANRFK010003836.1, read as the reverse complement.
ATTGCTTTGCAAGAGCAAATCTGGGTTCTTATTTTCATCATCATTGGGCTTGAGAGTAGAGAGATTCAGAACACAACGATAAGAGTAGCAGTATCTCTACTAGTTGATCTCTATGGAGAGGTCACTGAAAGAGACCTCATAGAATCATAGAAATGTAAGGTTGCAAGGAACAATGAGGGGTTGTCTTAGTGCACACGGCTGTACATGATGGGACCAAGTCTATCGGGCCCATTCCTGATCAAATACTAGAAAATAGGGTTGGAAGAGATCTCAGGAGGTCATCTAGCCCAACCCCATGCTCAAAGCAGGACTAGTCCCAACTAAATCATCCCAGCCGAGGGCTTTGTCAAGCCAGGCCTTAAAAACCTCTAGGAATGGAGACTCCACCCTCTCTCTAGGGAACCCATTCCAGTGCTTCACCACCCTTCTAGAGAAATAGTTTTTCCTAATATCTAATCTAGACCTCCCCCACTGTAACTTGAGACCAATGCTCCTCGTTCTGCCATCTGTCACTACTGAGAATAGCCTAGCTCCATCCTCTTCAGGTAGTTGAAGTCTACTCCCAAATCCCCCCCCTTGCTCTTCTGCAGACTAAATAAGCCCAGTCTCCTTAGCCTCTCCTCATAAATCATGTGCTCCAGCCCCCTCATTTTAATTGCCTGCCGCTGATCTCTCTCCAATTTGTCCACATCTGTTTTATAGTCGGAGGCCCAAAACTGTTCACACTACTCCAGATATGGCCTCACAAGTGCTGAATAGAGGGGAATAATCAATTCCCTTGATCTGCTAGCAATGCTCCTACTAGTGCAGCCCAAAATGCTGCTAGTTTTCTTGACAACAAAGGTACACAGCCCCACCTGGTTAATTTGTGGCAATAACTACCATGTGTCAGCAGATATGAAAATCTTAAAGCACTTGTAGTAAAAAAGGCCCTTCAGCGTGTCCTCCTCCTCCTCTCTGCGGGGCCCCCCCCCCCAAATAAATAAATAAATAAATAAATAAAAGTGGCTGAAAGTCTACAACTCTCTAAAATGCTATAGAGGTGGAAAACAAAGGACTTGCTGGTCAGCAGCTATGTTGCCCAAAATGCCAAAAGTAAGGAACCCTCATTATACAGTTAAGACAGCATGTTAAGCACTGATTTGAAGTCATACAAACCAGTAAAGGATTATTTGAGTGCCTGATAACAATCTTGGCGGACAAAGAAAAGCAGTAGTTGCTTCAAAAGGGAGGGAGGCTATCATCAGAAAAGTCTAGCAATTGTAGTAGTGGCTATGGTCTGTAACTACAGTATGTTAGAAAAAAGTCTTATTAATTGCTACTGCCCCACTACCAGAAAGCTTTGACCTGGAGCAGGTAATATAAGCCTTAGACAAGCATGATTAGACAGGGACGATACATTTATTTTTAAAAAGTGTAGTCTATGTTTAGACAACTCACTTTGACTACTTTGGGAGCCCATCTATAGAACCCTGCAAATCTGTGGATATCTAATTCATTTTTGTGGATACAGCTGCAACTGCATACACAATTTTCTATCTGCACAGGGCTCTACCCATCTAATTACTAAGTCTCATGTAGGAAATGGGGGCAGGAAGAGAAGGTGGTGAAGAGTGTGTCTGCTGCAGTGGAAGTCAATCATGCAACAGAGCTGACTCTAAGCTTGCCTCTGTGTCAGCTCTGTGAGCCTCTAATCTACCACATCAAGGCATCTTCCACAGCAACCTCTATTCTGCTTAATGATTTGAGATTGCCATTGAGGACAAATCAGTGGCCCGCTCCCAGTTGTCATCTTACGCAGTGCGTAGTGGCCACATTCTTCCCCTCTGATGCTACAGCTGACAAATTAGCACTAGGCTTTTAGCATGGACAGAAGTATTTTGTAATTTGCACACCGACCAGTACACAAGGGGAAAAACAGCCTATGTTCCAGATGTAGGCTGTGACACATTTGAAGCCCATATGGCATTCACCTAATATAAAATCTTCACTGTCTAAAAATAAGTGTAAAAATGGTTGCAAAAAGTAAGTGTCTGTTTATATTTGGAAGCTAACCTATACAGTGATGTCTGTGGGAATAAAAAGCTTTGCGAGAGGTGAACTCTTTGGCCCCTATTTTTGTCACTGAACTATCAACTCTGAAACCAACGATTTCAAGGGAAAGTTTGACTATTCCACGTGGGGCATGGAAATAGAGTGGAAGGGTAGGAGTGAAGCTCACTGGGAATTAGCAGTTGCTGCTCTGAAGAATTTTAAGAGGGAAAACAGACAATATGGAACTATTATTATTATTCTTGTCCATGGTTTCTGTCTGATACTGAATATAAGATGATATTAAACAATACAAAATTGAGCTACTACACAGAATGGCATTTATCTTATTTTTTTTGAACTTTCCATTGATTGCAGTGGCAGTTCTGGATTTAGGTTAGCAAGTGTTCAAGTAAAAATTGGAATTAGTTTCAAGGATATTAGATTGATTACAAGCATCTGGTATTTGTCCCTTTCTGTCAATTGGGGCCTGAAAGTTAATTACAGTGAAAACTCAGGTTTCTGGAATTCTACAGGCAACTCCATAGCTACACAATAGCAGACAGACCAGATTCTACCCTTTTCTCAATGTGTACTTCTGACTTGATGCCCGTAAGTTACTGTTTCACAGAATCACCAACCTAATAAAAATTGAATACCTCATAGCCTACCACAAAGTGTCTTTCACTGCCTGAGAAATGCCAAGTCTTGTCATAGGAGGGTGTTTGACGTTACCTGTGCTAACTCTGTCACCGATCTCCGTCTCTCCAGAAAGCTTGTGCATAACAACTGAGCTGGAGGTTTATCTATAATCTGATGTGGCTGGAAAATATTAAAATAGAATATAAATTCAGAAGGATCAGTTCAATCACTGCAATAAGGACAAATGCAAATTACTCCACTTAGGAATGAACAATCAGTTGCTCATGCAAGAAAGTAACTGAAATTTCTTACAAAAATACCTGTATTACACCCCCCTTCTGGGAAGGGTACTCAGGACAGGTGGGTGGATGTCTGTGGGTGAGTTCAGGGAAGGGAGTTAAGTAGTATGGGGGACTCAGAGCAGGGGACTGGTGGTGTGCATGAGGAGCTTGAGGTTAGGAGTGTGGTTATTGTGCTGCCCAGCCACTGGATCCCCAGGGCTGGCCAGGGTGGCAACTACACCTTCCAGCCACCCAAGAACCTGTGCTGTGACCACAATGCCCAGGGCTTATGGGTCTGGCTTAGGCCCACCAGGGCCGTGACCACATCCCTTCCACCTCTGGCCGTCCAGCACTTGGGCTGGAGGCCACAGTGGAGAAAGGGGGTTTATCTCCTGTGAGCGAGGAGGATAAAAGGGGTGGGGTGAGCTGCCCACGCCCAGCATCAGCACAGGAACTTACTGGTGTATGGAGGCTGGCAGCCCTCAGAGCCCTGCTTCACCTTTACCCAGGCTATTTTCTTACCAGTACAGTGCATAAGCAGGGCTTGACAAGTGGTAGCGAGCCCCGCTCGCCAGCTGTGCGGTTTGGCACGCTGCGCATGCGCTGATCGTGCTGTGGCACCACGCCGGGCTAAAATCTACTCGCCCCGGGCGAGTAGATTGCCCTAATTGTCGAGCCCTGTGCATAAGGGTCCAGCAGCTAACTTTCACTTTTGGTTGCACACTTACAAAATGGAAGGAGTACTGCAGAAAAAGATCTGGGGGTTATAGTAGATCACAAGCTAAATATGAGTCAACATTGTAACACTGCTGCAAAAAAAGCAAACAACTTTGGGGATGTATTGGCAGGAGTACTGTAAGCAAACCACAAGAGGTAATTCTTCTCTATTTGGTGCTATTTAGGCCACAACTGGAGTTCTGGGTGCCACATTTCAGGAAAGATGTGAACAAATTGAAGAAAATCCAGAGAAGAGCAACAAAAATGATTAAATGTCTTGAAAATAATGACCAGTTTAGGGGAGACTGACAAATAGATTTGTTTAGTCTGGAAGAAGAGAAGATCGAGAACGGACATAATGGTTAAGTACATAAAAGGTTTTTACAGGGAGGAAGGAGAAATATTGTTCTTTAACCTCTGCGGATAACACAAGATGCAGCCAGTGGAGCAATGGGAATGGTACATCACACCCCACACCTTTAGCTCTGTGGGTAAATTTGTAACGGTCACTGATAGAATTTTAATCTGTTATGCAGTTACTGTTTTTATGTTGTTTATATCCCCAATACTTAGTCCTGCCAAGAGTGCATAGGATTGGCCTAGATGAACTCTTAAGATCCCTTCCACTTCTACGATCCCCCAGGAAAGGTACAGTAGCGATGACTGGGGACTCTTATGAGAGGGATGGAGGCATCCAAAGGGGGTATGCTACCTGCCAGGGGCCCATATCCAAAACATTTCGGCAGGATTGTCAAGGATCATCTGGCCTTCTGACTACTACCCTATGCTACTCATCCATGTGGGCACTAATGAAGAGACTACAGGACTCTGGGAGTATGGGTGAACAAGTTAGGGGCATAGATCTCTTTGATTCCTCCAGTCAAGGGTTGGGGCCCAGGTAGACAGATGCCTCTTCAGGAGGACTTCAGCTTCCTTGACCACAGGATATTTTTCTGGGAAGAAGGACTGCTAAGCAGAGGTGGGATCCACCTATCAAGAAATGGGAAGAGTATATTTGGCTAATCTAGTGAGGCGAGCTTTAAACTATGTTGGATGGGGACAAAAATCCATAGGTAAGTAAACTGGGAGACCTGGTGTGATGGACCGGGCCAGATCTGGGCACAGCTGAGAGCGTCCACTCAGGATAAATTGCTCAAACTCGGGGCTCCTTATAGCCCCAGACCGGGGACCTTCCCAAACAGGCCACAAATCAGTCACACTGAGCGCTTCAGCTGCCAATCTGGCCAGCCAAAAGCTTTGTGACCAAAACCCCTCTGACACTCCAGCTCTCTCTGTGCCCCAGTCAGCCCCGGGCCTAACACACAGGTGAGGGGTTATAGAACCCAATCTCACCTATCCCAAACAGCTTCTTCCAGTCCAAAGAAACCAGCCACAGGTCCCAGTCAATTTACACTCTGGATCTTACCCACAAGATCACGCTGAGCCAGTCCTTTAGAATCTAAAATCTAAAGGTTTATTAATGAAAGAAAGAAAAGCCTGAGAGTAAGGTTGTTAAGAACTAGGTGATTTGACGCATGTAATGTATTCTCCTTGATATAGGCTCTTAGGATGTACACCAGAGACTTTTAAGATAGCCGTTTATAACATCTCTGCTACGTCAGGACGGGTCCACGGTTCTTCCCAGTTCACTGTTCCCTACAAGGCTGCATCTGGGATGAGGAGCTGAACTCAAGACAAGATGGAGCGGGCCACATAGCACTTATATACCTCTCCTGGCATCTTCCAAGCTGTAGCAGGTCCCATGGCCAGTGGCCTATCCTTGTGTCTGTAGGCATCCAGATTCATTCTCCAGGTGTGTCTTTGGCACCTAGAGATCTATTGTCCCTGGAGCCTTGCTCATCAGCATAGCCATAGAACAAACATTCCTGGCACATTGCTCTGCCTCAGAATTTTCCAGAATCAACACAGAGTCCATATTTATAACTCCACATATAGATATTATACAAGTACATGAATAGCATATACAGAATCAGCAGAATGCAAGCTTTCATGTGACACCTCACATATCCCCCCTTGTATAGACTTTTGGGGCAACCCCCATGGTTGCAGCAATGACCTTTAAAATCCAATTAAGTGACACCTGGGAGAAGGGTCCATTTTGGAGGGATCACAGAGTATTATAGCAGGGATAAGGGAGAGAAAAGAGGGAATGCTGGGGGAAATCAAATCAGTATCACATGTCTATACTAATGTGAAAAGTATAGGAAATAAGAACTTGAAATGGAGTTATGACACTGTTGGCATCACAGAGACTTGGTGGGATAATACACATGACGGGAATATTGGTATACAAGAGTACAGCTTGCACAGGAAGAGAAAAAAGGGAGGAGGTGTTGTCTTAAATATTAAAAATGTATACAACTTGGGCTAAGGTTAAGATGAAAATAGGAGACAGATTTGTTTAAAGTCTCTGGGGAAGAAGGGGAAAAAAAAGGAGTTAAAAAAACAACCAAGGATGATTTCATGATAAGGATTGACCTTAACAAGAAGCGTATAAAGCTTTTTTTAAAAACCAGTAACAAAATCATCCAAAGCAGAGGAGTGCATGGTGATTGGGAACTTCCAACTACCTTAGAATATCTGTTGGGAAAGTAACCCAGCAGGGCACAGATTATCCAGTAAATTCTTAGAATTATGATCACTTTTACCTAACCAGCTTCCATTTTCAAATTTTTGCCCAATTCTTCCTTATTTGTCGAAGTCAAATTAAGAATAGCATCTCCCTAGTAGCTGTCTTCACCTTCTGAAATAAAATATTGTCTCCAATACATTCTAAGAGAGACAAGGAGAAGGAAAAAGAGAGTTAACTGTTCCGTAACTGGGGTTCTTTAAGATGTGTTGCTTATGTCCATTCAACATAAGTGTGTGTGCCTGCCACATCTACCAGAGCCAGAAGTTTTCCCCTACGCAGTACCTGTAGTGGGCACGGTTCCAGCACCCCTGGACTGGCGTGCATATGCCCCACACTATAGGATATTCCCTGTCCTCTGCCGCCATGAGTTTCTTCTTGCCAGAGCTCCAAAAAGGGAGGAAAGCAGGAAGTTGAATGGACATGAGTAAAACATCTCAAAGAACACCAGTTACGGAACAGGTAACTGTCTTTTCTTCTTAAAGTGCTTGCTCGTATTAATTCAACATAGGTGAATGCAAGCAGTGTTTGCGGAGGTGGGTAAGAGTTAAGGATATGCAGACTGCAGTACAGCTCTGTTGAATGCAGTACCTTCCCTAGCTTGCTGTGTGATGGCATAGTGTGACATGAAAGTATGGACTGACAATCATGTTGCTGCTTGGCCAATATCCTGGATCGGGAAATGAGCAAGAAAGGCTTGCGAACAAGCTTGAATTCTAGCAGGGGGTCTGGATCAACGCTGGCCTCCGGGCCCCTGCCAACTCACAACATATACGAATACAAGAGGTGATCCATTTGGAGAGCCTCTGGGAGGATATTGGGCCTCCCACTTTGCACAGGCCACGTAGAGCTGTGTGGGCTTGTAGAAGGGCCTTGTTCTTTCTAAGAAGAATGCCAGTGGTCTCTGGACGTCCAGCATGTGGAGACATCTCTTCTCGCCATCTGCACGAGGCTTAGGATAAAAGACTGGCAGAAAAATGTCCTGATCCAAGGGGAAGCCGGAGACCACTTTGGGAAGGAAAGCCAGATGAGGTCAAAGTTGGACCTTGTCCTTGAAGAACCATGTGTACGAGGCTCTGAGGTCAGAGCACAGAGCTCAGATACTCTTCTAGCCAATATAATCGCCACCAGGAAAGCTACTTTAAAAGAGAGCAATGAAAGGAGGAACATGACAAGAGGCTCAAACAATGGACCCCTGAGCCTTGCCAAGACCAGGTTTAGGTTCCACTGTGGGAGAGGATCCTGGGTTGGAGGGAAGTGTCTTTCTATGCCCTTCAGGAACCAGGATGTAATGTCATGCGAAAAGACAGAGCGACCTTAAACGGGCGGATGAAATGTGGACATGATGGTCAGATGTACCCTAATTGTGGCTAGGACTAGCCCTTGCTGCTTCAAGTGGAGCAGGTAGTTAAGAATCTCCTGAAGAGAAGATTCAGATGGGACAGCATGCCACTGCTGCGCCCATGCTGAAACATGTACACTTCGCTATGTAAGTAGAATGTATCGAGGGCTTCCTACTCTTGAGGAGGACTCTCTGAACATCACCCGAACTGGCTCTTAGGGGTTCAGCCCTGGAACCATGTGGTCAGATGAAGTGGGTTCAGATGTAGGAGGCATCTGCCAGGAGGCACTGGACATTAAGTTCATAAGGATGCCAAACCAGTGCTGATGGGGCCAGGCCAGTGCAAGGAGATTCATAGTTGCCCTGTCCCTCCTGACTTTTTGCAAGACTCTGCCAATGAGGGGAAATGGAGGTATGGTGTAGAAGAGGCCCTCTGACCACTGAAACAGGAAGGCATCTGGAAGGGAACCCCACTTGAGACCAAACTGGGAGCAAAATCTGCTGCATCTTGCATTCTCTTTTGTCACGAAAAGGTCCACTTGGGAGAGCCCCACTCACGGAAGAGAGAGGTAACCACCTTGGGGTGAAGAGCCCGCTTATGGTGAGAGGGGAATTTTCTGCTGAGACAGTGCACAACCGTGTACCACATTCCAGGAAGGTGATGTGCCTCCAACACTGTACTATGGGGAGCAAAGAATTCCGAGAGGCACATTGCTTCCTTGCAGAGCTCTGGGGATCAGGCAAGGCCTGTTGATATAGTATGTGGTGGCCATATTGTAAATGAGGACACGTACCACCTGCCTGAGAAGTGAGGAAGAAATACCATGCACGATTTCTGATCGCCTTGAGCTCCCTGATGTTTATGTGAAGCATTGCCTCTTCTATGGACCACTGTCCTTGGGTCCAAAGGGTACCCTTGTGAGCCCCCCTTCATGATTGGAAGCATCAGGAATTTGCTCCTTCAAGTGCAGTTGCTGATGGAAGGGAATCCTGGACATGACACGTTCTTTCAGGGTCCACCACTCTAGAGTTTGCAAGATGTGATTCAGAACTGTCACCACCCTTTCCAGTGAATGTGTGGATGGAGCATATACAGACACTAGTCACAGCTGGAGGGGTTTCATCCCGAGCCTGGCCGGGGTATGACATATATGCAGGCTGCCATGTGCCTCAGAATCTGCAGACATACCCTCACCATGGTTGTGGGTGTGTGAGCGAGTTGATGCAGGAGGGTTGACAGGGCTTCAAACCTTTCTTGAGGAAACAATGCCCTGGCCTGAGTGGAGTCCAAGATAGTGCTGACAAAGTATAGAGTTCATTGGTGCTAAGACTTTTTTCGTCTATTAGGAGGCCGACGCAGTGGCACATGTCCCCAGAAGGAGATCCACATTGCACTGGGCCTTGATCCTTGAGGAACCCTTGATGAGCCAGTTGTCCAGGTAAGGGTACACCTGCATACCCTGGTGCCTCACGTATGATACTACCACTAACATGAACTTGATGAAAACCCTGGGTGCCATTGATAGGTAGCAAATTTGTAGTGGTTTGCACCCATCTTGAATCACTGGAAGCATCTGTGACCCTCGAAGATTGCAATGTGAAAGTACACATCCTTGAGGTTGAGGGCAGCATACCAGTCCCTGGGATCCAAGTCGGGGATGAGAGAGGCAAGGGAGACCATGTGGAACTTGAGGTGGACCAAATACTGCAAGTCGGGTATGGGCCACAGGCCCCCTTTGGCCTTAGAAATCAAGAAATAGCAGGAGTAGAAGCCCCTGTTTTCTAAACCAGGTGGTATACACTCTCCCACTCCTATCTGGAGCAACTGAGTTAACTCCTGTGTGAGGAGGTGCTTGTCAGAAGGGTCCCTAAAGGAGGGACAGGGAAGGATGGTCAAAAGATAGTGTAGGGCAGTGTTTCTTAAACTGTGTTCCGTGGCAGGCCGGTGTGCCGTGAGGCAGCTGGAGGTCTGCCACGGAGAACAACAGAGTTCAAAATGGTCATCCTTGAGGGCATTTTTTTTTTGTGGTTAATAACTCCCACCTCCCCCCCCCCTTTTTTTTGGCTCAACAAAAAATTCTTGGTGTTTCTCCTAAAAAAAAAAAAAATTGTTTGGTGTTCATTGGTCTTAAAAAGTTTAAGAAACACTGGTGTAAAGGAAAGCTGGAGGGTGTAGCTATGCAGGATCATGGCTAGGACCCAGCAGTCCAAGGTAATGCCCTTCCAGGCAGGGAGGAAAGGGCAAAGCCTGAAAGAAAACAAATAGGGAGGATCCTATGAAGCCAGTATGCCATCCTCGAGTACACCTTCAAAGGTGTGCTTGCCTTGGGACTTAGGCTAGCTAGCAGATGGCTGACCAGACTGAGAATGGTGGCCCTACTTTTTCCTGAAAGACTTCAGGTGGGAGTAGGCTGTAATCTGCCAAGGATAATGCCCCTTTGGTTAAGAGGAGTGCGGGTTAAACTTCTTCCCCTCTGTCCCAGGGACATACAAGCCCAGGGTCTTTAAGGCAGTGTGAGAGTCCTTAAGCCCGAGTAACTCACTGTCTGTTTGATTTGCAAATAGGGCACCTATGACAAAGGACAGGTCCTGGATAGAGTTCTGCACCTTCAGGGAGAGACTCAAGAGCCAAGCCACCCTCCACGTGAAAATGGCCAATGCCATGGAGTGAGTTGCTGAGTCTGCTGCATCCGAAGCCCCCTGCAGCACTGCCATGGCCACAGAAGAACCTTCCTCAAACTTTTTCTATAGGCCTTCTGGGAGGGAGGTCTTGAACTTTGCCATTGCCTACCATGTGTTTACGCAGGCAAACAGCCTGGTGGTTCGTCACCCTGAATTAGAAGCTGGCCGAAGAATAAAGTTTCCAACCAAATAATTGTTTGGAGTCTTTATTCTTGGGGTTGGGGGCAGGCTGGCCTTGGCGCTCCCTGTGGATTACCAATTCCACCACTAGGGAATTAGGAGGTGAGTGGGTATACAAGTACTCTTGGTCCTTGGCAGGAACAAAGTCTGCCACAAGACTGGTGATTTTGGCTACCGTCTCATGTATAAATAAAGCTACCCTGGGTGGCCCTAACTGGATGCTGAACAAGGAGTCTGAGGTTTCCTGCACCTCCTCCAGTTTGAGGTCCAAGCTGTTTGGCACCCTCCTCAGGAGGTCCTGGTAGGCCCTCATATTGTGTGGTGGTACCACTGGAGGAGAAGTCACTATTGCCCCATCTGATGAACAGGAAGGGGACATTGGACCCGAATGGTCGTCGTCTTGAGGGTGGGGTTGGTTGTCCATCATATCCCCCATCTGTGAGAAGGTTAGTGCTGCTGCTTTGCCTAGTTGCCCATGAGGAGATGGGGACACCAAGGAAGCCTGCAACACTCTGGCCACCGAGTGAGTAACCTGGTCGAACCATGAAACCCAAGAAGGTCCATGGGCCCACTGAGGCTGCCACTGTGATTGAAGTCATGATGGGCCCTGGGATGATACTTGCGGTACCAAGCACAGTGGCACCGAGAGCTGTGTGGAGGTCTGTGATGGAGGCTGAGTCTGATGCAACACTGCAGGACTGAATACTGCCTGATGACGATCGCATGGGGTGGTCTCCCACCCAGCATTTGGATTTTACCACCAATGAAGACCTCAGTGACCAGGAGCAACGCATTTCTTTGTGAAGACTACAGTGCTCAGAGGATCGATCTCTCATGCACGGGGTACTGGTGACGTGGAGGTGAACACACCGATGCCGTAAGGAGGATCGGAATCAGTGGGATGTGCTACAACAGCTAAAGTAGCTCGGTGCTGGTAAGCACTGACAAGGTGGGCGGTGTCTCAGGTGTGGAGAAACGTCCCCAGGTTGACATGGGAGTAAGGGGATCTACTCCCCCTTTGGTGCCATCAGTGCCAGAAGGCCATGTCTCCATGGGTCTGAGCACTAACTCCAGCGATGCAGGAGACTTCAGATCCTGTCCTGGTCTGTCTCTCGCAGACCTTTGCAGGCTTCACGACCTGCTCCTCTCAGACTGAGATAAGCAGGACTTGGAAGTGCTTGGTGACCAAGGATCATACTGCAACTTCCCTCTATGCTGAATTCCAGATAGTGCTGGGGGTGGCAGTAACAGCATGATTCAGATATCCTGGCCTGGAAGGACTCCGACGTGGAGGGGAGACAGACCTCTAGCACCAAGGATAGTGACCAAGTGGGGGAGCTCAGTGCTGCCTGGGCCTTCTCCTGTGACCTGTCAGCTGACTGGTCACCTTTTTCCCCCTTGTCTTTACAAGGGCCAAGGGACTTATCCCTGCCCAACTCGTTTGGGCGCTTCGCCATGGCTGATGGTGACGAATGCTGCCAAGAGGTCAATGCCAGAAGGGTGCTGTGCACTGACACACCGGTGCTCAGTGCCAAGTCTGACTGCTGGTCTTGTGGACCTAGCATGGATTCCATCAGTAACGTCCGGAGCCGAATTCCCCTTTTAAAATAATTCTGGGACAGAAGAACCCGCAGATGCGACACTTCTCCCATAAGTGTCTTTCCACCAGAAAACAAAAAGAAGTCAGCATGCAGACCATGGACTGGCATAGGTCTGCGGCACAAGGCGCCAGCTTTGAAGGCAGGGAAGTGGGCATGTCCCATTCCTCCAGGTAAAGTCTCTAAGATAAGTCAGAATACTAACAGAACTATTTACAAAAGTTTCAGAGGGGTAGCCATGTTAATCTGTAACCTGAAAAACTTAAAAGCTTAAGTTTTTCCAGAACTATTTATAGGTACTTAATTAATGGAGAAAATCATCTACAACACAGTAGAAAATACTAGCTGCAGTTAAGGCTGAAGCATGTTGTTCCAAGCACTGTCACTGGTGGCAAGAACGAACTGAGGGAGCGAGGGGCCGGGGAATGTCCTATATTGTGTGGCATATACATGCCACTCTAGGAGGTGCTGGGACCCCAGCGTGCAAGGGTACTGCTTAGGGAAAAACTTCTGGCACAGGTGCATGTAGTGGGCACATACACATCTATGTTGAATGGACATGAGCAAGCACTCAAAGAACAGCACAGTAAAGATAATGGATTTTAAGAAGGCAGTCTTTAGCAAACTTGGGATATTGGCAGGTAAGATCCCATGGGAAGCAAGTCTATGGGGAAAACAGGTCAGGAGAGTAGGCAGTTTTTCAGAGATGTTATGAAGGGCATAACAGCAAATGATTCCACTGCATAAGAAAGATATGAAGTATAGTAAGAGATCACCAGAGCTTATCTAGGAGGCCTTCAATGATTTGGGATTCAAAAAAAGAATAACACAAAAAGTGGAAACTAAGTCAAATTCCAAAAGATGAAAATAAACTAACACCACAAGTATGCTGGGACAAAATGAGATTAAACTAGCAAGAGACACAAAAAGTAAAAGAGACTTATCTTGTGCAGTAACAGGAGTTCTTCAAGATGTGTGTCCCCATGGGTGCTCCATTCTAGGTGCTGGTGCGCCAGCGATTGGAGATTTTTCTAGCAGTGCCCCGCTGCACATATACCCTGGTGCCTCCTTGTGCTGTTGGTGTTCATTAGGCACGCACATGGCGTGGCCCCCTCCATTCCTTTTCTACCCTTGCCACTGGACCAAGAAGGCTCCATAGCAGGGGAAGGAGGAAGAGTAGTGGAGTACGTTCGGGGACACACATATCAAAGAACTCCCGTTACTGCACAGGATGAGTAACTCTCTTTTCTTTTAAAGTGATGTCCCCGTGGGTGCCCAACTCTGGGTGACTACAAAGCAGTAGTCGAATTGTGGAGGCAGGTTTAGAGACTACTGAGGATAACATTGTCGCTGAGGATAACACAGCTTGTCCAATAGCCATAGATGACGCAATGGCAGATGTAAGCGCATAGTGTTTTGCAAATGTGTGGTCAGATGACCAGGTGGCTGCCTTACAAATGTCCTCGAGAGGCATATTTTGGAGGCAAGCGGTCGTGGATGCCGCTGCCCGGGTTGAGTGGGCGGTGATATTGTCGGGTGGTTGTTTGTTGTGGATGGTATAACGTGTGGATACACGATGAGATCCAATTGGAAATCATCTGGGAGGAAACTGCTTGGCCCCTGGAACTTTCAGAGAAGGATAGGAAGAGTCCGGGCGATTTTCTCCATGATTTTGTTCGATTTATGTAAAACACGAGTGCTCTGCAGACATCGAGGGTATGCCGTGTGGCTTGGGGAAGAACGCAGGTAAGTATATGGGTTCATTAATATGAAAGGGAAAAGGGACCTTCGGGAGGAATTTGGGGTGAGGCCGAAGGATTACTCTCTCCTTAGTGAATATTGTATAAGGGGGTCCTGCAATTAATGCCACAAGCTCCCGCACTCTCCTGCTGGAGGTTATGGTCACCAGAAAGACAACTTTCATGGATAAGTGTAATCATGAGCAAACTGCTAAAAGCTCGAAGGGCGGTTTAGTCAAACTCTTAAGGACGTGATTAAGGTCCCAAATGGGGACTGGAGGCCAAACCAACGGGAAAGTATTTTGGAGACCAGTAAGGAATCGTCTGGTCATTAGGTCTGAAAAGAAAGAGTTGCCATCGGTGATGCAGTGAAAGGTTGCTATTGCTGATGCGTGTACCTTTACTGTATTAAAAGATATGCCTGACTCCTTTAGTTCCAACAGGTAGTCCAATATGATGGCAATAGGGGTGGTATCAGGAGGGATGGGATGACTACATTTGAGCTACTTGGAGAATCTGGTCCACTTGTAAAGGTAAGCTTTTCTGGTGGACTCTCTTCTGCTGTTAATATCTGTTTTACTCGTTCTGAACAGGTGTTTTTGGTATTTTGGAGCCATGAAGGACCACGCATGGAGGTGGAGTTTGCCATGATGTTGAGTGAGAAGATTGTGTTGCAGGGGAAAGATGTACAGATCCATTATCGCCAATCAGTACAGGTAAGGGAGCCATGTTTGTCTTGACCAAGCTGGTGCAGCAAGGATCACATGGGCTTGTTCTATTCTGATTTTGGTGATAATCCTGTGGAGCAGGGGAGCAGTGGGAATGCGTAAAACAAAAGTGCATATACCACTTGAGGGAAAAAGCATCTCCCAAAGAACCCTTCCCCAGGGCTGCTCTGGAGCAATGAAGGTGACACTTAAGATTGGCTCTGGTTGCAAAGAGGTCTATGTCTGGTTGTCCCCATCGAAGGAAAACATGTTTGAGGACTTAGAATCTATCTCCCAATTGTAATAGTCATAAAAGATACCTCTGAAAGTGTCTGCCATAACAATGAGTACCCCCGGGAGGTAAGTGGCTATGGGGGTAATTTGGTGTCCAAGGCACTAGTTCCATAATTTTAGGGCTTCCATACAGAGGAAGGGTGACTGGGCCCCACCTTGATAGTTGATATAATACATGGAAGTTGTATTGTCTATCATGATACTGATTGTCTTGTGTGCTATATGGTGCCGAAAGTGGAGGCATGCAAAGCACACTGTCCTGAGTTCTAGCAGATTGATGTGGAGCGTTTGCTTCCTGAAGAACCATTTGCCTTGTACCATGTGAAGTCCAAGATGAGCTCCCCATCCCACAAGGAATGAGTCTGTCATAATGGTGACAGTTGCAGTCAGCTGAGGAAATGGTATGCCCTTCAGCATATTGTGTGGATCCGTCCACCATTCCAATGAACTGAAGACAAGTGGGGGGATAATGACTGTATTGGAAATGGAGGCCCTGGGAGGGGTGTAAAGTGTGGCTAACCAGGCCTGGAAACAACTCATCTGTAGTCTAGCCAGTCAGACCACGTACGTGGTGGCAGCCATATGACCCAGAATCTTGAGGCATTTGTGGACTGTCATAGTGAAGGCCATGCATGCCACACCCTTATGAGGCTGTGGAGGGCCTCGAATTTGTGCATGGATAGAGTTACCCTGGCTGCAATGGTGTCCATGCGTGCTCCCATAAACTCTAGAGTCTGCGTGGGTTGGAGCGTGGATTTCTGGTAGCTTCTGTGAAAGCCACGTCGGAGTAAAAGATCGATGGTAGCATGTCTTACGTTTCCTGGAAGGATGTGCCTTTTATAAGGCAGTCGTCCAGTTATGGGAGTATTGACTCCCTGATGATGTAGGTATGCCATAACAACGGCTAGAATCTTGAAAAAAACTCTGGGAGCTGCTAAGAGGCCGAAAGAAATAACTCAGTATTGGTAGTGGTGATTTCTTACTGTAAATCGTAGAAAGTGCCTGTGGCAGGATGTATCGTTATGTGGAAATATGCATCCTGAAGGTCGAGAGTAGAAAGCCAATCACCTTGGTTTAGGGTTAGAATAATCATTGCTAGTGTTACCATCTTGAATCATCGGCATATTATATACTCATTGAGTCTTTTTAAATCTAAAATAGGTCTCAACCCGCCATTCTTCTTCTGGGTTAGGAAGTACATTGATCTCCCTTGGAAAGCTGTTGGTACAGGCTCTATGGTGCCTTTTTGCAGAAGGTGGAGAACTTCCGCTGGAGGAGGGTCTCATAAGAAGGGTCCCTGAAAAGGGACAGGGAGGAGGGGATGAAGTTAACCCACTTCGATGAGCTCTAGCACCCATCTGTCTGATACTATTTGTGCCCGAGGCAGAGGATGAAATGTAGCTGTCCAGTTCGTGGTATAACAGTGGGAACGTCTTTCTGGCTCCCGACCAAGCTTTCAAATTTGTTGCTTTGATGAGGGAGGTTGGGATGTTGAAGGTTGTTGTAAATGCTGAGTTCATGCAGGAAGTCGTATCTCATCTGTGGTCAGTGTGGTTCTCTGGGCATTTGGTAGGTGTTGTACCTTGTCATTTTCTTTGGGGGCATGTACATGCCCAGAGTGTGGAGGATTGTGCGTAAGTCCTTCATTGAGTGAAGAACTTCATCTGTATTGGCCGCAAATAGAGTGGTTTTGTCAAAGGGAAGGTCTTTGACTTTGTGCTGGAGGTCTCTGGGTACTCCACCCGCTTGGAACCATGAAGCCCTTCACAGAACGATGGCTAATGCTGTGACTTGGGCACCTGTATCGGCTATGTCCAAGGCAGATTGAAATGCCGTGTGGGAGATGATGTGGCCCGCCTGCATCACATTGAGCAGTATCGGCCTCTAATGCTCCAAGAGGAATTGTACAAGCTCCTGGAATTTCAAATAATTGGAATAGTCATAATCACCCAGCATGACCATGTAGTTTGCTGCTCTGAGAATCAAGGTCGCGTAGGAATAGACCTTATGCCCCATCATGTCCAACCTTTTATGGTCTTTGTCCTGAGGAGTGGACCTCATATTGGATTGTTTTGTCCTGTACCTGACCAAGTTTACCATTAAGGAATTTGGGGGAGAGTGCATGAAAAGAAAGTCCATGCCCTAGGGTGTTATAAAGTATTTGTGGTCGGCCCTTTTATTGGTGGGAGTAATAGACACTGGAGTTTGCCACATGTTATCAGCAGGGTTCCATAATGGCTTTATCCATTGGGAGAGCAATGCGAAAGGATGTAGGGGGTTGCAGTGTGTGCTAGAGTTGGTATTGTTTTTCTTGTTCCTCTTGCAGGTCCCAATCTTGTGCCAGGACTACTTTTGTAAAAAGCTCCTGGAATTGTTTGGAGTCGTTTGATGGAGGCGGGGTAGAAGAAATTATGACCTCTTCTGGTAAAGACGAGGAGTTGTGTAGAAGGGACCTATTCTCCCCTTATAATAAAGAATCGCTGAACTCTGATTGAATGGGTCCTGGAGAATTTGGCACCATGGCCGATGGCATGGGTTGGGGTGACTGAGATGATCTTTGCTGTTGCTGTGAAGGAGCAGTGTGATGGCTCCTATGAGAAGAGCAGGACTCACAGTGATACCATTGTCCAGAGTAGGGGGTGGTGGATACAGCCTATTTTGTGAGTACCAAGGTGGTGGTGGTGGTGGTGGCAAGTGAGAGTGTCTCGAGGGATGAGATTTCCAAGGCAGGTACTATTGAGTTGGACTGGAATGCTGTGATGAAAAGTGGCTGTGAATATTGGTGCCAGCGTTAGTTGGACAGATGGATGGAACTGGTGACCTCGGGAAATGGATGGACCGCACCTAGGAGCCCGGTGATGGCAGTGCCGACAAGCCGTGGGCTAAAGAGGGCGTGCGATGTCATGTCCATTCCGGTGGCGGTGCCAAGACTGAATGTGCAGTACTCAGTGTCGCTGATGCTGTCGAGGATGGTGCCTTCGGCAGAGGCATTTCAGTGCGGGGTCTCTTTGATGCTTCCTCCGGTGCTGACTCTGGCACCGATTTATGTCTGGCGGGTGCCACAGGATCTGTCAGTGCAGATGGTGCTACCAATACTGACGGTTTTTGTCTGGGCTCGGAATGAGCCCTCTTTGGTGGTGCCAATTACTTAGGCAATACCATGCCAGAGGTGCTGGCTTATTCTTATGCTTACCCTCAATAAGCTCGGTGCTGGCAGCAGCAATCTTGCTGGGGAGACCTGGGTTTTTGCTTTAAGCTTGCCAGAAGATTTAAAGTGAGGGACATTTTTTGTCCACACCTTTTGACTTGTCTGGGAGGTGAGTCATCACACGGAAGCTAAAGAGATTTCTCATACAGATTTTTTTAGGACTATTGGCACAGTTGCACTATTCTCAAGCAGTGAGGTTTGAGCAATCTACATACGAACATGAGAACGGCTGTACTGGGTCAGACCAAAGGTCCATCCAGCCCAGTAGCCTGTCTGCCGACAGTGGCCAGCACCAGATGCCCCAGAGAGGTGGACCGAAGACAAAGATCAAGCGATTTGTCTCTTGCAATCCTTCTCCAGCCTCTGACAAACAGAGCCCAGGGACACCATTTCTATCCCCTG
>JANRFK010003836.1:6288193-6298924 GCA_030068395.1 Apalone spinifera | reverse complement strand
CTGCTTTTGCGCAAAACGTCTTAGCTGCCTGTCTACACTGGTCCTCTTGCGCAAGAGGGCTTTTTCCTGAACGGGAGCATCAGAGTATTTGCGCAAGCACTACTGATTTCGGACAGTAGAACATCAGTGCTCTTGCGCAAAATCAAGCGGCCAGTGTAGACAGCTGGCAAATTTTTGCGCAAAATCTTGCCAGTCTAGACGCACCCTAGGTGACTACAAAGCAGTATTCAATATATGGCTGGAGGGAGCCACAGTCAGTGTTTAGCAGTGGTGGAGAGCAACGCTGTAGCAACTGCTGAGTCAACCTTAAGTTGTGGCAGGACAGCATCGTGTTTGGTAAACGCCTGGTAAATGTCTCTTAAGGGGACATTGTTCAGGAAGGCTGTAGAGGCAGCCATAGCTCAAGTGGAATGCGCTTGTGGTGGGCATTGTAGTGGTTTATTGCCCAAAGTGTGACACTTGATTATGCATGTCGATATCCACTTTGAGATTTGTTGTGATGACATGGGTGTTCCTTTGGATTGTTCAGCAATGGAGATAAAAAGTCTTTCCGATTTATGAAATGGTTTTGTTCTTTCCAGGAAGAAGGCTAGAGCCCTGCGAATATCCAAAGTATGCAAACTGGCGTCCTTCTGTGAAGCGTGTAGTCTTGGAAAAAAGGTAGGCAGTACGATTGGTTCATTGACATGAAATTCTCTATAGACCTTTGTAAAAAATGTCGGGTGGGGTCTAAGTATGACCCTGTCCTTCATGAAAACTGTGTAAGGGGGTTCTGCAATTAACGTCCCAAGCTCACTCACCCTCCTGTAGATAGCTAACAGAAAACAGACTTTCATAAAAAGAAAGGGGAGTGGTACGGTAGCCAGTGGTTCGAAAGGAGGTCTGGTGAGGTGGTCCAAAACAAGATTTAGGTCCAATAAGGGAGGTGGGGCTTTGTATGGTGTGTACACATTGTGGAGTCCCTTAAGGAATCTCTTCGTGATAGGATGGTTGAATATGGAGAAGCCATCCACAGAGGTGTGGAATGCTGCAATGGCAGAGAGGTGGACTCTTAAAGAAGAGACTGGACAGTCCTGAGGCTTTAAGGTCTAGAATATAGTCCAGGATGGTATTGAGCGGGGAGGCACGGGTTCTAGTTCGGCCCGTTGGCACCAGTGGGAGAATCATGTCCATTTCTGCAGATAAGTTTTGCGAGTGGATTGTCTCCTACTATGGAGGAGGATCTCCTTTACTTGCTGAGAACAGTGATTCTCTGTCTCCAAGAACCAGAGAGAAGCCATGCTCGAAGATGTAAAGTGTGGAATTGTAGGTGCAGTATTCAGCCGTTTTCCTGAGATAGCAGATCTGCTCTGTGTGGTAGCGGGTGGGGAGGCTGAACTGCTAGTCTGTGGAGGTATGGGTACCAAGTTTGGTGGGACCATGATGAGCAATCAGGATGAACAGGGCTCCGACCTTGCAGATTTTGCGTAGGACTCTTGGGATGAGCCGTATGGGGGGGAAGGCGTAGTCTAGGGGGGCTGTCCATTTGATTAGGAAGGCATCCACCAGAGAATGTTTGCCAAGTCCCACCCATGAGCAGAACTGGGATCACTTGGTATTAAGGATAGAAGCAAAGAGGTCTATAGATGGCCATCCCCATTGGTAGAAAATAGAATTCGTGACCTCCATGTGTAATTCCCACTCTGGGTCCAAAGTGAAGTTGCGACTGAGGGAGTCCACTTTGGTGTTCACTCTGGGCAGGTAGGATGCTACAAGGGTGACTTGGTTGCGAATGCATGAGTTCCACAGGCGGATAGCTTCCGCGCAGAGGGAGCGGGCTCCGCCCTGTCTGTTTATGTAGAACATTGTGCGCATGTTGTCCGTTAGGATTCGGACTGTATGACTGGCGATGTTGGAGGCAAAATGTGCACAGGCATTCCTTACTGCCCTTAACTCGAGGAGGTTGATGTATAGTAGTGTCTTGTTTGGGGACCACCTGCCCTGAACTTTGCGATCGTCCATATGTGCTCCTCAGCTGAGCAGGGAAGCATCCGTGGTAATCTGAATACTGGGTTCAGTTTGTTGGAATGGAACACCCGCTAGGAGATTGTTCGATATCATCCACCATCGTAGGGATGTCAGAACGTTTGGTGGAATGGTAACCCTCTTGTTCCGAGGATGTCGCGACGGGATATAAATGGTTGCTAACCACAGTTGAAAGCATCGGAAGTGTTGGCGAGCATGGTGAACTACATATGTGGTGGAAGCCATGTGTCCCATTAGTTGTAGTCGTGAGAGTTGTGAGCATCACGCTTATAATTTCTTGTATAGTTATGAAATGTTGTCGAGGTAGGTATGCACAAGCTGTAATTGAGTCCAGGCGTGTGCCAATAAACTCTATATCTTGAACTGAGTGCAACGTTGATTTGTGTTCGTTGATTAGAAGGCCCAGACGATTGAGGAGAACTGTGGTCGTATTTATCATGGCGGGGGTTTCGTCCCATGACGACCCCCTTATCAGGCAGTTGTCTAGGTAGGGGAATATGATGACATTCTGTCGTCTGAAGTATGCGGCTACAACTGCTAGTACCTTCAAAAATACCCTTGGAGCTGATGAAAGACCAAAGGGAGAACTTTGTACTGGAAGTGTTCTGGGCCAAGCGTAAAGCATAGATAGCGTTTGTGGGCTGGGTGGATAGTTACGTGAAAGCAGGCATCTTGCAGGTCAAGGGCTGCGAACCAGTCCCCTTGATCTAGCGCAGGAATGATATTTGTGAGCATGACCATCTTGAAACATTGTCTCTTGAGACACTTGTTCAGTTTGCGGAGGTCTAATATAGGCCTCCAACCCCGTTTTCTTCTCGGTTAAGAAATATTTCGAGTAAAACCCTTTCCTGTGGAACTCTTCGGGTACCCTTTCTATGGCTCCAATTGCAAGGAGTCAACCGATCTCGTTTTAGTAGGATCTCGTGAGAGTGGTCCGTGAAGAGGGACGGAGTAGGGGGAAGGGTAGGTGGGATAGCAGTAAATCGGATGGTATAGCCTACTCGAATTATCTCTAGAACCCAACGGTCTGATGTTATAGATTCCTACTGTGGGAGGAAAGGCAGTAAACGATGGGTAAAAAGATGGCCATGTTGTGTTGGTGCTAGATCGTAAGGGAGGTCTTGCAGACCCTCGACCAAAACTTCAAATCTGCTGCTTGGAGGATTGAGTTGTTGGTGGGCAGCCCTGGTTGGGGCACCTTCTCTGAGGTTGTTGTCTTGGCCTGGTGTCCTTGTAGGGTCTCTGTGGCCGACTGTATTGCCCGTATCGTTATCGGTTGTATGTGTTATATGGAGTGTACCGTCTTCATTTGTAAGGTGGTGTGTACATGCCCAATGTACAAAGTGTGGCTTTTGAATTCTTGCTGTTACGGAGCATTTCGTCTGTAGTAGCTGCAAATAATTTTTGTTTGTCGAATGGCAAGTCTTCTAACTTGGGCTCGAGTTCCCGAGGAACCCCAGACGACTGTAGCCAGGATGTTCTCTGCATCACTATCACCATAGCTGTTACCCTGGCTTCGATGTCAGCAACATCCATTGCAGTCTGAAGAGCGGTGCAAGCGATCATATGTCCTTCATGGACTACTGCTTTTAAGACAGATCTCTTGGACTCAGGGAGGTGTGGTATCAGTTCTCCTAATTTTGAATAATTGTTGAAATCATGATTTGCTAGTAGAGCAGAATAGTAAATTTTCTTGCCAAATAAGTCTAGCATTTTGTGCTCTTTGTCCGCGTTACCTGTCCTGTATTGTGGCAGCTTCGCTCGTTGTTGTGCTGAGTCCACAACTAATGAATTCGATTGTGGGTGTGTAAACAGAAAATCATTATCTTTTGATGGAACAAAGGACTTCCTGTCAATTTTTTTGTTAGTTGGTTGAATGGATGCAGGTGTCTTCCACAACTCCTTCGAAGTTTCCATTATTGCCTCATCTACTGGTAGGGCAATCTTGCTCTGTAATGTAGGTTCTTTAGCAGTTGGTATTGTTTCTTTTGCACTTCTTGCAGGGAGATGTGTTGGCTTGTCACTTCTCTTGAATAATTCTTGAAACTGTTTGAGGTCATCAATCGCTACCATGTCTGATGGTACAACTGCATCATCCGGTTGCACACTGAGGTTATCAGAGTGTGTGATGTCTATTGAGTGGATGTCAGATTCATTGTCCGAAATTCGTTCCTCCTCCTCCTCTGGATGTTGTGAAGGAGGTAGGGGCTGTGGCTGGGGCAAGCTTCTTCGTGATGGCGTAGAGTGGACTGAGGACCGTCGTTTGTATGGGTCCCAGTGATCCCAGGCTCCCCACTGCGGTGGATAAAGTGGGGGTGGATAAGGCCAGTCTGGGTGTCATGGACTTGGCTGTGGTCCAGCTCTGTAGTGGTAAGTATGGGACCTCCTGGGCAATGCATGCCGCGAGGAGTATGTCGTGTGCCGAATATCATCAGGCAGGGGAGCCTCCCGAAGGGACATTGGTGACATAGACCTGGGAGGGGACAGTCCTGATGGAGACCTGCCTGGTGAGTAATCAGCAGAAGGCAGGTATGGGAGCTGCTGCCTGCGGTGTATGTGAGATGGTTCCTGGGGCTGTTCTGTTGCAGCCTCATTTGGCTGTTTATCAGTGCCTGCTTCCGGTGCCGCATCTGGGTGGACAGATGTAGCTGGTGCCAGCTTGGAGGTCTTTTTCTGATGCGGTGCAGGTTTAAGTGGTGCCGTGGCTTTAAGCGGCACAGCAGCTTTAAGAAATATCGGGGCTTTCAGCGGTACCACGGTTTGAAGCTGAGCTGGCTTTTCCTGCCAAGCCAGCTGTTGAGCGCGCTCTCAGGATGGCTCCGAGGCGGCGTGCGCCTGTCCCGGCACGGAGTGTGAGGTTGTTCCCACTGCCTTGGAGGCAGGGGTCCTCACATTTTCAGACACTTCTCCCCTGTGTTTTGGGGAAGAGGAAGCTGGAAGAGAGCGGGAAGGTGAGGCTCTCTGCCTGGACGTACTTTTGGCTGACGGGGAGTTCCCGCAACACTGTTCTCTGCTCGTCTACGGGCTGCAGAGCCTTTTCAAATAAAATCAGTTTCAGGCAGAGCTCTCTATCTTTTCTAGCTCTCACCGTTAGTGAAGCGCAATGTGTACAGCTGTGGAGCAAGTAGGTCTCCCCCAGACAGCGAATACATTTTGTGTGGCCGTCAGAAGCCGGCATGGGCTCGCGGCACTGGTCGCATTTCTTGAAACGTGCGGAGGCAGACATGCTGAGTTCTCTCCTCCTTATCTTTATTCTGTTCTTTATTTCTCATTTTATTTGTTTTTATCCGATGTTATTGTCCTTCTCTTCTGTTTATTTTATTTATTTGTTTTCTTTGTTAAACAGCTAGGTGAAGTGAGTTCAAGTACCCCTGAGGGGGGATTTTTATTAAATTTGTTTTTCTTCTCATTTGTTTTTTTGGGGTTTTTTTTTTTTTTTTTTGAAAGAGAACAAAACGAGGGAAACCAACTAACTTGGAGATATAACAGGAACAACTGTGCCTAAACCTAACTAAGAGAGACCTAAAACTCTGAGAGACTGACAGAAAACTCCTGCTTGCTCCGTCCGCTGACAAGGGCGGTTGAAGAGGAACTGAGAGGGAGGGGGTTGAGCCACGCGCTGCAGGAGGCGGGAAAGGCTCGAGACGCCTCCTGCGCATGCTTGGCTCAACAGGGGAAACTGCTTTGCAAGGCTCCGATCTGTGGCTCAGGGCAACCCTTCACCTAGAGTAGAGCACCCACGGGTACACTACTCGAAAAAGAACAGATACAGGACCAGGGAAGGCCATGGCCTCCCGGATCACAGCATAAATGTCGGTGCGCTGCTGGGCAAATTCCTCCATCAAGCGCCTGCGCCACTCCGCCTCTGCCTCCATCCTGTTGTTCATGAAGTCCTGCATCCCCTGAAGGACCGAGATGTGCCGGCGCACCAGGTGCAAATATGTGCACCAGTGCTGACGGGTTCCCTGCAGCCATCTGAGTGGTGGGGCAGGTGTGGCGTCCCCTCCTGGTCAGCTGTGGAGGACAAGAGGGAAAAGTCATGCATGCTTACACTTTCCCTGAGAGGGCATGCCCTCCCCTTCTTCTAAGCAGGCAGTGCCTGTCCTAGGGTCAGAAGATGCTCATGTTCATCTCAGTAAGCCATGGTGTGGCCTGGCCAGCAGCCACGGCCTCCCTGGAGCCCAGATGATGTGCAGGCCACCATCCTGCCCTCCCCCCCACACACACACACCCCATGGCCAAGCAGCACAGACAAGTATCAGGCCACGGTTGGGGTTCCCACAGAGTGCTGAGAGGCCTGCAGCTGTGAGGCAATTCCAGCATCCCCAACGCATCCCTGCACCTGGTATCACTGCCTGCAGAAGCAGGTGACTCCTAGCAGCCATATGGGTGCAGGGGTAGGACGGCCCTCCCTGAGGGTGGCCATGGGTGTGCCTCCCCCTTGCACCCAGGCTATGATCAGCATGACATGTCACAGCACTGCACCATCCACTTGAATCCCGCCTGCCCTGCTCTGCCCTGTCCGTGTTGGACCCTCACAGCACTCACCTGATGTTCCCTCCCCGGTGTCCAAGGTTGTCTGCGAGGCATCCTGAGCATGGGCGACTGGCTCCTGGGTGCTCCGGGTGCTGTCTTCCTCCTCCTCTTCCTCCTCTGGTCATCTGGCTGGTGTTGCGGCCGCTGCTGACCAGGGGTCTCCAGCCCAGACTCCACAAGCCACTTGGAAGGCAGCTCCAGGAGGGCTTTGATCTCAGGCCCTGACCAGGAGGGTGCCCAGCGTTTTGTGCCCCTGGCTTCCTGGGGGAATGTGTCCTTGGAAGGGCCAGGAGGTCTTGTCCCTGGGACGTGGCTGCGACTTGGCTGACCAAAAACAGAGCTGCACAGTCAGGGTCTCGTCTGGAGCTGGCTTGCTGCCAGAATGCTGATCCTGGGTGCCTGTGCCTTTTAAAGATGGCTACAGGCAGGAACAATAGAGTTGAAAGCAGTGGCAGGAGTGTCCACCAGGGTTTCTTCCTGAAGGCCTTTACTGTCGACATAAAATCTTTCCTGCGTCCACACTTATCTTCTGTCGACAGAACTCTGTCGACAAAGGCATTATTCCTCGTAGAATGAGGTTTACCGCCGTCGACAAAATGTTATGTCGACAGAACTCGGCGGCAGTGTAGACGCAGGTTTAGTTTTGTCGACAAAAGGCCACTTTTGTCAACAAACCCCTGTAGTCAGGATACACCCTAAGATTGGTGAAGCAGTGAATTGAACTCAATATCTAGCATAGATTATAATAAAACAATGCTTTTGTATATATATTATAATAATAAGATTTTCTTTAAAAGAAATCAATGGTTTCTAGAATCATTGGAGTTATTTGAAAAAAATTCGTTATTTTCTGAATTCCCTTACCAAATTTTGCCTCTTACTGCATGTTCTAAAGATACTTTTTAAGTCTGTCCATCTTAAATCATTGTCTAATTTAGCAACATGGGCTAGAATACTACAGGACTGTTAATCTATTATGACTGCAGTATTACATTTTTAGATAAAATGTTAATGTCAGATAAAATTAGTACTTAAAATCAAGAAGGAAATTAACATTCTGCCCAAAATTCACTTTTGCCATAAGCTTTCAAAATATTGTATTCTTTTTGACAGAACTGGAACTTAGAGACCTTTTAATTTTTTTTTATTATAGAAATACTAAAGTAATCCTTTTAAAATAATTTGTCCAAAAAGAAGCTCATTTACATTAAGATGATCTAGCTCCCAAAGATGATGTTTTGGACAATTCTTCATTATCACACATGGAATAATATGCAAATGATCTTGATTCTCAACTGCTAACACTTTTTTTTATTTCCCTTTTTTCTGTTTCTTTTGGTATATTTAGTTCACTTTGATAAAGCCACTCAGTTTTCTTTTAAAATTATGAAAAGTATTTATCCTTCTTTGCTTCCCCGTATTATAGTTAGAAAATATCAACAAATAAAAAATAATAAAATGGGCTATTACAACCATGCCAGACACATCCACGACTGTTTGTTAGGATATTCTGGTCACCACTTGATTTTTCTGTAATGGTTTCATTTAACTCTTCTCTGAGATCCCCTTTTCACTTTCACCAGGAAAGGGGAAATTATATTTGATGAACACCTGGTATTTTGCCCCAGATATACAGTGAGGCAGGAAAGAGGCCATGCAGTCAGACAGATCTTGCTTTTTGGTCTCCTTGTCCCTGTATCTGCCTTGTTTTAATTTTGAGTTTTCCTGCACAGTAACAATTACCATCCTGGATTGAGTGGGAATAAAAGTGTTAAATATTTTGATGATACTTGATCCTGCTTCTCCATTTGTTTAAATAGAGGCTGGATGATAAATGAGTTTTGCCAGCACTCCTTGGCTGGTTCTACATTCTTCACATTATTTCTAAAACATGAGTTTGAAGCCAGGAGAAATGTAGTAGTTAGACTTTTGCCAGATTTCATTTTGTTTCTACAGATAGTAAGGAAAGTAACAGAGTGGTCATCATGGCTACTCCACTTTTTAGGGTACGTCTACACAGCAACATTATTTCAAAATAACTAGTGCTATTCCAAAATAACTTAGTCTGCGTCTACACAGCAGGCAGTTATTTTGAAATAGCGTCAAAATACTGTCAAGCTGGAGGACTTCTTATTCCAACGCCTATAACCCTTATTGTATGGGGAATAAGTCGGAGGAAGAGTGCTCTATTGCAAAATAAATGCTGTGTAGACGCTCCCTATTTCGAAATAAGATACGCAATTGATGTAGCTCAATTTGCGTAGCTTATTTCGAGTTAAGCTCTGCAGTGTAGACGTACCCTTAGAGAGTACAAGATGACACAATGACTTCCACTCTCCAGGTAATCCAAACCACTATCAGTATCATGTGGTCTGGTTTCATAGTCCTGCATGCCTCGAGTCACAGAATTCATCTTTCAAAGGTTGGCTGAAGCATCCCTATGTGAGGACAAGCCTTTTCCATGGTCACTGTCTTTTGCTGATGGGCCATTTCATTTGAATAGGCCATACATAATGAGCTGGCTAGCCTGAATACAAACTTTTGGGTGTTACCCAGGGTAGATCCTGAAGTAAATAGGAGAAAAGCAAAAATAAATGAAAGAGTGAAATTCTAGTGTAAAGATGTAAATTATAACCACTAACATACTACCACACGGAACTAACAAATCTCAAAAGATCTTTACAAAGGTAGACAATAATTAATCTTATTTTATGGATATGATAAGCCACAGAGGGTTTTGATGATTTGCCTTAAATCACATACAGTTAGCAACCAAGCAAGTCTTCCAATTCCCAGTCTTGTGTCCTTTCTCCTTAAAAGGCAACAAAGCCTTCTGAACTACTAATTGTGCAACTGCTACCCAGATTTCCTACTACCATCAGTGAGAATGTCAAACCTAAAATGGTTATATAATTGAGGGCATGAGGAAATAGCCATTCAAAACGAATACATCTGTGGTGTAAAAAAAAAATATATCTGCTTTACATTTCCTTCTTTTGTAAACTTTCTACTCATCTAAATCAAGAAGTTTCTCAACTAAAGTTCTAAATTAAAACTAGCTGAATGGGTTTCTGAACAATCCTTGACAGTTTGGCAAGGCATTGTTTAAAAACTGAATATTTCATTAAAAATGAGTACATTTCACTAGAAATGAAATACTAAAAATGAGTGAATGTCAACAGATGGGTTTTCATAAATCTTTTCTAAAGTACATAATCCTAGTGATTAATCTCCATGTTTCTTTGATGAGGATCATTCTTTAGGTTCTATACAGCTGCAAAGCAGGTAACTGGGAACATGGAGAAGAGAGAAGCAGCAAAATACATGTAATGTTATTTGTAGGAAATGAAAACAAGACAACAAAAGAAAAACCAAGGAGCTCAACAATGGAAAAGCAAGTTTACTGAGAGAGAGAAATCCTGATTTTGAAAAGAAATAAGCAGCTTTCCCCTACTGAAAGGGATCTTGCTTCTCTCTCTGTGTCCTGACATTTTACAGAAACTTCAGTGTTTGTTGGTTTAGAATCACAGAATACTGGAACTGGAAGGCACCTCAAGCAGTCATCATGTCTAGTTCCTCATATCATCTAGATCGTCCCTGACAGATGTTTACAAAACTAGAGAGACAGACCATAACAATGTGTGACTGGATTCCAAAGTACTTTAAAACCTGAACTATGCATAGGATTATCTTCTCTCTCAGTGAAACACAGGCATTTCTGGTATGAAACAGGGCAATTGCTTAACAAGACATACCAAAACCCTCACATCCTATTAAAAGTGGGGGAGGAATTTAGGTAAAATGAGTGTAGCTGTCTTCACTGAATTTACCCAAGACACTAGTGTTAATAGAATCATAGAATCCTAGGGCTGGAAGAGACCTCATGAGGTCAATGAGTCCAACCCCCTGTCCAAAGCAGGACCAATTCTAACTAAATCATCCCAGCCGGGGCTCTGTCAAGCCGGGACTTAAAACCCTCTAGAGGTGGATATTCCATCACTGCCCTAGGTAACCCATTCCAGTACTTCACCACCCTCCTAGCGAAACAGTTTTTCCTAATATCCAACCTAGACATCCCCCACTGTAACTTGAGACCATTGCTCTTTGTTCTGCCACTTCCTGATCACTTTCCCCTCTTCCAAGTGCTTCAAAATGGATTCCTGGAGGATC
>JANRFK010003836.1:6212420-6230452 GCA_030068395.1 Apalone spinifera | reverse complement strand
CGCAGCCGCCAATCAGGAGGTGAGAAGCAGGCGTCAGCCAATGGGGCGGCGACCTGCCTTTCCCGCTCTAGCCTTCGCCGCCCAACGCGCGAAAGCGCGGGAACCAGCTGCGGGCGCGCTCCTCGTGCTCCCTCAGCCCCCGCCCCCCTTCTCCCGGGGGGCAAACGGCCTGGCCTCAGGGCCACATGGGGTGGGCTTCCCAGGACAGCCACGTGTGGCCAGTACCTGGCACCCACCAGCACCCGCTCCATCTAGTACCGCGTGCCCCAGTCTCCTGTCCGCCCCCAGCGCCTCCACCGCCTCGCCTAGCCTGCTCCCCCACGCTGCCCGGAGTATCCTGGCTGGGGGAGGGGCAACTGTGCCATCCCAGCACTGGGGAGGGGGTAGCCACTGCTGCGTGGCATGCTGCCCAGGAGTAGCTCTGGCTTCTCCCAGCAAGGGTGTCCTGCCCCCACTCCCCAGCAGGAGCTCAGGGCAGACTGAAGGGAGAAATGGGCTGTAGTTTTGCCCCCCTCTGCCTTAGCCCCATTTGCTGCCTTCCTCTGCTTCCCACATCACCTCAGTACCTACCTCTCCTTTTGGTCCTTTTTCATACCACCTGAGAATTCCACTTTGATTTAAAAAGGACTTTGTAGGGAAAGGAGGCAGGGAAGAGGAATTAATTCAGATTTAGTAACAAAAAAGGGGGGTACAGAATCTAATTTCACTAACTATGTTCATAGTATCAACTAAGATCAAACTAGGTTTGTTTATAAAGGGACACATTTGACAATATGAATCATAGGGCTATTAATATTTTAAATAGAGAAGCCTATTATAGAGTGGAGAGGAATCCTGGCTACTTTGACTATAGGTTCACAATTTATGTAATGAGTAAGAAGTTTTAGATCTAGTGCTGTCCAGTATTTTCATCAATTATTTAAATAATATCATAGAGATACACTTACAAAGTTTGCAGATTATACCAAGCTCGGAGGGGTTGAAAGTACTTTAGAGGACAGGATTGTAATTAAAAATTATCTGGACAAACCGGAGAAATAGTCTGTGGTAAACAGGATGACGTTCAATAAGGATAAATGCAAAGTACTCCACTTAGGAAAGAACAATCAATTGCACACATACAAAATAGGAAGTAACAGCCTAGGAAGGACCACTGTGGAAAGGGATCTGGGGTCATAGTGAACCACAAGCTAAATATGAGTCAACAGTGTAACACTGGGAAAAAGAGGAAACATTATTCTGGGATGTATTAGTAGGAATGTTGTAAATAAGAAAGAAGAAATAATTCTTCCATTCTACTCCACTCTGATTAGGCCTCAGCTGGTGTATTGTGTCCATTTCTGGGTAACACATTTCAGGAAAGATGTGGACAAATTGGAGAAAGTCCAGGGAAAAGCAACAACAACAACAAACTTATAGAATCACAGAACACTAGAACTGGAATGGACCATGAGAAGTCATCGAGTCTAGTCCCCTGCCCTCACGGCAGGACCCAGTACCATCTAGACCATCCCTGAGAGATGTCTATCTAACCTGCTCTTAAATATCTCTAGAGATGGAGATTCCACAACCTCCCTAGGCAACTTATTCCAGTATTTAACCACTCTAACAGGAAGTTTTTCCTGATGTCCAACCTAAACCTCCCTTGCAGTTTAAGCCCATTGCTTCTTGTCCTATCCTTAGAGGCCAAAGAGAATAGTTTTTCTCCCTTCTCCTTGTGATACCCTTTTAGATATCTGAAAACTATGAGGGAAGACTGGAAAAAAATTGAGTTTGTTTAATCTGGATGGAAAAGAGAAGACAAAGAAGGGACATGATAGCAGCTCTGAAGATTGTTACAAGGAGGAGGGGGAAAATTATCCCCCTTAACCTCTGGTGATAGGATAAGAAGCAGTGGTCTAAAATCGTAGCATGGAAGGTTTAGGTTCTGACATTAGGAAAAACTTCCTAACTATCAGGGTGATTAAACACTAGAATAAATTACCTAAAGAGTTTGTGGAATCGCCATCATTAGAGATTTTAAGAGCAGGTTAGACAGACACCTGTCAGAAATGGTTCAGATGGTGATGGTCCTACCATGAGTGCAGGGAACTAGACTTGATGACCTTTCAAGGTCCCTTCCAGTCCTGTGATTCTATGATTCTTAGTTCGATTCAGAGACAGCAGTGGTTGTGAATTGTGGTCTATGGCTGTATCTGCAGAAGAAAACATACCAAGAAACATGGTCGGAATGTCCAGCTATCCCCGGGAGTGGGAGCTGCCCCGACAGGGCCAACTTATCCATTAGGCACAGTAGGCACAGTGCTTAGGGCCCACGATACTTTTAGGGGCCCACGAAAATGTTTTAATTTCTTTTAAAATCAGAAGAAAAAATGAACTTTTAGAGTCGAAGAAAATGTTTTAATTTTTTTCTCACATCAGAAAAAAATGAAACTTTTAGGGCCCACGAAAATCTATTAAATTTTGCCTAAAACAGAAAAAAAATAAAATGTTGAAGTATTTAAAGTTATATAAAAAATAATTTTTAATATTGATATTATTATGGTGGGAGGGACCCACGAAGGCAAAAGAGCCTAGGGACCACGAAAGTCATAATGTGGCCCTGTGCCCCGAGACCACACCCATGCCCCTGTGCTGTGTACAGTGCAGCCGAGGTGTGGGGGAGATGCCTCTGTGTAGAGGGGGCTTGTGAAGGGAGGGCGTCCTGCTGTGTCCACCCCGAGGTCAGGAGCATGTCAGGTCTCTTCACACACGCGTGTGGCTACCAGGCCATGGCCCCTGTGTGGCACGCAGCTGGAGCCACCTGCCCAGGGGTGGCACGGCACGTGCTCGCACATACACAGGTTACTGCGTGATCCGTGGTAAGCAAGGCCCACGCACACGGTCCCTCCCCACCCCCGCCAGGAACGGGACAGTTATGGCACGCACATAGTGTGGCCTCTCCGGACAACCCTGGTGACTCCACTGCTGGGACAGCTCAGGGGTCCGGCCAGCGTGGCACCCCCCATGGCGGCTCCTCCTCTGCGCATTGGTCAGGGCCCTCTGGTCCCGGATCGCTGCCCCCCAGGGTGACACAGACTGTCCTGCCCCCCATGATGCGGTCCAGGGCGTCGAAGTAAGGGCAGGTGTCTGTCCTTGCTGAGGAGCTGCCTTGAGTGGTGCTGGCGTATGCCTGCCGCAGCTCCTTGATCTTCATGAGCACCTGTTCTTGTGTGTGCATGTGGCCTTTGGTGGCCATGGTGCCAGCTATGTGTCCGTAGGCAGTGGCATTCCTCCGTCTAGTGTGGCGATCATGGACATTGGAGGCCTCCCACCAAATGGTCCATGAAGTCCATGATCTCCGCACTAGTCCAAGAGGGCACCCGCCGTCTTCTGCCCCTGGCTGGCTCCTGGAAGCTGGGGGACTGGACGGGGGACAGCTGGCTGGCACCGGCTGCCTGGCTCATTCTCTGGCCTCTGGGTGAGGGGGAGTGACTGCTGGCAGGCCTGGCTCTGGTATACAGTGTGGCCAGAGCCTACCCCTTTAAGGGCTCCGAGCAGAGTGGCCACCAGGGGAAAATTAGCTATTTCGAATGTGGCGTTATTCCTCATAGAATGAGGTTTACCAAATTCGAAATAAGCGCCCCGCTATTTCGATTTTATTTCGAAATAGCAGTTTGCCTGTGTAGATGCTAGGAAAGTTAATTCAAAATAACAGCTGTTATTTCGAATTAACTTTGATGTGTAGACATACCCTAATTGATGACACAAGGTTCAGAGCAATGAAAAATCAGGCCCAGTAAGCATACGGACTATGCCAAGATAATGCCAAAGCTGGCCAGGTACAGAGGAGCATTGTCTCTGAGGATATCAGAGCATACAACTCTGAGACCCTGGGACAACTGAGAAGGATTTAGAACCCTACTTCACAAACTATGGCTTCTTGATCTGAGGCTATAAATCACAATCCAGCCCTTAATATTTGTTACTATCAATTTGCTTTTAATATGGATACTTCAGATCTTAAGGAGTCATTAGAAGCTGTATTCAGTAACCCTCTGATGAAGCTTGTGCTCTCAGAATTTCATTTTCAATTTAATTTTCTAACACATCCAAAAAGCTCAAGAGACGGTCACTCAAAACTCCCTAATTTTGCATGTTTTTTCCCAAAAGCCTTGGTTCAGTTAAAGGTCTGTGAACATCAGCAAAACTAAGTAGATTATCCCCAACTTTCCATTTTGCAGTGAAATCTGAAAGAAGATGAAATAATTTTGGGTTTCATTTTGAATTGTTCACCCAGCTCTCATTCTAAATTCCAGGGCTAGGTGTGAGTTATGAGTACTGCTGCCTTCTGTACTTTCTGGCACGGCCACTGCTCTAGCAGCCTCTTCTGACCAGTGATTGTAAGACACTTTGGGATACCACAGTAAGTAAAAAATACCCTACATTTAAAAACCAATTTATTCTAGTTTTATGATGCTTGTGCTTAGCTAACATAGGATTGTATATCTTGGAAATAAAATAGGAAAAATTGTGTACACTCTTTCTCTTTGCTCCTGGTTTTATATAATCCTATAAACAGCCTACATTTTCTCTAAAAAAAGAATGATGTTACAGTGACTCATAGCAACGAGGGGGTACTTTGTACTTTTATCCATTTCACTTAAAGGATTTCCCTATCATCAACCTCTAGGCTCACTAAAAACAGGACTATGCGTCAGCCATCCAAGGTCATTGAAAGAGCTGTTGTAGAAGCTACAGTCTCTGTTCAGAGAGATGTATGGGAATCAATGCTGACAAAGTGAGCAGGTGAGCTACTGGTAAATCACCTTCTCAGCCATCCCATTCAAAACAATCCTGAATAAGCAGCCTTAAAACATTTTACAAAATTAAATGTTTGGGTTTTTTTTTTGCCCATTTCACAGATGGGGAAACTCAGGCACAAAGAAATTAAATGACTTGACAAGATCACAAAGAAGGTCAGAGACAAAATAGGATTACAATACTTCTCCTTACTGTCAGTTACTTTCTAAGCAAGAGACACATTGGGACTCACGGAAAGGAAATTTCAAACAGACTTTTGCCAGCAATTTTCCTCCTCCTGTCAAGTGGCCGGAGCTGATCTATAAACTTGGGTCTTTCTTGTAAATAACAGAAGAAAATGATGTGAATGAGAAATAAAAAGTGTGAGAGCACATATTGAATGAATTTTTTTAAGTGTAGCAATAGTTGCTCTGGAAAGTGGATTGTTTGCAACATTTTCTCATGTCGACTGTTTTGCAAGAAAGAATTCTGACAGGCATGCTAACGTTCCTGTAAAAGAAGGGAGGAAGATTAAAAAGCTCATCGGCACCTCAATCTTTTAACTAAACAAAATATGACTTTGGAAGAACTGGAGCTGAAATAAAAGCTACTGTGAAATCAGGTGCTCTTATCAAATTTTAACTTAAAAAAAATATTTTGCTTTGAATTTGATGCCCATGACATGGAAGGCCTAAAATGCAGCAGCTAGAACTCAGCATAGTATATGTAGAGGCCCAGCCTTCCAGCATTGCCAGTGCACTCCCCAATTTCTAACCTGAAGTGCTGCTGGCTGTTCCAGACATGAAACACTCACACACACAGCAGACTGGGCCAGTAAAAGTCCAGTTGGTGTGGTGCTGGGCAGACTCTCTACTAGGGATGTAAAGGCCTAGTCGACTATCTGATAAGCAAATGCTTATTGGATAGTTGAAGGATAGTCACAGCAAGGGGGGAGGTACTTATATGCGGCAGCGCTGCACGGACCCCGGGGTTAGCTGCTTCTTGCACTGCCACTTTGAATGCCATGGGGAGCCCGGCGTCAGGTTCCTCGTGGCATTTCAAAGCAGCAGTGTTGCATGGAGCCCAGGATCAGCTGACCCCAGGCTCCACGCAGCATGCCAGCTTTGAAATGTACAAGAGTCCCTAGCGGGGGCTCTTTTGCATGTCAAAGTGGAAGCGGAACATGGAGCCTGGGGTCAGCGGGGAGTCCCCATTGGGGCTCTTGTGCATTTTAAAGCGCAAACGCCTGAGAAGAGCCTAGAGTCAGCAGAACTTTCCGCTGGCCCTAGGCTCCACCTGGCATTTCAACTTTTGTGCCTATTGACTAGTCAAGGTAGTCGATGGAAATTGCATCTAGCAAATGAATTGCTACTTAACATCCCTACTCTCTACCTGACTCTACATGTCTCCTCCGGAAGTGGCAAAATGTACCTCAGCTCCTAGGAGGAGGGATGGATATGGGGGCTCCCTGTGCTTGAGCACCAGCCTTGGAGCTCCCATTGTCTGGGAACTGTGACCAGTAGACTCAGAAGGGGCAGTGCCTGCAGAGGGAGGCAGTGCACAGAGCTGCCTGACTGTGCCTCTGCCTAGGAGCTGCCTCTGGGGAGCTGCCTGAGGTAAGCACTGCCTGGAGCCTGCATCCCTTAATCCCTCCCATGCCCCAACCCACTGCCTCAGCTCAGAACCCACTTCAGTATTCTGAACCCCTTGGATCCAGCCTGGAGCCTCCTCTTGCGTTCCCAAACCCTTCATCACTGGTCCCAACCCAAAGCCCATCCACACACTCACCAGTGTGAAGCAGAACGATGGAGCCATTAGCCGGAGGGAGTAGAGCTGAATTGCTCCACTTCCTCCCACCACTGCTGGGGAGTGCAACTGGCCTGACCCCTGCTGCAGGTGCCAGGCACCCCACCAGTCCCTTGGGCCTTGTCGCTTGGGGGAGGAGGCATGGGGGGAAGAGGCAGTAAGGGGGGCAGAGGAGGAGTGGAGAAGAAGTGGGGGCAAGGCCTGAGGCAGGTTGTCCGGGCTCAGATGGCACAGAGAGGAGTCCCAGGGGGGGCAGTAACATGGCTGGGACACCTCTTGCAGCCTTTGTAATCAGGCATTCCGCTTGATACCAGCTGCCATCTGGACATCCAGCCTTTGATTGGTCCCCATTAGGTTAGCTGGGGATGGGTTACACACATCTCTCACCACTCTTGCCAGCAAGTTAAGGAAGTATGGATTGGATAAATGGACTGTAAGATGGATAGAAAGCTGGCTAGATTGCCGGACCCAATGGGTAGTGATCGATGTCTGGTTGGTGGTTGGTTTCTAGCGGGGTGTCCCATAGATAGGTTCTAGAGTTGATTTTATTTAACATCTTTATTTATGACCTGGCTGAGGGGATGGATTGCACCCTCAGCAAATTTGCAGATGACACTAAGCTAGGGGGAGAGATAAATACGTCAGAGGGCAGGGATAGGGTCCAGAGTGACCTAAATTAGAGGCTTGGGCTTGATGCGGTTCAACAAGGACAAATGCAGAGTCCTGCATTTGGGACAGAAGAATCCCAAGCATTGCTACAGAGTGGGGACCGACTGGTAAGTAGCAGTTCTGCAGAAAAGGAGCTGGGGATGAGAAGCTGGATATGAGTCAAAAGTGTGTCCTTATAGCCAAGAAGGCTAATGGCATATTGGGGTGCTTTAGGAGGAGCATTGCCAGCAGATCCAGAGAAGTGATTATTCCCCTTTATTCGGTTCTGGTGAAGCCACACCTGGAGTATTTGTCCAGTTCTGGGGCCCCCACTACAGAAAGAATGTGGACGCATTGGAGAGAGTCCAGCGGAGGGCGACCAAAATGATTAGGGGGCTAGTGCACATGACCTACAAGGAAAGGCTGAGGGATTTGGGCTTATTTAGTCTGCAGAAGAGAAGAGTGAGGGGGGATTTGAGAGCAGCCTTCAGCTTCCTGAAGGGAGGTTCCAAAGAGGATGGAGGGAGGCTGTTCTCAGTGGGGACAGATGGCAGAACAAGGAGCAATGGTCTCAAGTTACAGTGGGGGAGGTCTAGGTTGGATATTAGGAAAAATTATTTCATTAGGAGGGTGGTGAATACTGTGATGGGTTCCCTAGGGAGGGGGTGGAATCTCCATCCCTAGAGGTTTTTACTTCTTGGATTGACAAAGCCCTGGCTGGGATGATTTAGTTGGGGTTGGTCCTGTTTTGGGCAGGGGGCTGGACTTGACCTCCTAAGGTCTCTTGCAGCCCTAGGATTTTATGATTCTCACACAGTGCAGCACAGGTCCAGGACTAAGTGCAGATGTGACCTCTCCAGGTCCTTATAATTCATCTGCTACAGGGCTCATTATCTCTATCATGGAGTGGAATCAGGGTGATTCTCCCTCTCTCAAATCACAGCAGGCCTGTCTTATCTTCATCACCCATTGTATTTTCTCTCCAGGAGCAACGACAGTGGTAACCAGTTACCAGTCAGATTTCTTAAAGCAAACTATTATTTATTTAGAACAAAAGCATTGAGGAGAAAACAGATCTTAAAACAATAAATAACCAGCATGCAAGCCTGTCTTTCCATAAGGCTTACCATTCCCTGGAACTGGGGAGAGAGCCAACCCTTTCAGACTCCTCCTCAGGGTTTAGTGACTGTGTCAACTTGTCCTCCTGACAGCCCCTGATAAGTCACTCCCCCCTCTGCTGTGAATGGCTTTTGAACTGTTTAGTGTTATTTGGATGTCTTCATTCCCAGCCTTGACAGAACAACTGTGTCAATTGGAAATGAAAAATATCCCGTTGTCTTGTAATTGCCACTCATGTTTGTTGGAAGGGTTGCTCATATCTAGCTCTTGCTTTCCTGCTTGCTTTTCCCACAGCCACTTAGTAGGTTACAACATTCAATGAGAAAAAATGTTACAATGCAATACACAGTAACTTCACTTCACCGACCAGGCCACACACAACGTTCATAAAATTGTTTTAGTGTGGTATTCTTAGACTATTACACAGCAATTCCACATTGGTCACAAAATAACCTCTTGAAGATCTACTGATAACTGTTAACCATAGTACTGGTGGCTTAGTTGGACGGGGTGGGTTATAAAATATATCACACGCACACTCAGATTTCAGGCTCAGGAGCATGGAAAGGGGACTCTGGGAAATCTTTCTGAGCGCACTTGGAGGATGTGCTAGAAGTTCTATCCTCCAACCATGCAGCTGCCAACAGAGATTATTTTCTGAGACTCATCACAGCAATTTAGGCTTCAGTTACCAATTTTTACTCTTGTTAGTTAGCCCTGACTTCACATTCCCCTGCTGTCTGTTGCAGTGAGCTTTAGAATGCTTAGGTAAAAAGTGGAATGGGCAGTGTATTTCTGGGTAATCGTAGCACAGTTCAAGCAGTGTTGAAAAAGCATGAGTCTGCAGCCTGATGGTTTGTATTAGATTGTTTATTTTTTATAGCTGTGGCTACAGATAATGTCCTGCAGCTGAATTTCACAGCCCCCTTTCTCTGTGATGGGCTAGACAAGAACCCTTATGCCAAACATTCCTGAAATTCAGGGACGTTCCAGTCAGGATCTAGACTTTGTGACTCAGGCCCACCTCTAATTTTAAGTGATTGAATCTATTGCAATATTTCCCCTCAGCCTCCCACTTCCTGTTTGCCAAGTACTAGCCATCTCCTCGAATGCAATCCTCATCTCACTTTTTTCCCTGAAGCCATCCAAAATTAGTCTCTTCACATATAGTATCCATATGTTCTTGTGCTGCACCTATTCCTTTCATCTAAGCTAGGCATTTCTAACCTATTTAAATACCAGTGCTCCCCTTACCTCATGCATGCCCCATCTCCAGCCTTCAGGAGTAAGGGGGCCTAGGCTGGGGACACAGATGGGGATGGGGGCGATCCAGGAGTGGAACCTTGGCCAGGGGCTGAGGTTGGCTGCCAGGGCCCCAGAAATAGGATGGCCAAAGCTGGGCCAACAGCCAGGGCCCCAGGCATAAGGCTGGCAGCCAGGACCAGTGGCAGAGCCCAATGCACAGGGCTGGCAGCTGGGTCCCAGGTGCAAGGCAGCAGCTGGCTGGGAGCTGAGCCAGCAGCCAGGCCAGGAGCAGAGTTGGGCGGTGTTCCCTTCCCACCCCCTGTGGGAGCTAGCCCAGGCCTCAACTGCACCCCTCCAGTATTCCTCTGTGCCCTCCTTGGGGAGCACACTCCACA
This sequence comes from Apalone spinifera, assembly GCA_030068395.1. Lineage (NCBI taxonomy): Eukaryota > Metazoa > Chordata > Testudines > Trionychidae > Apalone > Apalone spinifera. The sequence goes on along the minus strand of JANRFK010003836.1, from coordinate 6,220,457 downwards.
GTTTGGGGTCCTCTGAGCTATAGTATCTAGGCACGATGTTCATTATTAAATGTGGCATTTCTCTCCAGAAAAGAAGTAGCAGACTCTCCATTTTGCACTCATTTATGCCACTTCCTTAAATGAGATAAGTCAGAAAGTGTGTCTTCCAGGACAGCCAATGAATCTACACTAGACTGTGTCTTATCATGCGAGTTAGAAGCTCTAATGTAGAAACAGCCCCCTGAAAATACTCCCTGTGCAGGCAGCCTCTCTGGCTGATGTAGAGCTGGCATGAGAGCTCTATGCCAGCTGTTCCCCGAGCCCTTGGCAAGTGAGGCAAAGGCAGGAAGGACAGGGTGGGAAGTGAAGGCGTGGTGTGAGTACACTGTGCTATGGATAGTCTCTCTTTCCTAGCACCTGTCAATGACCCTGGGAAGCAGGGTATCAGTAAGAGCAGACCAAAAGAGCTCTAATGTACACTGGGGCCTGGGCAGGCTCCTGGCTGCCTCAAATACAGGGGAAACAATGCTGGTTTAAAGGCATTTTTCCTCTCCCCCTCATTCCTGCCCCAAGCAATAGAATGGAAGAATTGCTCAAGCAGGGCTGCTGACAGAGTGAGCAAGTTGCCTTCCTCCTTCCCACCTTGGGTGGATAGTGAACTCAGGCCAATGCACCTCTGAACCTGGGTCTTCCTTTATCAAGGACAACTGTGAGTGGAGTGTGGTGTAGGAAGATGGGAGGGGTACATTACATTTTTGGTTGTTGAATTAAGAGCCTGAGGCAAAACATGCTGCCCAATAGATGCTGGAGTGGATGTTTTAAACTGGTCCCCAACGCAGTGCCCGCAGGTGCCGTGGTGCCTGCCGGGGCATTTATGTGCGCCTGCCTAGTGACCAGGGCCGGCCCGAGCCATTCTTGAGCCCCAGGCGCACGGCGCATGCACGGCCCTGCCCCTGGGTGCCTGGCAGCACCAAAAGGTTGGGGACTACTGTTTTAAAGCATGGTTTTATGCTTGTGAATCCCATTTGCTGTGTTTTCCCAAGTTGATACCAGCAGGTTCCCCCTCCCCCTTTTATTAAAAGTTTCTTTTCTACACACAGACTGTGCTTGCAAGAGGGGAAGTATGGCCTCTTAGAAAGAGCCCAGGGGATGATGTGTTCCCAGGGCACTGGGTGGGGACTTGAGCCACTTCTGTATTGTATTATTGAAAAGGAACCCCTAGATTTTGAACCTGGCTCTTGCTGCTGCCGACCTCACTTAGCAAATAGGATACTTTATTAAGGCTAAACTTAAAAAACAACAAATGGTCTGGTAGCACTTTATAGACTAACAAAACATGTAGACGGTATCATGAGCTTTCATGGGCACAGCCCACTTCTTCAGATGACCAGAGTTTTTAAGGCTGTTGGACATGGACAGATCCTGTGGTTTTCTCTGGTTCTTTAACACTAACATAGCCAGAGTTGCCTAATGTCATAACACATAGACTCTGTAAGTTCTGGCTTGGGCTCAACAGCCATAGAAATGAATTCTGAGTACACAGGACCACGTTGAAATTCATTCCTGCTGGATAGTACAGTACAGAAATTCATGTCACTCACCTCGCTTTAGGGCTTTCAGTTAATCCCAGTTAACTCATGTAAATTGGCTCAAATTAATTGGAATTTAAAAATTACAATAGAATGCCAATTAAATTTTAAGTATTTTGGATATTTTTCTACATTTTCAAATATGCATCTAACGAAGTGGGCCTTTGCCCATGAGAGCTTATGCTCCAATAAATCTGTTATTCTATAAGATACCACAGGACTTCTCGTCAAATATATTTGTTTTTATTACAACACAGAATACAAAGTATACAGTGCTCACTTAATATTTTTTATAACAAGTGCAAATATTTGTAAAAATTATAAAAGATATACCTTTCAGTTTACCTCATACAATTACTATAATGCAAACTCTTTATCGTGAAAGTGCAACTTACAAATGTAGGGCTTTTTTGTTACTTAACTGCACTCTAAACAAAACAATGTAAAACTTTAGCACCTATAAGTCCTCATGGTTCTACTTCTTGTTCAGCCTATCACTAAGACAAACTTGTTTATATTTATGGGAGATAATGGTGTCTGCTTCTTTACAATGTCACCTGAATTTGAGAACTGGTGTTCACATGGCAATTTTGAACTTGGTATTGCAAGGTATTTTTGTGCCAGATATGCTAAACCTTCATATGTCCCCTCTTGCTTCAACCAACATTCCAAACGACATTCTTCTATCAAAAAATTGTGTTAATTAAATTTGTGACTGAACTCCTTAGGGGAGAATTGTGTGTCTCCTGTTCTTTTTTACCCACATTCTGCCATACAGTTCATTTGATGGCAGTCTCCAACAGAGTTGTCCCATCCACGGGATCGTTTGAGGCAGCAACACCAGGCCCTGCACTTTGAGGGGCCTCACGTCAGCCACCTCAACTGTCCTCTGAACGGGACCCAGGGGATTACTTGAGGGCCTGACATGGGTCAGCAGCAGGGGCCCCCCTGCCCAGCATTCACAGCCACGGTGGTGAGAGCCAGAGTGGCTTGGCAACCTGCTCCACCACCATCTCCTGGCCGGCTGCATCTGGCTTCTCCACAACAGCAGAGCATCCTGGCCCGAGGGTGCTCCGCTTCCCATCGCTACAGAGAAGTGGAGCACATCAGACTGGGAGAAGGCAGCTGGACGGAGTAGAGCAGGTTAGGTTACCAGGTTGCTCTGGCTTCCCCCGTCGTGGTGTGTGTATGTATGTGGGGAGGTAGCGACCCCTGCTGCTGCCCCACACCAAACCCTCTAGTAATCCACTGGCTTGTGTTGCTCAGGGAAAGGGGTAAAGAGGTTGAGCATTGACAGGAAGGGGCATGACAAAGGTGGAGCAGGGGCGGGGCATTGGGCGGGATTGCTCCAGACCCTTCACCCCCGTAGGGATGGCCTTGGTCTCTGATGATGATCCAGCATGTGTTTGTTTTAAGAACACTTTCACTACAGATTTGACAAAATGCACAGAAAGAACAAATGTGAGCTTTGTAAAAAATAGCTATATCACTCGATCTAAGGGTTAAGACTCTGAAGTGCCAACCAAAACCAGAGAGGAGTGAGACGTGGAGCAGGATTTCAGAAGTCTTAAAAGAGCAACACTCGGATGCAGAAACTGCAGAACCAAAAAAGAAAATCAACCTTATAGTGGTGGCACCTGACTCAGATGATGAAAATGAACATGCATCGGTCCACTGTGCTTTGGATCATTATTGAACAGAACCCAACATCAGGATGGACACACGTCCCCTGGAATGGCAGTTGAAGCATGAAGGGACATGTGATTATAGCTCATCTGGCACTTAAATATTTTGTGACACTGGGAACAACACAATGTGAATGCCTGTTTTCACTTTCAAGTGATATTATAAACAAGAAGTGGGCAGCATTATCTCCTGCAAACTGTAACCAAACTTGTTTGTCTGAGCAATTGGCTGAACAAGTAATAAGTCTGAGTGGAAGTATAGGCACTAAAGTTTTACCTGTTTTTGTTTTTTAGTGCAGTTACATACAAAAAATAAGTCTATGTTTGTAAGTTCAACTTTCAAGATAAAGAGATTGCACTATAGTATTTGTATTAGGGGAATTGAAAAATATTGTTTGTTTTTTACAGGGCAAGTATTTGTAATAAAAACTAAAGTGAGCACTGTACACTTTGTATTTTGTGTTCAAATTGAAATAAAAATATTTGAAAATGTAGAACATGGTATTCAACATAAATGGTGTTCTATTATTGTATAACAGTATGATTAATTGAAATTGACACTTTAATTGCGTGATTAATCACAATTAATTGTTTTAAGTGCTTGAGAGTCCTATTTCCTACCCAAACCAGCCAGAAGAGGCCGCCTTGGTGAAAAAAAATAAATCTTTGGTATTTGAGCTCAACTTTACAAGGTTCCACAGGGGGGAAGTGTATCTTACAAAGTTATTTTCACTAAATTGAAGTCAAATGCAGTCTAGCCCATTCCCCTCCCAGCTGAAATAAATGAATTCTAGCAAAGGGGCCTGACAGACTTGCCAGGCCCCTGGGCAAGATGTGTGTATGGGGGCAAGGGGTTATGGTAGCTCTGCACTCCCAGAAGGGGCAGGGTTGGGAGCAACCAACCCTCAGTGCCATATGGACCACTCTATGTTTCCTCCCCACCCCAGCCAGCCCTTAGCGCCATCCAGAGTACTTCCCAGGACTTCATGTGTAACCACAGTGCATACCAGGGCCACTTAGAATTTCATGATGGTAGCGGGGCTCAAATCTTAGTTCCTTCATCTTCTAAAAAAAACAAACAAACCACACAGGATCTTACTTCTTGAACTAAAGGACAACCTCTGCTAATTGTTAGTACAGTAAAACCTTAAAGTTTCAAGCACCAGTGTTATGAACTGACCAGTCAACCACACACATCATTTGTAACCAAAAGTAAGCAGTCAGGCAGCAGTAGAGACAACAAAAGCAAATAGACCACAGCACTGTGAAAGTAAGTGATTTTAAAAAACCCAAGAAAGTTAATTTTTTTTTTTTGACAAAGTAAGGAAATAGTTTTTGTGCTTGTTTCATTTACATTAAGATGGTTAAAACCAGCATTTTTCTTCTGCCTCATAAAGTTTCAAAGCTGTATTAAGCCATTGTTCAGTTGTAAACTTTTGAAAGAACAACCAGTGTTTTGTTCAGAGTTGTGAACATTTCAGAATTATGCAAACAACTTCCATTCCTGAGATGTTCATAATTCTGAGATTTTTACAGTTGTATAGAGCCTGTGACACATAATTGAGTAGTTAGTATTCTGTCCAATAGAGGGCAGTAGTAAAGCAAACATCTACTCCCACAATTCATTACAATAGCAAATGAAATACTAAAATAAGACCGAATATTGCTTGATAACATTCATCGCTGTGTAAAAGTCTCTCTTTACATACTGAGTTTCTTTTTAATCCATATTACTTGACATGCCTCATTACACACATTTTTGAAAATGAAGTGATAGCAAATAAACCAGTGGTTAATCAGTAAAAATATTGAGAACAATGATAGGGTTGCCAGGTGTCCGGTTTTCTACCGGACAGTCTGGTATTTGCGCCCTCTGTCCAGCAGAAAAATTCAGAAAATACCAGACATGTGCAATGTCCAGTATTTTCTGAATTTCTGGCTGGGCACCGGACTGAAGCCTGGAGGGGCGGGGGAGCAACTGGGAGGCGGGGTCGCGATTGGCGCTGGGAGCCCTGTGGTCACGTGCAAAAACCGGGCGGTGCGGGACGGGGAGGGCAGTGGCAGTGGCCGGGACTCCCAGCCACTCTCTCCGCCTGGCTTCTGCACACAACCAGAGACTCCCAGCGCCAGTCGCGGCCCCGCCTCCCAGGTGGGAGCCTCTGGGTGCATGCAGAAGCTGGGCGGGGGGAATGGCTCCCAGCCACTCCCTCCGCCCCCGCCCGGCTTCTACTAGCAACTAGAGGGAGTGCCTGCCGGGGGCACAGCCTGTTGGACTCCGGCTGCGGCCAGTGGCTGCACCCCCCCTCGCCAGCTCTGCTTCCCGCCCCCCTTCCTCTGGCTCCCTTTCCTCCCGTCCAGCCCCCAATCTCCCCCCCAGCTCTGCTTCCCGCCCCCCTTCCTCCCGGCCCCCCTTCCCCTCAGCCAGCCCCATGGCCCCCGACGTCCTTCCCCCCGCCCCCCTTCCTTCGAGCCAGTCCCTCCCTCCTCCCGGCCAGTCCTCCCCTCCCCCCCCCCCACGATCAAGTGTGTCTAGTATTTTGGGGGGGGTCTACCTGGTAACCCTAACAATGTAGCATTCCTTTAAAGAATCACGTCTCACTATTCAGTTCATTTCTGGATGCAGCATTGATTCACCTGTAGTAAAAACCAGCTTCTCCAGCTTAGATCACATAAATTATTTCAAAAACAAAAGTGGGCAGAAAATAAAATGTTTATTTAGTAAAATGCTCTGGATACAGATTTGCTTTCTTTGTTCCACATTTATTGGTGTTTTGCCAGTCTTAATGGGAACTGCATGCACTTAGTTAATTGGATTGAAACATTGTCTTATATCATAACCCCCTGTGTCTTCAGCTGAATGCTGTTGGGTAACTTTCTATTACGGTCTTGAATTTATTACAAGCTGTATGTCTGCTTCCTACAGAAAGTATTATTGGATGTGCCAAAAGGACTACTTTTGCTCTCTTTGCGGTGGAAAAGTATACCAGTCTCCCAAAAAATCTACTTGAAACTTGATGAGACTTAATAATTGAGGACCCAGTGCTGCTTTTATGAGCTTAATATCAGAGCTTCCATTAGCTTGCTCAGTCCTACTCCAACTGATGATAACAGTTGATCAGCTAGAATGGAATTTTCAGCCTCAGACCAAGATATATGGGCAGGGTGATAGGACAGCTAGAGGAGTGGCTATGGCAGAGTCAGATAGATCAATGACTAATACAAAAGAGGGAGGATGGACAATAGTCTAGGACTTGGATGACCCTGCTTCACGTGTGATCATGAGCAAGCCACTTTAGTCTCACTGTGCCTCAGTTGCTCCATTTCCATTCTGTAAAATGGGATAATAGCACTTCCCCATCTCTTGGAGTGCGGTGAGGCGACATACATTAAGGATTGTGAGATGCTCAGACACTACAGTAATGAGGGCCAGATGAATACCTAACAAAAAGAACACCTAATCAAATAGCCCAAAGATTAGACAGAGAATTCCACAGAGAAGTGATGATGATGATGATGATGAAGAACTTATATAAAGCATGGTAAATGTGCACAGTTCTTGTCAAAACAAAGGAAAGGAGGCCAGTGCTGAAAGTCTGGAGACTTGGGAGGATGATGGAAGAGCTGCATTTTAACAATGAGGTAGAAACAGTTTAGATTCCTCAGGTCCGTTGGTGTCTTGATATGTCTCAGCCCTGCTCTGCTGTTTGAAGTCTCAGTGGCTAGTTACTCCCTGGCAGCAAAGAGGTAGAACTGAGAGGGAGGATAGTGTCTTGGGTTTAGACTGCAAGCACCAGTGCACTAATTAATCATGATCATTGCCTGGCTTAATTCCCTGGGTGTTTGGGTAGCATAACAACTGCGGTATGCTTAAATTATATAACAAATATTTTTATTTCATTGTAAGGTTAATGGGGTTACCCACATTTACTTCACTTAGCCCTTGCAGACCTTAATTCCCTGCTACAGGACACAAGTATCTTCAATGAGTGCTAGTTATGCCCTGTTGCAAGAGAGTAGGGACCAGCGAGTGGAGGATCAGGTACTTTCTCCAAATCACATAACATTAGATATTAGAGAGACTTTTCTCACTGAATATGACAGAATCAGGGCATGGATATTGCACATACAAATGTAATGTATGACATTGCAAGGTTATTTATTCCTACTACAGCCTAAAGTGAAAATCCAGGGCCTATTCCTGTCCCAGTATCAAATTGCCTTTGATATTGGTTTGCATACAATACAGTGCAGGAATTGGGTTATTACTTATTTATGTCATGATTGTTTTCTTGTTAATTGACCCTTCAGATGCTTCCATAAGTGTCTCGGGGTCAGATTCCTTCTTATACTAATGACATCTCACTGGTTTCACTGCAGGGGAATCTGGCCATGTCAGTGCACATGCAGAGAGAAATTAAAAACAAAGCACTATGAGCAGACAACATCAAACTAACTGGAATCCCATCTCCAATGAAGCTTGGTGCCTTCCTTACAGTTGCCAGCCTCAAGCAAATTCTTAACGGAGTACTTGAGCCTTCCAGTGTGACTGGATGGTCAATAGTCAGGCTTGAATGGATCTTTGAGGGAAAGCAAATCTGAGAAACAAGAGCCATACTCACACACACACACACAAAATCCAGCCCCCCAGTTTCCTGATATGGTAACCAATGATCTGTTAGCAAAATTACCCCAGCTGATCTCAGGTTCTTCCTATTTTAGAGAGGCACAGGGGGTGTCTCTAAACTACACCCCTCTGCTGACAGAGGGATGTAGATTAGGCACAT
>JANRFK010003836.1:6180041-6198791 GCA_030068395.1 Apalone spinifera | reverse complement strand
GACCTCTCGAGGTCCCTTCCAGTCCTAGTATTCTATGATTCTATGATTCCAAATGGTAATAATATGCATTGCTAATCTATATAGCTATCAATTAGGAAGAAAAGGCTCCTGGTGGTCGAGGGGGTGGGGAGAGAGAAAAGGCTTCTGGTGGCTGGGGAGGCTGGAGGGAGAGAAAATGTCCCTATAGGTTGGGGGGAACCTGGGGGGGGGGAAAGCCCTACCGGATGGGGCCTCCTGCCCCGAGCCCCTCCTCACCCCCCATTCTCACACATACACACACCCGCCTCCAGCGTCCTGCACTGCTCCCCACACGCATCCCCAGTGCCCTGCCCTGACTCCTCCTCCACCCATCCACTGCCAGCTCCCTGCCCTGAAAGACCTGAGCAATACCAGGTAAGTCTTCTAGTAATAAATATGTAATGCTAATAATAATAGTAATATTGGGTAAGTAGCCATTAACAATGATAACAGTCAACAGTAATATAACAATTACCACCAAATCAAGGCACTCTCTGCTTAGCCCTGTGTAACTCTTCCGGAAGGTGATGAGGCTAATGAACGAACAGTTCAGGCTAATGATAAATATTTAGCAATATGGCAGTCTATACTGCTCCCAGCAGGTGTCCGGGCATCTGCTCCCATGCAAGCTGGTGGCAGGGGCTCCCAGCTCCAGTGCTGTTTCTTCCAGGCGTAGGGAAGGACCAAAGCCACACCATGACTCAGTTGCTCTGCAGCCTTTAAGATTCCTGTCTCCTGTTTTTGCATGGGTCCATCTCTCCAGGCCAGGCTTATCCCTTCTTTGAAGCACTGTCCTGGGGCTTCTGTAGGGTGTTTGTGCTGTGCTGCCAGTGGTCCAGTTTGATGCTGCAGGATTAGCCCAGGTATCTTGGGGGGTTTATCTTAGAAGTGGCAGCGCTACCTGTTACTGAGGCATCACTCTGCCATGCTCACACGGCCATCCCATCCATCACAAAGCGAGGGACGGGCAACCTGCATCGAGAGAAGGAGACAGACCCTCAACTTTCGAATTCAGGCAGCGCAACCGCTCCGGTGCAGAGAACTCCCTGATTTGCCCTCCCTCCCACCCTCCCAATTCCCATGGGAAAGCAAAGTGGCAGCTGAGCAGCTGTTCCTAACTCTGACAGTAGTTTGAGAGCTTGGGGCTTGGCCACTCTCCCGGGACCCTGCAGCGTCTCTGCAAGGAGCATGAGACAAGAAGTGTCCAGGTACAGCGCAGGGCAGATGGGAGACTCCTTTGCTTTCAGTTCCCATATCTAATCTTCCACCTGCAGCCTCAGCTCTGGGTGGCTCCCCCACCCCTCTGGATTTTACAGCAACTATCCCAAAGGAGGAAATCTCCCTCCCGGGGCTCCTCAAGGCACTTCCCTGAATCTCCCTCCTAGTCCCATTCCTGCTGCTTAGTGCTGACCTTCTGGACTTGTCTATGCCATGCAATGGGAGGATGAGGTCCTGGAGAGGCACCATCCTATACCAATGAGAGCAGTGGGACCAAATGATGCAGTTCTTGCCCCCCAGAATCCTGAGAATTGTGTTTGGGCTCCCCAAGGAAATGGGGCAACATCAGTTATCCCACTGGGTATGAAGGACATTGTGACCTGGTGTCCCACACAGTCCTCTGCTCAGAGGTGTCAGTGGAGGTGCCACAGCAGGAGGTCTTGGAGTTAACATCCCATTGAAACACATGGGATAGGTCACCCCTTTGAGCAGTTGTTTCAGGCAGACACTGCTGCACCTCGCATCAAGCCACAAGAGCGAGACAAATTAATTGCCTGGCTCCATGAACTTGACTCTAGGCATAGGTCTCTAGTGCTTAGGCCTTACTGTGGCCTGTGTGTTGGAGGGCCAGCAAAGACTGGTGCTGAGGGTGAGTTATTGTGGGAGTGGGGAGAGGATTGGGTACAACCAAGAAAGAAATATCGAAAATCAACAGAATTGAAGAGGCAAAAAACGACTCTGTCTAAGCATCTCAGAGCCCATTTACAGAGGATGCAGCTACAGAAGCCTCTCTGGCACATTGCTGCTGACTAGTGAAAACAAATTGGGAAGTTCAGGTTTCAGTTGGTGATTTTTTTGTATATAAATGTTTATAAAATGCATTACATTTATGTGCGCTTCAGAATTGCTCTTGCTAACTTTCTCTGCTAAAGCGCATGGTTCAAACCTTGAGAAAAAAGTAATTATAAACTTGGCTCAGAGTGAGGAAGGATCTTTGTTCAGTTGGGACTTTGGCTGTTCAATATGCATTTTTTTTCTCCTTCTGCACGGTGGAAGGGCCCCGTTTAACTTTGTAATGGTAGCATGATATTTGAAAGGTGCAGACAGATAATTCTTTGGTTGGGATTGGCAAACATCCTCCTCCTGAGCCAATCAGCTACCCAGAGTGTGCCCTTCTATAGCTCTTAAGAGGCACAGATGAGAAAACACATTGCTTAAGATATGACCGGAAGATGTTTTGATTCTATGGTAATGAAAGCAGCTCAAGGTCTTCACCCAGTGATTCTTGTGCCAAGCCCAGCAACCCATAGCTGAACTACAGTGTATCTTTAGGAAAGACCAGATCTTGATTTAAACTCTGCAAGCGAGAGAGACTCACTTATCTGCCACCAACTCAGTTAGGAAGGGAAAGCAAAGAGAGCTTGGAATCACCAGGTTTTTACATGATCTTTCAGCTTCCATTGGAAGGCTGAAATCAGGACAAGTCAGGCTTCACCACGATGGAGTCGTCCATACCCCCCAGCCCTGTAAATCTGTAAGCAGCTATCAGTTGGCACTCCTTGACTGATGCGTACATCAATGGGGAAGGATGGGCACTGCGTGATTAACCCAACTTTCACTGTTGGATGAAACATAGTCTTAAAGGAGGGACTGTGTGTTGTTCATTTTATAGGGTTCAAAACAAGGGAAACCAGTTTGTGGCCTTTTCCACAAAGAGAACTGAAGAAATAAAAGGCATCAAAATGGGTTAGACCCTTTTCTCTTGCACTGCTCTAGAGGTGAGTGGGAGGGAGGATTCCCCATCTTCATACCCCCTGCAGGAGCGTATCCACCCTCGGCACTGCAGTGTGAGAGGCTGAGCTGGGTGCCACAGTGCACGCGGGTAGGAGTGGTGCCATGGGGCAGAAGAGCGGGAGCCTCTGTTACCTAAGCACCTGGAGATGAGGGGTCGAGAGCATCAGTGGTCTTGGCATCGCAGGGCGAGTGTTTTGGAATTTCAGTGCTGGAAGGGGGGAGGGCACAGCAGGGGGGAGGGCACAGTTTCCCTCCCAGCCCTCTGCTTCTCAGCCAGGGGCTGCAGCGCATGAGCTCCAGAGCCAGGCCAGTTGCGCGGAGGTCCCATGAAGATGTCCAGGCCCTGTGGAGGAACAGGCTGCTGCATGGCTCAGGAGGCCTGGAGAGATCATTCTACTTGTAAAGAGCTGTGAGTGGAAATAACTGATGACGATGATGAAGTGGCTGGAAGAAGGTCAAGTGAGTGTCTCACAGCAAGCCTGAGAGCCGAGGGCTGGCCTGGCCAGCTCACCAGCTGCCAAACTGAAGTGCACCATAAATGGTCAGCGCGAAATCTGTCTGGTGGGCTTTGAATCAATACTAGGAGCAGTAAGGGGAAGAGGGCCTGAAACATTAGCCGATGTGTCAGAGGCCTGAGCTAAAGTGGTCAAAACCCTGCTGGTATGAAGCAAAGCCACATTGTGCGCAGGAGCCAGGCACAGGGCTGGCACTGCAGAAACACACGGCAGAGAGTACTCACACCAGCACATCCCAGAATGGTGGTAGAAGAACACCTCAATACCAGCATACTCCCCAGGGGTCACAGGAACACGCTGACCCACCCTAAAGATGAATGACAGCATAATAGATAACAATGTTGTAATCAAATGAACATGTACAAGGCAATGGGTGGCCCTGCAGACATGGGGGCAACACGTCATTTGTTTGTGTTCTTATATAAAAATGGATCTCCGAGTCTTAGGGGGCAGTGGGCAGTCCCTCCGCTGCTGGAGCTGTCCACTGTCATGAGCACACATCTTGCAGAGGCTGCCAGGTGCTGTTACCGTGCGTTGTCAACAATAAACTCGGCTGGGCGCTTTCGCTGAAACCCCAGGCTGTGGATTTATGGAGCTGTTTAATTAAAGGCTGGTGTCTCCGCTACCTGCACAGAGCTAACACAGCACACTGAATAAACCCACACGCAGCCAACACCGACCACAGGTGCCAAGGGCTCGGGTTCTTTGCTGCAGTGGACTCAGAGAGCAAATGAAGCATGTGTGTGTTTGTGTGTATTGGAGGAGAGGGCGGTGCAAGTCGAGGAAGGACCCAAGGGATCTTTGATTATGCAGATCCTGTAGCTCCAAACGCATCTGGAGGAGGCTTCAAAAAGCAGTGGTCACAATTCCAGCCAGCAAGAGGCTTCTTGCAGGCTAGTGTGTGAATTTTCTTCTCCCTTTTTGTGCAGAGACGCGTGTGCACATGCCACATATCCCTTTGGCTAAGCCCAGACCCATTTTTAGCTGTTGTATTTGTAAATAACCTATGTACCAGTAAGTGAATGTGACACAGGCTGGACAGTCTCTGCATAGGTCAGAGCTGAAATAACAAGCCGCTCCCTACTGCTAACATGCCTTGACCCGTCTCTCCAGAGCAGACACAGCTAGGTGTGGGATGGGATTAATACGGTGGCCTTTTGAACATGCCCGGTGCTGCGTATCACCTCTCTGTAGGTCTGTGATGGGGGAATCCTCCCCCACACTAGACCAGAAGGGGATAACTCCACTCTGAGGGCAAGGGAGGCCACACCTCCTGTAGCCTGCTGGGCATGCTCCTGCTGCTTCAGGATAAAAGAGGGCTACTTGTGGCCCTTGGGGCTGACCACCGGAGGGGAAGGAGCTCAGGTGAGAGCTCCTGAACAGCCCCTGCAGCCACCCCTGGAGCAGCATCAGCCGTCACTGCCGCAGCCGCCCCCGGATCCGCATGAGCCACCCCCAGAACTGCCCCAAATGCCCCACCACCGCGGCTGCAGCGACAGCACTGGTTAGGGAGGTGGCTGGACTGGGAATGACCGCCGGGGCCGCACGCAGAAGACAGCATAGGGCACCGGTGGGTAGGAAGTGGCCCAGGACGGAGGGTCGCCCTCTGGGAGTTTGGCGTCTTCCAGCAGCCTCCCCGCCGAGCCGGCAGCGGGAGCAATCGCTGCCCACAGGGCCCTGGGCCGGGACCCAGTGGAGTGGGAGGGCCCGGGTCCCCCGGCCCCCCGGCCCACCACAATCCAGCTCCCTAGAGTTTGAGGAAGTCTGTCTCCACCCTGAGGGAGGGGGACTGTCTGTGACTAGGCCCTAGGGGCCGTAATTACCCTACTGGAGTGGACTAGATTTGTGACTAGGCCATAGGGGCCATAATTACCCTAATAGGGGTGTACTAGCTTTGTTACTAGGCTGAGAGGCCGTATTGACCTAATAGAGGTAATTAGACTGGTGCCCAGGCCAGAGGGGCCATATTGACACTAATAGGAGGTAGCCCGATTTGGGAACTAAGTCCGAGAGGCTGAGCTAGCCCTGGCATTGAGGGCTGTACTGTGTGGGGAGCTACAAGGGGGTGCCCCGGATACAAGGGCACCCCATGACAAGGTCCAATAAGGGACACTAGCTCCAGGGTGATATTGGCACTAACCCAATAGGCACCGAACACCAACCCACTTCCTGGCAGGCCCATTCAATGGACAAGACTTATAGGCTCTGCTCTCCTGCTTCACATTTTAACTGGGGACCAGACTCAATGGGGGTTGTTGACCTGTTGCCAGTTCAGTCCTCTGGAATCTGACATTGAACTCAGGTTATTCACTTGCTCTTCTTTCCATTACCTGGTCTTATTAGTAACTTGGTCGAGTTCAAAACCCCAAGCTTCAGAGGACTTACGTGGTTCCAACCAGGAAACCTGGAATTAATTACCTATTTTCTCCCCAAATGGCAAAGCAGTCATGTTGGTAGTGGTAACATATTATTTTTTCCACCAGTGCTCTTGCTCTGAAGGCATATTCCAAAGAGATTGTCTAACCTGTTCTGTTATCAATGGAAATTGGACCTGTCTGCTCTACCACCTGGAAGGAGGCTATTTTTAGGCTCTTTCCTCTAAGCATCTGTAATTTGAAGCGACATATGTTAGTTAAACGGGTGGCGCATTGGGCAATAGTACCTCTAACTGTGCAGTTCGCTGATTGTTAACAGCGTTAGAAACAGGAGTTCTAGTGAGATCCAATTTGTTTTTCTTGGGAGGGGAAACAGGCACAAAAGTTAGGACTTGCTATTAGCCAAAGATGAGTCATTGTAATAAATCAGTTATTCAAAGAGATGAGAAGAACAAAGGCAAGTCCTTTACCAGTCTAACAATTGAGCAGTTGTCACTGGAGTCAGATAAAAGTGAGCTCATGGCTTGGGCTACATGTCTTGTCAAAGATTGCTCAAAGGGCTTTAACTAAAAGGGCTTTTAAAAAAATAATTTAACTAAACCAGCACAAATCTTCTGTATGGACACATTTAAATATAAGCCAAATTAAGTGTGTCTACCTGAAGGTTTGTATTGGCTTCATTAGCTGGATTTCAAAACCAATCTAATTAAGGTGATATAATTTTTGCATGTGGACTAGCTCCAAAATAGGTGTTCATACATGTAAATACAATGGTGCACGTATAGCGGCTGCTTGCCTGAATCCCCATTTACACGTGCAATTTCCTGGTTTACACTGATGTGCCAAAGTAAATGTGAGAGAGATTTTTGCCCTTTAATGGCTCACCCAAAAATAGAATAGAAACTCTACATAACTGGTATCGCTAAAAAAGATTCCCTTTTATCTCCAGTAATAGGGTCTTGTGTTTTGGGAGCACATAGTTCCAAAGTCTGCCCCAATGTACAGCTGTCCAAGAAGCCACAAAAGGGGGCTTTCCCATCCCACAGCCCTGCATGTTGTCAGACACGTTGCCAAACACTCGTTTGGTTTTTGTCAGTGTCAGTTATTTATAAACTATGATCATGCAGTATTTTGGAGTCCATCTCTCAGTCCATTATCGCAATGCTTCTTTGGTTTGAAATTAAACACAAACTTCACATCCTGACTTAAAAAAATAGCAGTTAATTGATATCCAAATTTTCCTTCTTAACTGTGAAATGAGCACTCACAAACTGGTGTGTTTCTCTGCAATTTGAGATGATTTGTCTAGTGATTCAATAATAGGTGGGCATTCATTTAGCATAACACGGGGATTAGGGGGAAATGTATCATGCCAAGAACAGGGTAATCTCAATCTTAAGTGTGAACATCTCTAACTATCCTAGGAGTGCAATCATTTCTGTGAATACACAACCTGTCGAGTTTTCTTATTCCTATAAAATAGCACAGGTCCCTAAAATTAAGTAGGAATTTGCTTAGCATTATTGAAGTGGAAATTTTGTCAATGACAGCCCATAAGAATAACAGCTGTCACTGAAAATGGCTTGTAAGTAGAGAAGCAGGCTAATCGCTGCCTTTTCCTCACAGATATGGACTGTTCTTGCAGATTCAAGGTCCCCGGTGATGCAGAAACCTCCCTTTGGTAATGCAGCAGAACAAATGTTCTGCAGCTATAAGGCATTAGGTATAACTACGGACCAGAGACTTGGGAAATATGGGGTCAGTTCTTGGCTCAGACACATATTTCCTTGTTACCGCAGGCAAATAACTTATTCTGACTTGTGCTTCAGTCGCCCAGTCAGGATAAAGGGCACATTAATAATCCCCTACTTCACAGGGCTGTTGGATGCTGTCACGTTATTGGATTTTAAGGGGAGCAGCCAGATCACTGCTGCGCCCCAAGGGGGTGTTTGCCCCAAAATCTATACAAAGGGGGGCGTGTGAGGTTTCAAATGAAAGCTTGTGTTCTACTGATTCTATGTCTGCTACTCATGTACTTGTGTGATATCTGTATGTGGAGTTATGAATATGGACTCTGCTTATATTGTGAATGTTCTCTGTTTGGAATGTCCAGTCAATGACTACGCTAATTAGCACAGTTCGGAAGACAAGGACTCTCAAGGTGCCCAATACACACCTGAGGAATATGTCTGGGAACCTGCAAATAATGGCTGCTGACATTGGACACAGGGATAGGTCACTGGACCATGTGACCTACTCTGGCCAGGAAGATGCCTTAAATTCTGCTACTGATTCCAGATGCAGCCTTGCAAGGAACAGAAAGCTGGGGAGAGTCGTTGCCCCATCCTGACATAGGATGTACACCAGAGACTTTTAAGCCAGCAGTTTGTAACATCTCTGCTAAGAGCCTGCATTGAGAACTGGGTGATTCGGTGCATGTCATGTATTCTCCTTAACAACCTTACTCTCCTGCTTTTCTTTCTTTCATTAATAAACCTTTAGATTTAGATTCTAAAGGACTGGCCCAGCGTGGTCTTGTGGGTAAGATCCAGAGTGTAAATTGACTGGGAACTGTGGCTGATTTCTTGGGACTGGAAGAACCCTTTCGGGGTAGGTGAGATTGGGGTTCTGTAACCCCTAACCTGTGTGTAAGGCCTGGGGCTGATTGTGGCACAGGGAGAGCTGGGGTGTCTGAGGGGTTTTGCTCGTGAGGCTTCCTGCTGGCTGGATTGTCAGCTGAAGTGCTCTGTGTGACTGGTTTGTGGCCTATTTGGTAAGGGCCTCCAGTCAGGGCCTGTAAAGAGCCCTGTTTTTGAGCAATTCACCTTGAGTGGACGCCCTGGTCCGTTCCGTCATAGATGCATTAGCGATTGTGAGGGTCCAAATACTGCCTTGATGAGGGCCTCTGACAGGGTGGGACTCATCTCACTAGTGCCTCTTGCTGATATCTTGCAGCCCCTCCATGCCAGGCCCTGACTGGCTGCTTCTAACAGCCCCTCTGCAATTGGCTGTTCTTCTCTTGCAGCCATCCCAGGGCTCCATTAACCCCTTAATGACCAGTGCATGGCAGATGCCTCATTACAGGGCCATATGATTAGATAAATAAAAAGCCATTTTCACATTCATGCTAACTTTCAGGAGAATTGTTTTATTAGGTCTCTGAATTGCAAAAGACTCCAGCGCCAATGCCATTTCTCACTGCAGTCGTAAGGATGCATAGCACTTTATTGCTATCAAACAAATATTGTTTTATTCCCCCTGGAGTTTGTCTGTTTCCAGGGATGAAATAGACTGTTCCAGTCAGTCATGTGCTGGACCTCTGCTTCTGTGCCTGGCTCACCAAATACTGTAGCTGTTCAGAAATCCGGGGTAATTGTGACACACACTCTGACCCTGCTTGTCAAAGCAATCTGTAACTCAGAGAGAGGATATTTACTGAGGCTACAGCATATTCCTGTGGGACCTGGCAGCTTCTCCCCTGAGTAACAGAGGACTTGATTAATTCTGACTGTGTTGACACAAGTAGGTTATTGACTAGGATTTCCTTGTGAGTGGGCAAATCCGTCCCCAACAGGAAACCATTATTGAGATGTCAAACATACCTCCTCTTGTATGTTAAAAAATCCATGCCAGGGCTGCAGAACAGCACTGGACAGTGTGCACCATTGGAAGTTTATGCAGCAATATAAATCACCTCCATCCCCACAGCAATGCATCTCAAAGCCTGGGGCAGTTGACCTGGCCTTGCAGGGCTCAGGTAATGGAGATATTCCCGCTGAAGCTGGGGCTCTGAAATCCATCCTCCTCCCTGGAATTAAACATTCTAACAAATTTTGCATGTGTGTTAAATATCAATGATGCTTTGAAAGCCTCCCATTATACTTTGCCAAAGATGGAAGTGATGCTGCCAAGACTCACAGAGGCCTTTCTACTTCAGATGTCAAAGATGGCTTCTGGCAGGTAAAACGTGATGAAGACAGCCAGTATTTGAGGGCTTTCTGGACTTCTCCTGGCAGACATAAATGGCTGTGAATGCTCCTGGAAATTTCTCTGGTGCCAAAAGGATATCAGACTTAGCATAAAGTGCTAGAGGGATTGGAAAGGGGTGAAATTATTGCAGATGACTAGGGCCCTACCAAATTCATGGCCATGGAAAACATGTCATGGACCATGAAATTTGGTCTCCCCCAATGAAATCTTTTCTCTTGTGTGCTTTTACCGTATGCTATAGAGATTTCACAGTGGAGACCAGCGTCTCTCAAACTGGGGCTCCTGACCCAAAAAGGAGTTGCAGGGGGGTTGCAGTTATTTTAGGGTGTTGCAATATTGCCACCCTTACTTCTGCTCTGCCTTTAGAACTGGGTGGCTGGAGAGTGGCAGCACCATGCCCTCTTTCCTTCTACACTGCTTCTGGCAGTAGTTCTACCTTCAGGGCTGGGCTCCCAGCCAGCAGCCTCTGCTCTCCAGTTGCCCAGCTCTGAAGACAGTGCCACCACCAGCAGCAGCGCAGAAGTAAGGGTAGCAGTGCTAGGACCTGCACCTCCCCCCAACTCCATTTTTAGTCAGGACTCTTACATTCAGAACATTGTGACATTTCAGATTTAAATGACTGAAATAATGAATGTTTTTAAATCCTATGACTCTGAAATTGACCAAAATAGACCATGAATTTGGTAGAGCCTGTCAGATGACATGTTAGTGCTTGGCCGTGGAGATTTCCTTAAAGAGGCTAATATTGATTATGATCAGACTCTGATAGCAATAGTGCATATCAAGTGAATCTCAGGCTAAATAACAAAAAAAAATGTAGCCTGTGCCTGTTGGCTGTGCTATTTATTGGACACATAGCAGTGAAGGGCTTAAAACCAGACTGGGAAGGTTTGAGTGTTTGTTCTCTGGTGGTGTTTGTCTGGGGACCTTCTTTGTTGGGCAGGATATAACACAGCCTTTTGTCCTAGCCAGCACTTCACACTAGTTTTTGTCTCTCTCCTGCCTGATGACCCCCACAGCTACAGAGGCTTACAATGCAAATGCTTAAATGTCACTTTATTGGGGGAGTGTCAGATCATTTAAGTAAGATTAACTGATGCAGCATCTTAAAGCAGTCAGTGAAGTCTGAACACTATGCACATTTTTATAACTGACACCCATTGTAATAATACTAACACCTGGTGAGCCAGACTGGGTCCAGCTGTGTGCTGGCATAAGCTGGTACTCTGGCTGGCCAGCATCACTCCTTGTTTTAGCCCACACTGCCCTTGCTAATGCCAAATGAATAGAGCCCTGCACAAATCCGAATCTGTATCTGCATCCACATCTGCAAAAATGAGCCGTGGATATAGGCATCGACACCTGCGGATGTGGGTACCCGCGGATAGAAAGCAGATACCTGCGGATTTGTGGGGCTCTAGAAATGAAGGGTCTCTTTTATAACATCTGCTGTAGATTCTGAAAGGCGAGTAAGCCACAGGATGAAAGGCTGTCAAACTTCTGGGGCTCTACCCATGTGGTGAATGCAGTTTCCATGGATCTCCTGCCACACTGAATATGTCTGGGTCTGTCCCAGTGGCTAGGGACAGGTTGCCTAGATATCTGCACATACATACATGCTAGAGGACCAACATTTAATGTTGGCATATGCCATTTCTGAAACATTCCACCATCTAGCTCCATTCCTGACAATGGAACAGTCTTGGCGTTTAACTAGTGTCTTAGGAGACCTGGTAGCGTGGGATGTCTCACTCACGGGGTGAGAGCTACTGATTGGGGCTGTGACTCACCAGCATGGCACCTCCTGCTGGTCCCACTGGGAATTAGTTCAGTCCTCAGCAGGGTGCCTCCTTCTGGCCAGTGTCTCTCCCAGCATCACTCTGAGATCTCTCCATGCTTTGCTCTAGACCCACGTTACTCCCAGGACCATGGCATTCTCTTTGGGACACTGCCTTCTGGCCATGTCCACCCCTCAGTTTCTCACCCCATCTGTCCTCAGTTTCACTTGCCACTGTGGACAACTGCAGCCCTAAAATCTAGCCCTTTGCCTCAGGGGCAAGCCGCAGTCTGTATGGGCTACACTCCCTGGCGGCAAGGTGTGGTGCAAGGAGGAAGGGGGGGACCCAGGTCCACCCACTACTCTGGGTCCTGGCCCAGAACCTTTGGTAGCAGCTTTGTCCTGTCCTCCTTCACTCTCCCCTGCTTCTGGTTCCCCGGGCCACTTCCCCTGTGACCCTCACATCTTCCTGGCCGTTGCATCAAGTCTTGCAGCTTGGCAGGTGCCTGGCTGGAGCCTCCCTCCTGTTCCTCTGAGCCTGCCCAGAACTGCTCCCTCTAAGGTGCTTATCCTTGGGAACCAGTCGTGCACCACCACCACCCACCTCGGGACTCAACTGCTCTCTGCTCTGCTGAGCAGCTCTTTATAACCATGGCTGCCCCAGCAAGCTGCCCCCTGATTGACTCCTTCTAAGAGCCCTTTGCTCATAGGCTGGAGCTCTACAAAGGCTGCCTCCAGCCTGCTTTAACCCCCTTCCCTGCTGAAGTGGGGGAGTGTGGAGTTGCAGAGGATGCGACTGCCACGTGTCACTAGTACTGATACTTTTCACTGGTTAATGAGCATCATACTTCAGATTTCTTTGACACACAAGTTGTGTCAAAGATGACTTGTTGATTATGAACAGGGAGTGGACTTGGGATCTCTAGCTACAGTTTGAGCTAGAGGACTAAATCTCTGGACAGGCAGCTATAGCAGACACCTATGCTCTGTGAAATGGGCACCGAACAGGATGCATAGTATATGGACTACTGAGTCACATGGTACATTGCAGAAACAAGACAAGATTCTTGAATTCACTTAAAGATTAATGTAAATCTCATGAAAGCCTCTACAAAATGAAGGAGAACAGGTGGAATTCTATGGCGTGGAAAATGCCCTCTTATCACAGCATGTCTTTTGCTTTGCTTTTTAATCATTTCTTACAGTTCAATGTAAAATAAAAAGCTCTGCCCACTAGCTGCAGGGAGATGGGATCTGTCTGCTGGAGGGGATGCGATTCCAGAATGGTTCCAGATGCTGCTTCTGTCCCCTTACGCACTGCTCTCATCAATTCCTAAGGCCTGTAACAATGGCATGAAGAAGTCTGTGGAAACGTGTGTAGTTCACTTGAAATGTTGGGTTTGTCCCTTGCCCTAAAGGGAGTTAAGCACCTGACCTGCAGTGAAAGCCTAAGGGAATTAGTAATAGAAATGTAGCCATGTTAGTCTAGTCTAGCTGAAACAAAAAACAGGACTATGTAGCACTTCAAAGACTAACAAGATGGTTTATTAGGTGATGAGCTTTCGTGGGCCAAACCCACTTCTCAGGAAGTGGGTCTGGCCCACGAAAGCTCATCACCTAATAAACCATCTTGTTAGTCTTTAAAGTGCTACATAGTCCTGTTTTTTGTTTAAGGGAATTAGGTACTTCCAAAAAGTCAAGACATAAACTAAACTTCAAGCAGGCCCAGCAGAGACACCACTTCCTGCTGCCAGCAGTTCTTGAAGGAGCGGGGGATAAAGCAGCTGGTGACGTGTTTCTCTGCATGTGACTTCCATAGTGGTGAATACTGACAGCCCTGGGGAACCAAGACCTCTGCTTATCTACTCAGCCAGCAGGACACATTTGTCCCTTGCCAGTAAGTGTCAACAGTGTGTCAATGGGAGAGGTATTTGCCCTCAATAGCCAGTCTTGGCAGCAGTTGGGGTGAGGAGACTATTTTGGTGTGAACACCTCTCTGGCTAGAAATGGGAGTGAGTTCACTTCACAGACCCTGCAGAGAGCCAGGAGAAGATAATGACTTTTGGTCATGATGGATCTGTCTGTGCTGCACTAGCTCTGTATTGGTGATTCTTCCACTGTTCCATCCCCATTGTCTGGCCTCTGCACTATCCTCTCCCCTGTACAACCGGAGCTTCTCGTTGATTAGTGGAATGCTAATAAGTGGCAGCAGGTGTCTCCCCCTGTGGACAGAGTGCTGGGCTCCCGGGCCCCGGACAGGAGCGAAATGAATTCACTAACCCCATCGCAGCCTGGCTGGCTGTCAGAAGCAACTGATGGCAAAGCATCTCTCTTCTGTCCTGAAGTGTCCTCATCAGACAATTGTAAGTCCAGGCTTGTCTCCCAATTTCTTTAATTGCTGGTTTCTGCAAACCCATGTGATCAGATAAATAAAGGGTGCCTGTCAAGCCCTCTCGATGTCGAATGCGTGTCGACACAAGGAGCTGTCACGTCATTGTTATAGTGCCAGTATTACTGGTGACGAATGGGCCCTTCCCCCACACTTAACTTCATTCATGAAAATTCAGTCATCATGTGCTCAGTCTGCGATGTGCACCAGCTGTCACTCATTCGCAGCAGCAATATGGAATTTGGACCAGGCTGTGACATGCGCAGATGCTGTTTCTCCTCTCTTCAAGCAATACCTTTCTGTTCACTAGTGTACCACCTCTGCCTGCAGCTGGGCCACTGCAAACCGCTTTGGGAAACAGCCCTTCTGCTACAGCCCTCCCCACCGCACCTCCCTCCATCCCTCGGGCCGGCCCCCGGTAAGATTCTCACACGTTTCATTAAGGGCACTGTCCCACACAAACATGGTAAGCTCCCAGACTGGCTTCCAAATGTTCCCACCATGCACTTCTAAGCTAGGGCCTGGATTTCTCAGAGCCCTGGCACTAGCCAGTTGTGCCCATGCGCAACCCATGAGTCCAGACCTGGAGTCTCTTCTTAAGAGATAGGCCACTGGGCCACGCAGCTGATTTCTAGCTTCTCTTGTATCCCAGTGGCCATATCGCCCTCCATAATCTGTTTGCTGCTGGGCTGGTCAAATAGCTCACTGCACATTCCTTTCTCCACCCTCCAGTGTCTTCAGAGGCTCACCAGCCTCCCTGTCCCTCTCTTTCCCTCTCCTCCCCTACAGCATTAGGGCTCCTGGGTCCTAAACAGCTCTCAGGGCATCTGCTCCATCACCCCTGCGAGTCTGCCTCCTCCCTGCATTACTGTGCAGCAGGATTGAGCAAGCCCCTTCTAGCCCAACATTCTTCCACTGGAACAGGGGGTCCTGCCAAATCTCCCACGGGGGATCACTGTGTTTCAGGGGACAGATTGTCCTGCCCGGTGCCCATACGGGAGAGCAGGGCTGCGAGGGACCCTCAGCCACTGCTCCATGAGGCTCCGTGGCAGCTCAGGCCAGAGATTGTCACCTGTCCTGGAGCAGAAGAGGGTGACAAATTCCATCTTTCAATCTGCTCTCCCGTGCAGACCCTCTCTTCCTGCCCAGCGGGGAGGAAGCTGCTTACTAATGGAGCAGCTCTGTTTATCGCCGTGGCGACAGGGCTGTCACAGGTGCTGAGCCTGGGTCTGCCTGCAGCACTGTCTCTCCCAGGCTGTGGGAAATGCAAAGGGTTTTGTTGTTTGGGGTTTTGCATCGGCTTCCCTGAGCGTTAGATTATCTGACATCATTTACCACTGTAGCTGGTCTAGCTCTTCTCTTCTCCACTAACAGCGGCTCAGTGGCATTCTTCCCCAGTCCTGCAGACACCCCTTTATCCAGGTAAAAGTGAGGGATGCTGGGCCCTGCAGTGTTGCCCTTCACCATTCCAGCATTTCCCCCGAAAGAGAATTCTGAGTCTGCCTAAGTGCCCCTGCAGCCACAAGTGGCTCCCAACCCCTGGGATTCCCCCATGGATCACATGAGAGCCACAGGGCTGAGTCCCTTCTGCCCCCCCTTCACCGTTCATTTGGTGAAGGGCAAATCTTCTCTCCAGGGCAAAG
This sequence comes from Apalone spinifera, assembly GCA_030068395.1. Taxonomy (NCBI): domain Eukaryota; kingdom Metazoa; phylum Chordata; order Testudines; family Trionychidae; genus Apalone; species Apalone spinifera. Next base: position 6,183,072 of record JANRFK010003836.1, on the reverse strand, counting down.
GGGGCAGTTGCTCTGGGGCTCCCAACCCCCGTCACCACTACTGTCACCTCCGACTGCCTCGTGGCACACTGGTGTGCTGTGGAACACAATTTAGGAAACACTGCTCTAAGCAATGGGGAGGGCTGGCAGGCTGGCCCCGCCCCTTGTGGGAGTGCAGAGCCAGTCTCTCCCAAGGGGCCTGTGGAGGCTGTCGGTGCCCCTGAATTTCACAGATGAGTTTGAAGGGAACTCACTGGGCTGAAGCTCACAGTGTTTCCCTAGGTTTTCCTTGGTGAAGGACAACAGCTCTTACAGCTGTGCGATTCTTGTGAAAAATGCCAGTCAGACTCCAGGGTGCATGGCAGATATTTTAAGACACACACGGTCTGATGGGATTTCCTAGCACCAACCTGAAGTCTGTTGAAGGAATGGGGATGAAATAAAATCCAAACCCAACATGTAACCCTCTCCTCTTTCTTTTGAAGTTCTGTGGATTTGGCATAACTCGAGTCTGAAGTTATTTGCCAGTATCATGTTTCTTTACTCCTCCTGCTTCCAGACAAAGAGTACCTGGAGAACCCAATGGCTTCTCATGTAGATCATTGTCTGCTGGCACCCAACCCCTTCTCCAGAGACAACCCTCCAGGCGAGGATCTAACTTGCACAAGGACTGGTGGAAAGCAGTGTTCTCTTGCCAGCCCTGGCCAGATAGCTCCCTAGGGAGATGTTTAAAATTAGCAATGGATCTAATGCTCCTATTCTCTTGGGCCTGCTCTGCACTTCATCGGAAAGTTGAAGTAAGATATGCAACTCCACCTTAGTAAATTATGTAGCTGGAGTCAATGTTATTTACATCACATCCACACAGCGGGAGGCCGACAGAAGCAAATGCTGCCACCGGCTTCCCTTACTCCTCGTAAGGAGCAGCAGCATCGGCACCGCCGGGGCGCCCTCTTAATTCCATGTAGTGGTTCTATACTAGACCCTCTAAATCGAACCCCTGAAGATTGACTGTGGCAGCGTCGATCTTCCGCATATTGTAGACGTGCCCTTATTGTCAGCACGAGCCACCAGATTTTTCTAGGACAGTGGTTCTCAGCCAGGGGTCCCGGGCCCTCTGAGGGGCCAAGAGCAGGTTTGAGAGAGTCCACCAAACATTGCCAGTGTTAGACTCTTTAGGGCCCAGGGCAAGGGCACTTGCTAGGTGCCACGTAGCACTGCAGCTTGGGGCCCCCTGCTTGCTACCTCCTAACACTGGCCCTGGCTTCCATATGCAGAAAAACAGTTGCTGGTGGGCCATCTAGTGTGTATAGCAAGGTGCAGGGGACTGTGTGCAGAGGAAGCTTAAGAGTCCCTGCTCTAGGCAGCCTCCCACTTGGAGAACAGCTGGGTTCAGTATTCAGAACCTGCAGCAGAAGCTTTTCCCGCAGAGCCTTTGAGTTGGGAATTTGCTTTCAAATGATTCGTTAGACTCAGAAGGGGTTTGACATGCAGAACATTTGACAGGCATTTCATGGCTGCAGTGGGACCCCTGGACTTTCTTCCCTTTGCTCAGTCGTTACCTTTAAACCCCCTTTTGCTGCTCTCTGCATTCTTCCTGGCCTTTGCACTATTCCTGGATGAGTCAGGGGCCGGGAATTCTGTTGCTGTCTCTGTCCGTTCACTACCTGCTTTTCTGCACTGCCGCATCCAGGGGGATTATGTAACTAGCAAATGAAGGCCCAGCCAGAAAATGGAGATTTTAAAATGGGCTTACTGGTGCTGGAGATGTAATGGCATCTTTGATGCTGCTGCAATCTTCAGTGTAAATCCTTCTCAGTCTCTATTGACCTAACACAGTGAGTGCCTCCTTTCAGCCCTTATTGTCAGGTGAAACAAAAACATTGAGTGCAGATACCGAGAGAGAGGGGAAAGCCACAAGCCTGAGAGATAAGCTCAGTCCTATTAGGCATTTGATCACTTTCAAGCATAGTCCCAACACTTCAGCTGTAACTGGTACCCTGACATCCTCTCGTCTTTCCTCTGAGTTGTGTGCTCAGTGCTTTGGCTTGGAATAGCTTTAGATAATTAGTCTCCTTCTGGACCTGCCTGAGAGCCTCAGAAATCAGAGGCTGTTAGAAAGAACTGTACAATGAGATTTTGGAAAACAGATGTTGGACAGTTCTGGGGCATGCCCAGGCTCCAGGATCACTGGATATCGAATTCTAGCACGGGGTAAATAGGCAGGTTTTGCAACAACTAGGTTGGTTGTGGTTGTTTTGAACAGGCTTTTGATTGTGAAGTGTTTTCAGATCCTCCAAAGGAGGCTGCTACAGAAAGTTGAGAATTAGCCTTTGTCCTGGCCAAGCTGTTAATGTGAAAAAGAAGCCTGTGTTCAGTTCCCCCAGAGGAACCCTTTGCTCTTTCATCCAAAGATCTCTGAGTTCTGAAGAAGGAGTCAGCCTCCAAACAGACTGAGCAAGTAAAGCAGTTAACCCTGTTGTACACAAACAGGGCCTGGTTCTTTCCTGTGCTTGGCCAATTTCTTCCCACGCTCCTGGCACCAAGTTCTTGTGGCTGCAGAGGCTCATCTCAGGTGGCACAGACTCCTACATGCAGGCACCATCAGCCTGGGCAGAAGGGATAGCCAGGGCTTTGGTGCATCTGTCTAATAACTTTTTGTTACCATAGCTCCTTAGTGCCGGGGCAGCTAGCACTTTAGACCATCTTTCAGGCTGCTCTGGCTTGCACTGGGGGAATGGATCCGTGCAAGGAAATGCCAGGAGTGCGGGAGCCAAAGGTACAGGTGACAGGGTACTATCTGGAATATACTCATGACTCTCCAAACTAGGATACCCTTTACACTGCTTTGCTGTGAGAACAACCACTCTCAGAGTATGTCTACACTGCAACGTTATTTTGAAATAACAGCCCTTATTTCGAAATAACTTTCCTAGCATCTACACAGCCAAACTGCTATTTCGAAATAAATTTGAAATAGCGGAGAGCTTATTCTGACTTTGGTAAACCTCATTCTATGAGGAATAACGCCAAATTCAAAATAGCTATTTTG
>JANRFK010003836.1:6166554-6179941 GCA_030068395.1 Apalone spinifera | reverse complement strand
GGGGGGATGTCCCTTTAAGCACAGACCTCAGATAGCCTCAAGCAGCAGCCCCACACAGTAACTCCTGACCTGGTGCCCTGCTGGAACTGATTCCGGCCAGCCTTAACTGAGATTCAGAGTCCACTAAGTGTGGACATGCTATTTCGAAATGCATTTTGTGTGTAGACATGTTATTTTGAAATAAGCTATTTTGAAATAACACTGTAGTGTAGACGTACCCTTAGTCTGTTCACACACTGCCCCAGCATGAAGTTCACTCCCAGCAAAGTTGTACGAGTGGCACCAGAAAATTCCTAGTCCCAGACTTGTCCCCAGAAACGTGCATCTTGTGCTGCACAGCCCCCACCTGAATAATACAAGCCCATCTAAAGCCTGCCATTTTGTTAGTAGAAAAGGGTACACACAACCCCTGTTTTCTCCGAGAGAGGTTCCCAGCTCTTCAGCTGAAACACATCCTGGTTTAGATATAACTATAAACAAGTTTTTATTAACTAGAGAAAGAAAGATGTTAAATGATTACAGGAAATGAGGCATAAAAGTCAGAATTGGTTACAAAGAAATGAAGGGTAAAATGCAAACTAATATCTAACTCAGTAGTCCCTAACCATTTCATGCCCCTTTTTATGTATTTAAGGGCAACCCTAAGATCTACTCTGCCCCTTCCCTGAAGTCCTGCCCCTCTCACTGCACTCCCCCCACCCCACCCCAGCCTGTGTAGCTTGCTCTCCCCAACTCTGGAAACAGGCTGGGGTACTGGGCTGAGGTTCAGAAGGGGATATGGTGCTGGCTCTAGGAGGGGGCTCAAGGTTGGGGCACGGGTTTAGATGCAGGAGGGGGTTTGGTGTTGTCTCTGGGAAGGGGTTCTGAGATGGGGAAGGGGTGCAGGAAGGAGTGCAGGGTTCTGGCTCTGGGAGGAGGTCAAGGATAGAGCTTGGGGTGCAGGAGTGGGTGTAGGGTGCTGGATATAGGAGGGGGTCAGGGATAAGGTTTGGGATGTAGGAGGGGATGTGGGTGCTGGCTACAAGAAGAGCTTGGGGAGCATCCTCTTGCCTGGTTGCACTTACTGTGGGAGGCTCCAGGTCAGATGTACAGTGAGGCAGAGGCAGGCTCTCTGCCTCCCCCAACCCCACACCACACCTGTAGCCCCAGGGGTGAGGATGGGGGTGCACATGGCTCCGTGCACTGCCCTGCCCAGCTCCTATTGGCCACAGTTCCCTGTTCCTGGCCAATGGGAGCAGTAGGGGGGGTGCTTGCAGGCAGAAGCAGCATGTCAAGACTCAGGCCCCCCACCCCAGACCACAGGGTCATGGGCACAGGCCGGCAACGTGAGGCCAAGCAGGCAGGGACCCTGCCGAGTGCCGATCACGATTGACTGGGAGGCTCCCCAGGATGGGCTGCTGACCATGATCAGTTGGTAACCATGGACCTAGGGTAAGAAGCTATGTGAATTTAGAGCAAAAGGGGCTCACTCCATTTGTTTTAGCAGTTGCTGGCTGGACCCTAGAATCATAGACTCCTAGAACTGGAAGGGACCTCGAGAGGTCCTCAAATCCAGTCTCCTGCATTCAGGGCTGCAAGGATCTTGCAGCCAGGATCCTTCCCCAGTCTAGTGATGCTTCCTTTGTTTTTCCGATGAAGGGAGAGAGAATCTGGGGAGTTTAGTTCCTGTTTTATGTCTTTTCCTTCTTGCTGAGAATTGTCTCCAGCTGGGGATCGGCAGACAGCAAGTGTGTGGGATGGGAACTTCCAGCTGTTTCTTTGCTGATATGTACATTTCTTACTCTCTTCCTTCTTCCTGCCCCAGAACAGCCACATAACCAGGGGATCGCCTGTTTGACCGGGTTGACACTTGGCTTGGGCCTGGCGAGCCCTTTGTCTCTGGGGGTGCATCCAGTGGAAGGTTGTAACAGTACATATGACAGAGGCACACATTCTGCAAGAACCAGAATGACCAGCAGACTGAGTTTGCACGCTATGCCTCACAAGACATCTCTTGTACAAAATGTATCATAGTCTTGTGAGAAGGGTGAACCCAGGAGCACAGACTGTCACAGCAGCTCTAAGTCACTGGTGCACGTCCTCACCCTCCCGGTTCTGCCTTTGCTCCATAGCAGGTGCCAAGGAATGGGCTGTAGGACTTGAGAATCCAGGGACAAGCGTGAGAACCGTTTCTGCAGAGCGTCTCAGACGGTGGTTAGTGGTGGCGTACGTGGGAGCTACCTTAGTTCACTATCACACCACAGCAATGAAAGCATCTCAGATGGTGGTTAGTGGTGGCGTACGTGGGAGCTACTTTAGTTCACTGTCACACCACAGCAATTAAAGATCTTGGAGGGATATTCACTCCTGGCAGCTGCACTCCCCAAATGTCTTTTTCCATGGCAATGGTGGAGTTGAGTTTGTACCCGTTCTTCCCCGGGGGGAATGAGCTGAATATGGCACAGAGACTCTTCTAGCTGCGTTGATTGCTGATTTCTCCCTTGCAAGGGATACAGATCAAGATGTCTGTTGACTTTCTCACGTGAGTCAGTAGCCTTTGATACCTGTGGCATAAGCCACATTCCTGGGCTTGAGTGGTTTGGTTCTTTCCTCTCCAAATGTCAAAGCCACTGAACTCAGCAGCAAAACTCCGTTTGATTTCGGTGGGACAGGGTTTGGCCCCAACAAGAAATCTGAGAATGTGATTTTGTTCAATTGCTCCTCTGTCCAGAGACAGCTCTCATGCATGTTGTCCTGCTAGTCTCCATGCGATTGCCCCTCCTGTGTGTCATGCTGAGGAAACGAACCAAACAGTTGATGCACATCAGCTACACTGTTTTTACACATTTTTCATGTTAGCATAATGCAGATAGAAGCTTTCATCTAGATCAGAAGTTCTCAGACTGTGGCCGAGAACTTCGTTCAGGTGGACTGGGGAAGGTTATTAAGTTTTTTTAATAAAGCGCTCTTATCCAAAACACTTTGCAATAGTTAGCTAACAGTACAAACAGCATTTGGAACGATCATTAAGTGGTCCACCGAGACCCTTAGTAACTGTCAAGGGATCTGTGGGGAAAAAAAGTTGACTACAAAAAACAATCAAGGCACCTCACTTTATTTTCATTTACTTCCCATTGCTTATAATAGAGGAGGAGGAGGAGGAAGAAACAAGAATGAAAAACAAGGGGGGGAGGATAAGAGAGAATGTTTTTTTCCTTGGCTGGGTTTCCAGAGGGATATCAAAAAGAAGCTGAGCACAGGGCCCCACTATCTCTAAATCAGCCATCATATCATACCTGAGTCTATTACCTGCCCTGTTTCATGGTTTGTCACGTCTGCAAATCCCTACAATTTCTCCCCAATTGCTGCCCTCTTGCATGGGAGACTTGTGTCCTAGTTCTGTCTCGAGTCCTCCTCACATCGCCAGGCCTTGCCCAAGGTCAGACACGAATGTGTTGGTCTGAGGTAATTGTGGGAGCCGTCCAATTTTTGTTGGCTGGCTGGTGTCTCTGTTACGACTTGTGGTTTTCATTCTCGGTCAGTGTGGAGAGAGCATAAGCTTTTATGCTAATGTGTTTAAGTGAGACTGCTGGGAGTGAGGCAGTGGCAGAGCTGGGAGTAGCATCTGGGAGCCCTAGTGACTGCCAGTCCCCTTCTCTAGCCCTGGTCTCCACTCCTGAGATGCATGAGACCAGGCTCCCGATGACACAGTCGTGTCTGATGCTGTTTGTGCTATATTGTCAAGGGGGTCTGAAGTGGTTTCACCAGGAACAATGGGATGAAACTACACACAGGAATATGTAGTGTGACGAAGGGCAGTGTGGTCCAGTGGATACAGCACTGTGCTAGGACTTGAAAACCTGGATTCTGCTCCTGGTACTTGGGCAGGTCACTTCCTCTCCCTGTGTCTCTGGTTCCCCTCATGTCCAGCAAAGGGTGGATCAGTTTAGATGGCCGGGCCCAGAGCCTCCAAAGTACGTTGGTTCTATTGTCCAAATGCCTCTGAGTCTCTGGATTTCTGTGCCTCTGCTTGCAGGCCCCACTCAGTCGAAACCTCAGAAATCAGTTTCCTAATGGAGACTGACAGAATTCTCATGCTAGCGACCTAGAGCACATGGCTGTAGCAAGGCTACTTGTCCTTTCATCACCTGCGTAAGGGGACTTGCAAATTCCTTGTGTGCAGCAAATGCAGGCTCTCAGCTAGGTGTGAACCTGGCCCCTGCCCCCTGCTGGCCACATTCGACCAGTGCGCCACACGCACTAGGTGCCTGCTGTTTTGTAAACAGGTCATTCAATAAGTGGAACCTCAGCTAGTTATTGCAAGCGACACAATCAGTGTCTTGGGTTTCCGCACAATCTGTGGCCCAACCAGGTGAGACAATTACGTCAATGTACAAAGCTACTTTTGTGAAGAAACAAGGAGGGGAGGAGGAACTTGAAAGCCCAGGCTACATTCACTAGCATCAAGTTATCCTGCAGGTTTTTGGGGGAGGGTGGGGGGGGGTTGGCATCAAGAGGACAACACAATCACACTACTGAGCTATCAGTTCCCAACCCACAAATCCTGATCTCAGCGCATCCCCATCGCTGGAGAACGGGGGGGAGAGGGGGATAAGTCCTGATTCCCATTATGTGAGCACAGCACCCCTCTGTGAGACCTACAATTCTGTGTTCTGTCATGGGTGGCTGGCCCTTAAGAGAAAGGAGACTAGTCCCACTTGTGACTAATCAGTTGTCACTCAGCTGATGTGCTGAGGACAGATGGGAATCAGGTGATAGATGGAAGAGCACCTAGTTCTCATAAAAGCCAGAGGGTAATTTCCTTGCATTAGAGGTGAGTGGGAATTCTTGGGTCAGGAGGAAGAGTCAAGGCCTGCCTTGTCTATCTGTGATGTTCAAGAATGTAATTCTGTGGCATATTCTTGCAGTGGAGCCTCGATGAGGGGGCAAGGATGTTGGGTGTGATGAGCTGGCAGTAAATGGTTTGTTTCTCCCAGGGTAGCTGAGTTCTTATTTTAAAAAACAACAACCAGAAATCTTGTGGCTAGAAAGTGTTCGTTAGTGCCTAGGCTTTGAAGCTCTCCTACGGGCTTGCCTGCTGCTTCCCACGTACAGTTGAGGGTAGTAGTGTGCTACTGGCAACAGAGATAAGAAAGTCCTCTCTTGTCCCATCTGGTGTCTTTCCCATGAGGGACCACTGCACTGGGATCTCCAAAGCTTCATATCTAAAGGGAGGGATTCCCCTCCTCTTTGGAAAATACTCCAGAGACTACTAGTTCTTCCAGACAGGAGCTCTTCCTGGTGCGTGGGGTTTTATTTATGTTGTGTGTCCCATCACTCAAACTGAAGAAAGTATCCATCTATAATTCACCTCGCTGCAATGCTATACCTTGGCAGGAACATCTTCCTGCCCACACAGAGTGATCAGCACAGGCCTGAAGCATGTTGATGTCCCCTGTAACCTCCATCCTGCTAGTGAGCACTGCAGTTACTGCCCCTCCAGTGTTCCTTAGAGAACACTCTTCCACATCAGTCCTGAGCTAATCAGCAATTACTATATATCTGGCTGGAAGAAGGTCGTGTCTCCACCTGCTCCAAACATAGCATGCACACGCTGCATAAAATGCAAGCGTATCCTCCTCCCCGGGTTTGGTTTTACTCATCACTTAAATGGCAACAGTAAAACCTAAACCTCAGTCTAAGCATTCTTCTTAAACTTGCCTGTCCTAGGTTTTTCCTCTGGGACCAATGCACCCGTCTCTGCCCCCTAGTTCCTCCTGCCTCTGGTAGAGAGATGTCAGCCTCCCTATACACCTAGATTGCAGCTAATTGTGCCTGAGGCCCAGGGAGGCAGGATAAGGAAGGTTTGAGAGGGTGTCAGAGCCTGAAAACGGAGGGCATTGATTTTTAAAAGGATGGCGAGAGTGAGTACATCTGCACTGCTGTTCTAGCTTTGCTCCTGGTGGAGGCTGCTTTGCTTTGCCGGATATTTAGCATGGCTTCATCTGTCTGGAAATGGCAGCTGGGAGAGCTTTGATCCATGGACTGAAAGGTTGTCGAGTTTCCCTGTACATGTCATTCTCTGAAACTCTCTGGTGTCACAAGCCACAGAAATACTGTTCCTGGAGAAAGAATCACCAGGAGCCATTCAGAAGAGTCACAAAGCTCAGTACTCCTACCCGTAGACCTAATCCTTAAGGTGCAGACCTGGGAATAGCCAACTAAATCGTAATCAAATAGCTTGGAACATGGAGGGGGCTAAACTACCCAGGAAAGAACCCCATCAGGGTGTGATTCAGCCTCACATATGGCCACAAATCTAGGGCAGCTCAGAACTTCAGCGCTGCCTTGGAGCTGACCACAGGGGGATAGATCCCACTTCTCTTTTTTTCTGCATTGGCCTCCCACGACCTGGGAAATCGCCACTAATATTGGCAGATTAGGGCCTAGGGCAAACAGTTGACCAGTTCTGGACAGCAAAGGGCAGTGGTCTAAGGATACACTAGCCAGTTTGTTACCTCTGGGATGGTCAGTCAGAGCAGAAACAGGATTCTACATAACTTGTGTGTTGCTTAGACAACTGTATATCATGAACCAAAAGTGATTCTTATGACCGTCCTGATCCAGATTTGCTGCTAAAGATGCTCATCAGCCTTCTTTGCCAAGGGCATCTTCTGATCCACCCAGTGCTGATTAGCGGAGTGCCAGAGAAGACTCTTGGGAGACGTGTTTTATCTCCTTTCTAGCCACAGTAGAGGGTCCCGTACACAATAAAACCTAACTTCTATAGCTCACAAAGCACTGTTCAAAGGGGGTTATTAGTTCCATTTTACAGATGGAGAAACTGAGTCATAGAGAGGGGTGCTCACTTGCCCACGGTCATCCAGCAAACTGCGGGCAGAACTGGAAATAGAAGACAGATTTCCTGAGTTCCACTCCAGTGCTCAATCCTCTAGGCCACTTTGTTTACATATAGTATAAATGGGCCCAGGTTAATCGCCTTCCCCCATGCATCTTGATTGCAAACATCCACTAATCTTAGAGAAAGGGCTTCACTCTGGGGATTTGGTTCCCAGCTGCTCTTTCTGAAAACTCATGGAGCAGAATATACAAACTGACTTCCACAGGGCTATTCCTGGTGATAGTTAGCACTAGTCCATTCTAATTTGTTAATCAGTCCTGGAAAGTTATTGTCCTACCCCCGCCCTCCCACACACACACATCCCTCCCCATCCCAACTCAATGCTGGTGATGATAATAATTTCCTCTGCTGACCTGCTGGCATCCATCAAAGTGGCACACAGTCTGGTGTATGGCTGCGCAAACCTGAGCTGGGGTGTTTTACAGGATAAACAAGCCCCACTTTAACCAGGTGACACACAGCACCTTTTGCTGCTGCTGAGAGATCCTGAGAAACACCAATCTCTGGTCTCTCTGGTTTCCTGCATTCGCTAAGCACTGAGGAATGAGCAATGCGTAAATATTCAATTACAGCAAAGAGGGGAGACTCAAAAAGGAACGCACAGCTGGCTGTTGCAAAACAGGGAGGTTAGCTCAGCAGTGAAAGGCTGCTCTGGATGTTCCAAAATATGGAGTGCTCCGATAAGTTATGAGGATTCATATTATGGTGATTTTCAATGGCTCTGTTTTAAAAACCCAGCTATTTTGTAATGAAGCCCTGCTGGCAAGAGCTGAGCAGGGAAGGGAAACCTAGGAGAGAAACATAAAGAGTGAAATCAGAGGCAGCAAATCCAAGGTGAGGCACTCTGCAATTAGAGATGAATACAAGCAGAGAGAGCTCTTGGAAATTACAACCACAGTGTGGTGCCCTCCACCTGCTGCCATTTCCAATACACCAGCCACCAGCATTTGCAATGTCACCCCTAGGGAGGCCAAAAGGTAACTGAAGTTCTCTTTTCCCCACACCGTGGTTCCCAGTCGCAGCCCCGGGCACCCCTACTGTCTCCCTTACCAATGAGTTACTACAGGCACTTCTCCATTCAGCAGCACTCACACTTACCCCAGTGGGGTATGGCCTGAGATTGTGAAACTCTGGTTCAGTGCAGACACTTGAATAGGGGCTGGGAATACAACCAAGGTCTTTCCCTGGTTAACCAGCATGAGCCAGCTGCACCCGTGGAGACCTCCTCTTCCTACCCATCAACAGACAGTAGCTGTCATTTGGAGTGGGAGAGGAGGCCTCCCTGAATCAGGGTGGCACCCGAGTTGAGAGGGGGTTTTAAAACATCTGGTAGTGAGACTCCTGACCGCTTGTCTCCAGATCGGGGCCAGGATTTCTCCTCACTCTGCTTCCCAGTGGGAGCCTTCACGGGAGGTGCAGGTAGAGGAGGGACTGCCATATGCCTCTTGTATACTGGGACGTGGTAGATCTCAGAGTCAATGGGATACAGCAGCTCGAACAGTTCTAGGCTGGAGTGCTAACATTTTGGAAAGTGCAGAAATAACAGGGAGGAGTGCTTAACATAATGCTGCCTAAAATGGGCCCTGAGAACTCAATCTCTGTTTTAGGCAGGCCACACTGAATGGTCGCAGATGCAGAGAGGTCACATGTTCCAGAGGACTGATCCTGGATTAGGAATCAGGAAATCTTGCGTTCTAAATCCTGCTCTGCCATTGCATTGCTGTGTGGCCTTCCTCACACTGCTTAACCTCTCCGTAGATGGTATTCAGTTTCCAAGTGTGTAAGTCAGACTAAAACTTGCCTTTCAAGCTCCAGGAGGACTAAGTAGCTAGTGAGTTTGTACAGTGCTTAGTAGATGCAAAAGTACATGTGGTTTTTCCATGATGTAAAAATCCAGGTCCTTGAGCAACAGGCAGTTATACATTGTAACACAAAAGGAAGTAGGAATGCTGGCAAGAGAATCTTTGGTACAAAGTGGACTGATCTCCTTTCAATGGCTTTAGAATGTTCTAAAGAAATGTGCAGGAAATAGGTGAATGAATTTTCAGTTATTATTCAGCCCAGGGAATGGTTCCATCCAATCTTCTAAAGTGCTAGTTTATATCATATTCCTTAGCTGCGAGGCATTAATAAAACATGAAAGACCAAAGCTCACCCCATCATACATGGAAATCCATGCATTATTGCTGCTCAGATTGTCCCAGAAATCTAGATACCTTGCTTTCATTTTCCACGAGAAATGGACTATTACAGATGATGCAAAATTAATCATGAATGCTTTTTAATAGGGCTTTACATCCCTTCCTCTGCAACACCCAGAGAAGTGGCAGCTCCCCAGAGTCCTTCCCAGAATTTGCACTGAACCCAGCACCTGCTCAGGCTGGACCTGGATGGTCTGATTCAGCAAGGCCTGTGGGTGGCAGCCTCCTGGAAGCCGGGCCATGGGAGAGTACAGATCTGCATGCAGTGCAAATATGATCAGTAAAGCATCTCTGTTAGGCACCTTGCCACCAAATCTTGATGCTTAGATTTAGCAGTGTGGGATGTGACAGCCCCTTCCAAGTTGCTTTGCTTCCTCCAGACCTAGCTCTCTCTGGTAAAGTCTTTGTGGATACCTGGCCTCCCCAGGACATTGCAGAAGTGGACACAGCAAACAGCATCATAGTCCTAAGGAATCAGCCCCTGATCTGCAGGAGCAGGGGAATCCCATGGTAACATAGTCTAAGGAAAACTCCAATTTCTCTTCATATAACACTTGAACAACAGCAGCTGTCCCACAAAAGCAGGCGAAGGAGGAAGTGGCAGGTCAAACGGAAGAGCATTGTCAGAGCAGTGCTGGAGCCCAGCTCTGGAATGCTACGGAGAGGGGTTCTGGTTGAGACAAAGGTGCCTTGGCAGAGTTCTTTGGGGGGAATCCCAGGCCTGAAACACAGGAGCTATGGCAGGATGGGATGCAAAAACAGCTGTGCATGGAGCAAGAGGCACTGCACCTGCCCACATCATGCCTGGCTCTAGCCACTGCTGTTGTTCACCTTCACAGATCAGAAAGCTAGCAGGGGCCATTGTGATCGCAGAATCATAGAATCCTAGGGTTGGAAGAGACCTCAGGAGGTCACTGAGTCCAACCCCCTGTCCAAAGCATCTGGTCTGGTCTCCTGCAGAAGAAACCCAGCCCAGAGAAATGCCCTGAATTAATTCCTCTTGGAATGAGAACAGGGCTGCTTTTTTAAAGCCATCCAAGCTTGAATTTCAAATGGCCAGTGATGGAGAATCTGCCACAATCTTTGGTAAATTGTTCCAGTGGCTAATGTTAAAACACTGGTGCCTTATTTCTACTGTCACTTCAACGTCCAGCCACTGGATCTCATTAAACCTTTATCTGCGAGACTGAAGAGCCCTCTGAGAAAGATCTGGCAATTCCCTGCCATGCCTCTGGGAGATCTTACTCTGTGGATTGTAGATGTCGCTGTGGGCCAGGGATTGAATGTCATTCCCGGAAGAGGGGCCCTCTAGGAACTAAGAACTGGGGGTGGGGTACCACATGGAGACACTCAGACATCTTGGTTCAGGCTGGATTCCAACAGATACAGAAATGACTTTTGAATAAACAGCCTAACTTTAAACTGACTCAGGGCCTTCTCTTTGCTCCAGCAAAGTGACGGGACTGCCTGTCTGGGGAGGGCGGGGCGGGGCACGACTGACACCTGCCAGAGCCTGAGGCTGGACTTGGGGTGTCTGCTGGTCAGCTTTCGCGTGTGGTGGTTCTGTTGTTGTTCCCGCATTTTCTTAAGACTAAATGGGCATGCTTAGAACATAGAACTGTGGGCAACTGGGCACCTCTGCAGTAAGAGCACAGAGCAAGGGGGCCTGGTTTGCTGGGAGTAACACAGTGTAGGCAGGGAAAGCCCTTGGTCAGGAGAGCTACACGGGTCTCGTGCCCAAGAGCAGCGAGGGCTGAGAAGCCACGTGCCTAGATAGGGTGCGCTTGGTGGACCACGAGAGGGAAATACAGCTGCAGGTGTCCTGAATTGCGACACCCTCAAATACTAATATTGTTCCTCTGTAGGTACGTCAAGTCACCCCTTCACCTTCTCTTTGAGAATCAAGGTGAGATCACGTGCCGGGAGCCTCTCACTGGAATGCACTGGGACGGAGCCTTTGGCTGTTCTGACTGCTCTGTGCCACTACGGCAGCCCTAAAACCAGCTTAAATACACATTGATATGCTTCTGGGGAGTCTCCCAAGCCCATGGTTTCACAAGCACGGGAGCAGCTCCAGCATCACCCTCTCTCCACCCCCAGTACCAGAGGTAAGTCTGGGGATAAAGATCAGGCCTGTACATGGGGGGGTGCAAAGAGTGCAAACCCCCCGGGGTCCTCTAGGTAAGCATGCTCCAGCTGGCAAGGGGAAGGCAGGAGCAGCTCGCTGCCTGAGCCTCCCTCACCCATTCTCTGGAAGGGTGGGGCTGATTTCCCCACTTAGTTGGGGAGCCATGGGGGTGCATTCACACTCTTGCTGTCCACGTTTACAAAAAAAGCACCCCTCACAGAAATTCCTGCATGCAGGCCTGAGGAGCGTATGTCCCACCAATCCCTGGCACCTGGAGCTGCTTGAGCTCGAATGTAAGCCTTCAGCACGTGCAGACAACCCCTGCGTTAGAGCAGTCTGGGGCTGTGGCAGGGGATGGGTCCGGCTCACATCAGCCCCAGGTGGTGGATAATCAGACGTAGCCCAAAAGCACTTTCTGCTCCCATCTCTTCTGCACTTGCAGCAAACACAGCTCAGAAAAGCCAGAGATTTAAGCCTTCCCGGTTCATCTCATCCCACTCTTCTCCTGGCTGGAAAAAGTTAAACCCTGTCTAGTATTGAGACGTGTGGGCGTCAAACATCTGATCTGAACCTCTTCTCCTACTGAGAAGTCTGAGTTTAAAAAGCATCAGCAAAACTCCCAGGACAGGGGAAAAATGTGTATTTTTATACCCACACATTTCTAAATAAATCCTGTCACCTAATCCTGCTAAGTGAAACCTGCAGATCCAAGGGAGTGGATGTCTGCTCCTCTGGAACAGATTTGTGCAAGAGTTTTGCAGAGCAGTGAGAAACAAAGGCACAATTAACAGGCACAAAAGTAGCGGATACTGAATTTCCTCTAGCTGCAGGCTGTCCATTCCTTATGACACAGAGCTGCTTAGAGGGGGAAGAGAGTGACTTGTTCTCATGTTTACAGTTCTTCTTCACTGGTAAAATAGGCACTGAGATGTCTCCAGCCTCAGCATGCATCCCCGAGTCACAGAGCACTACGCCAGAGGCAGGGGAAGGGTTCCATGGTTAGATCTCCTGATTTCATGTCTGCTTCACCAGCTTATTATATGTAGCAAATATTTTCCCTGAATTAGTGCTCAGAGGCCATAACTGGGACATCACATATGTAAGTTCCTTTGTGCTAGGTGCTGGACAAATATGTATGAAGACACGGTTCCTGCCCCCAGAGCTTTGATTAGAGCATTAACTTGAGACTCGAGAAAGCCCCTGCTCTGCCACTGATTTTCCATGTGACTTTGGCCAAGTTTCTTAGGCTTTACAAAGCCTAACCCTGTGACCCCTGAAGCCTGAGTTAGGTGCTATGGTTCACTGCCCAATGAATGGGGAAAGGTGAGCACCTTTGAATTAGAGCCACAAAAGCCAGCGTTCACTGTTGTCACACTCCCTTCTCTGCCTTCCTGCCTTCTTTCCTTCCTTCCTGCCACAGCCGAGGAAGTAAGTTGTAACCCACAAAAGCTTATGCTCTGCTATCCTAATAAATTTGTTAATCTTTGAAGTGCCACCGGCCTCCTATGAATATCAAGAAACTCATCAGTAAAGCTCAGGTTGCAATTTTCAAAGCCAACTCCCATTAAAATTAATGACAATTGTATCTTTAAAATCTCTAGCTGTCTCCATCTCAGCGATGGTTTCTTGTTACTTATTCAATCAATCTGTATGTATGGTTTCTGTAAAGGGAAATCATGCCTTTCTAATCTAGTAGAGTTCTTTGAGGGAGTCAGCAAATATGTGGACAAGAGGGTCCAGTGGATATAGAATACTCAGATTTCCAGAAAGCCTTTGACCTGGTCCCTCACCAAAGGCTCTTAAGTAAAGTAAATTGTCATGGGATAAGAGGGAAGGTCCTTTCGTGGACTGAGAACTGGTTAAAAGACAGGAAACAAAGGGTAGGAATAAATGTTCAGTATTCTGAGTGGAGAGAGGTAGCTAGTGGGGTCCCCCAATGGTCTGTACTGGGGCCCATCCTATTCACCCTATTTATAAATGATCTAGAGAAAGGGGTAAACAGTGAGGTGGCAAAATTTGCAGATGACACAAACTGTTCAAGAGAGTTAAGACCAAAGCAGACTGGGAAGAGCTTCAAAAAGATTTCACCAAACAAAGTGACGGGGCAACAAAATGGCAAATGAAATGTAATGTGGATAAATGTAAAGTAATGCACTT
>JANRFK010003836.1:6134668-6157743 GCA_030068395.1 Apalone spinifera | reverse complement strand
ATGCCTACATTAGCCACCCTAGTTCGAACTAGGGTGGCAGCGTAGACATACCCTAGGGTAGTTAGTAGGAATGGTTGGGGAAGGGTGCTACAGCTTCAGGGAAACTGCATCTGTATTCCCCTCTACAACCTAACGCAGGAGTGCCCAGTCAGGTCTCAGGTCTTTGCTACAGGGGCTCTTTCTGACAGGATTTCTAAGGCATCACAGTTCCCTGCAGGTCCATTGTTAGGGTTCCTGGGTAACCAGCCCTTGCCAGTTAACTCTGCTGGCAGCCAGCCGGCCTGGACTAAAGCAGCTCCCGCTGCGAGGGGCCGGTGGGCCAGGTGGTGGGGCCTAGGTTAAACTGGTTAACTGCTTAACCAGTTAACCCTTGTAATGTCCCTAATTCCTGAAATATCCCAGCAAGCCAGTCTGCTTAAAGGCTAGCCCCGGGTGTTGCTTTCCCTCTGAGAAGGACAAGTTACCTTTCAGACCCTCCTAAGCAAGCACGTGCTTCAGGTAAAAGCATTCCACAGAAAACCTAACCACAATGGATAGATTTAAACACAGGCCAGGAGTCACCCATCAGTCCTATGGAGCCCTGCTAATCCACAGGCTTTCCTGCCCTTCTGCTGCTCAGTCCCCCTTGGGCAGAAGGTCCTGTTTGCTGGGTACAGACCTTTTCTTTGCCTGTTGGTCTCTGGAAAACCCTGTTGAGCCAGTCTCTGCAAAGCTCTCCAGGTGGTCCCTCTGCAGGTGTTTATTACCTCCCCGAGTCACCTGTATCGTTCCCCTTTCTCCCCCCCCCCCCCCCCCCACTCACTGCTGTTCTTGAAAGAGCCTTGGTGACAATCCTTGGCCTCCAACTATGCATCGTACACGTGATGCAGCATGGCCGCCGAGATACTGCATGTCGTTGCAACATCGGTCATGCAGGGGCCTCATCTAAATGCAGTTGGAGGAGTTGGAAAGGCTCTGACTGCAGAGAGCTTTGGCTCAGCTTCCAGGAGAGGCAGCCCCAACTTGCAGCTGCCTAGTCTGAGAGTCAGGGGATCAGAGTCCTACACTGGCCTGCATGTGTGCCCTGGGACATTTCCTGTGCTGAGCTCCCCTGCTGTAACGTGGGGGTAATGCCTCCCTGCCTTTCCAGGGTGCTGTGGTGAGAGATGCCTGTATGAGGAACAGTCAGGTACAAGAACAAGCACCTATTGAAAAATGCCTTTGTGAATCAAACGCTGCAGCTTATTACCATAATGATAGGGACTAGATGTGGACTGTTACTGTAGTCCAGTAGCTCTCAGCCCTTTCAGACGACTCTACCCCTTTCAGGAGTCTGATTTGCCTGGAATATAAATATTGTTCTTATGTGGCAGTGGACAGCACATAGAGCAGTATAAACCACTCATTGTGGGTGTGAAATTTTAGTCTATATTGACTTTGCCTTGTTTTACAACTAACACATATTTAGATGAGTTGATATACCCCGGGAATACTTCTGTGTGTTCTCGGGGTATGGGTACCCTGGTGGAGAACCACTCCATAGAATACCACAGTGATTATATTATACAGCAGTAAACCCACCAATGTATGCTGTAAGAATGTTCCTGAGGCTGCAAAGTCAAGCCCTAAATAGTTAGGAAATGCCAGCAGCGCAGAGCAGCATTCAGCTGCTCAATGGTGAGAGCATCCTTTCTTTCCGCAGTCTCCTGTCTCATTCATCACACACCCTCCAACTTCTGCAACAGATGGGGCGGAGGTTTTGCGACATTCCGCAGTTCTCATTCATTCCTCTAGCAGGTTGAGCCTGTGCACTGAGTGAGGCTGGAGTCCTGTTAAAAAATAGCATCTGCTCTTGTAATTACTCGTATCGTAACGCATATGCAAAAGGGGGTTGAGTAAGGGTGCGCAGGCAACCTTACTTTGGGCTTGACTTTGCAACCTCAGTAGCATTCTTTGAACACAGTTTTGTGTGCGTCATTTCCTAGATTTAAAAAAGCAAACTTAAACCCACAGACCTTCCTCCATATCATAACAGCATGCCTGTGGTTCACCTGCAGGGCCGGCATCGGTAGGTCCGCCACATGGACCTCGGCCATTTGCGCTAACGGGGTGCTGGAGAGCAGCAGCACGGCGTCACCGTCTCTGAGGACAAGTGCTGGAGGGGTATGAGACATACACCGTGGGTTGGTGCCAACAGGGGACCAGTGAGACTCCGCAATCGTGAGCTCCATTCCAGGCTGGGTGGGAGCGGGGGAGGTGCTGCTTCTTATTTCCCCCAAACCTTTCCATCCCACCAGTCCCTGGGTAAGTCCTGGCTGTTTCCCAGCCCATCCTCACTTCGCCCCTCTTTGTGCAACAGGGCCTGGCCTCATGCCTCTGAACAGCCAGGCTGAGTCTCCGCCTGCACTCTCCATCCCTGCCTGGCTATTCTTAGCCTCTTTCCCCTGCTCCGTACCTTGGCCAGTTCCCCTCTCCCTCCTCCTCATCCAGTCCAGCTCCTTCTGCCTGGTGTCCACCCATGTCCCCTCTGCTCCCGGTGCCCATGCTCAGCCTCCCTCGGCAGCCTGTGTCTTCGCTGCCCCATCCCAGTCCCCCCCTCATCATGAATCCTTATCAGCACCATCTCCTCTTCTTGCCCCCTCCTTCCTCAGTCCCAATCTCCCTGGCCAGCCAGTCCAGTTCCCTACTCCCCCGGCTTCTCTTCATATCTCCCCCTGCATCTACTGGGTCCCAGTTCTCCGCCTCCCATTTCTCTCTGCCAGTCCCTTTGGCCATGGAGTCATAGACACTCCCCCGCCTGTCGTCTGGCCTGAAAGGGGAGTTCTCTTTACAGAGACCGATTTTTAGATAACCCTTCTACTTCTTTGCTGCTGAATCCCAATAATCTCTAGAAGTGAACCCTGCAGATCACACATCTATAGAAGCAAAATCTCCATCTTGCTGGGATGAAGTAGGGTTGTTTTTGGGGGGAGGGAATGTGTACTGGTGACTAGCACACAGAAAAACACACAGTTAGGTATTTTCAGGGTTATAAACAGGTAGGAACAGGCGCTGCTGTGTAGGTGTTTTGCTTTATACAATAGTGTGTGGTGCAGTAAGGTAATATTGCATCAGAATGCTCACAGAATACAGAAACCGGAATGCGGTCTTCCTGGAGATCAGCGTCATTTTAGTTTGAAGCTACTGAAGTTTGTGTTTGTTTCTTATCAGTGACTCATTAGCTAAGCCACAGAATTTCTCAGCCTGCTCATGGGACCATCATTTCAGAGGTCTCCTCTTGCCCAAATCATGCATCTCTCTCTCTCTCTCTCTCTCTCTCTCTCTCTCTCTCTCATTTTTAAAGACATGTCAGCCAAGGCAGTTACAGGTCAATCAAAGCATTGTTGGTTCTAATTAGCACTCTAACAAGCTGTTACATCATTGTACTTGCAGATGAATGTCACTCAGAAATAAAGGTGCCACATCCTTTTCCTCTTTTGAGAACATGGAAGAACCCATTGCCATGTGTGTGTCTGCATAAGTAGAAGGTAACTACCCTGGGCCTGGCTTGGTGATGCTCCGGTTCCAACCCAAGAGCAGGTCTGTGTAACCCCATCCCAGTCTGGTGCCTGCTGTGATCAGTTAGAAAAGCAAGCGGAAAGCTGGGAATCATTTAAAAAGGGTGCGAGGATAAGGAGGGGAATGTCTTATTGCCTCTCTCTAAACCCACGGGACGCCCACACCCTGACTGCTGCGCACAGATGTGGGGACTTCATCGCAAAACCAGGTATCTTGGCATTGGAAAAAGTTCAGAAAAGGGCAACAAAAATGATAGGGGTTTGGAACAGCTGCCACATGACAAGAGATTAATACAACTGGGACTTTTCAGCTTAGGAAGGAGGAGACTAAAGGGGGCTATAGTGGTCTATAAAGTCATGACCAGGACAAAGAACTGGGGGTCACCAAATGACATTTATAGGAAGCAGTTTTAAAACAAACAAAAGGAAGTATTTCTTCACTCAACCTGTGGAACTCCCTGCCAGAGGATGTTGTGAAGACCAGGACTTTAACAGGGTTCAAAAAAGAGATAGATAGATCCATGGAGGGCAGGTCCATCGATGGCTGTTAGCCAGGCCAGGTAGGGATGGCGTCCCTGGCCTCTGTTTGTCTGGAAATGGGTGAAGGGAGGGATCACTTGATGATTCCCTGTTCTGGTCCTTCCCTCTGGGGCATCTGGCATTGGCCACAGTGGGCCGACAGGACCCTGGGCTGGATGGACCTTTGGGCTGACCCCGGGTGGCCATTCTTATGGTCATAGGTAGGAAGGGTGCAGCTTTAACACAGCTCAAAGGTGAAAAGGGAATCAGAGGCCCACGTCCCATTGCCTTTCTGTGCCTCATTTGGCCCTTGTGCCTGTGCAAATCTCTGCCCTGATCTGTAAGATTATGGCTTTTGCGATGCAGTTTATCTGCTCTGCCAAGTCCCGGCTGATAGTCTAGCAAGGCAGAGCAGGTGTCCCTGAGCAGAGCTGACTCTGCTGTAAGCCGTGTTAAGAGATGTTTCACATAAGGAGATCTTGACTCCTCTCTCTGGGCACCCATGTCCATCAGCACCTTTCGTTTCTCTCTTGTGCTGACTTGCAAGCGGAGCCACTCAAGATTTTCCTAACAAGCCACATGGCAAGTTCCTCCTAGTGCCTCCAAATCAAGGCTGCCTTCTCCTTGCCTTGCATCCGAGCAGCTGTCAGGCATATTCTGGAGCCCTCATGTAGGTGGCCAGTTGTGCTGGTGATGCAGCTTTGCTCTGCACAGGTGTATGGGCTCTGCTGTGCTGGCAGCACCTCAGTGTGTTTTTGTCAGCAGGCAATGCTGTCAGGGTGCTGGGAACAGTGAGGAGGGCGCAGGTGTGTGCCAGGCACTTACAAGGTGCCATTCTGACCCTAGGTCAATGCTTCATTTCCTTGGAGTCCCTTTACAAATACAGCAAATTTGCCCCATGCCCGACATGGCCACCCTGGGCTTGGCGTTAGCCCCAGGCTGCAATACATGCAGACAGTTGCTCCTGTTGGACACCGTGTGCAGCAACGGAAGGATGTGACCGTAAGAGAGAGGCAGATGATGACCTAGAGAGGAATTCCAAGGGACCACCAAGCTGACCTGACAGGTCAAAACCAAGCCCCAGCGAAGCACCTGAGTTAATCTCCTTTGTGGTGCCCTCCCAAGCCTGCTAACTGTCCCCTTTAGATCCTTGCCACTAGCGGGGACAGGTTGCCTGTGCGTGTGATGGCCCACTGAAGAGGAGAGGTGCTGCAGGTTGCCAACTGACTCTGGGCAGTGAAAGGTGCCAGAACATCCCCTCTCCTCTTTCCCAGCTGTTGGTGGGGTCTGTGATTGCCAGGAAAGCCAAAGCCTGTGCAGTGAGTGACCACTGGGATGGCCCCTTGTAGCTCTGCTGTTCCTGGCTCAGAGCCGCTCCAACGTTGCTGTCGTTTGACAGACGCTCATCTCCCCTGCACGCCTGGGGGATGGGACGCCTGGCGAATAGTTATAGATTGGTAGGGGGCAGAGAAATCTCTGGCAAAGTTATCAGCACTCCGGGGCTTGGGAAGGAGATAGCAGCTGCATTCTGAAGACTTGGGGACTCCACATTAATAAGTCTCTTACTTCCACCCATCACATCACACGTGATTTCATAGCAGGCACTCTCCCGACAGCATCGGTATCACTCTTGCCTGGCAGGGATGGGAGGGCGGGAAGGGTGCTGGATGACGAGACACGGCAAGGGCCGATAGTGGCGTATTAGGGCTTTGCTAAGAAGCAGATGTTGCATTAGACAGAGAAGCAGCACAGGGTGATGCCTTGTACGCAGTGTCAGGGCTTGGACTAGCTCTTCCAACAGTCTGACTGATAACAGGCTCAGTACTGACAGCTGGCTCCGTGCTGCCTCGTCACACACCCACCCATCACTAAGCACCGATTCCCAGGCTTAATTCCCCCCTTGCTTGTGCCACTTCTTCTGAGGTTGTCGCTCCCCTGACGTTAGGGATTGACACTGGTGTCAATGAGGAGGGAATCGGGCTTT
This sequence comes from Apalone spinifera, assembly GCA_030068395.1. Taxonomy (NCBI): domain Eukaryota; kingdom Metazoa; phylum Chordata; order Testudines; family Trionychidae; genus Apalone; species Apalone spinifera. The sequence continues at coordinate 6,151,704 of JANRFK010003836.1, read as the reverse complement.
CCACAAAGAGAGGAAGGGCTCCATCTAGACCGTGGCCATATTCGGTTCTCACTTCCACAAGCACGAACCCAGAGAGACCCCCCACAGACAATGCATGGGCCCCGGTGTGACTGGAGGGACAGTTGTCTCTGGCGTGCAAGCCTTGTCTAGCTGTTAAAGGACAGCGTGGGGAAATGGGCTCTGAGTATGACTGTGCCACAAATCCACTGACGCCTAGAGCAAGTCGCTCTTTGTGCCGGGAGTTCTCCAGCGGTATAATGTGACCAATAAGGCTCAGGGAACAGGAGAGCGGCCGTGAGGCTTAATCTCTTCTACAGCGCTTTACTCCCCGCAGGTGGAAGGTGCTGAAGAAGTGCAAAATGGGCATAGCTGCTCTGGGACCCATTGCTGCACCCTGTTGGTGTGATCTCTGGCAGATGAGGGTTCACAGGGCAATCTCGGAGGCATGGCTGTCTGTGATGATGTGGGACACACCTGTTAATGGCACAGGCCTGAAGGCACCTCCACACGGTTGGCTGATTTCTAGAGAATTGGTTCTTTTGTCCTTAGACTAATGAGACAAATGTGACCAGCACCAACTCTGAAACAATGTCTGTGACTGCGCAGTGCGGCTCATCTCAGAGCTAGACTAGACAAACCCCCAGGAACGGTGTCACAGGGCCCAGGCTGCATTGCCCACGAGAGAAGCGACAGGAGTTCTCTCTCTCGTACAAGTGGGTGCAGCACCTTGGCATGGACTGGGGACACTTCCAAAATAAACGAATGCTGGGCCTGCTGCTGGTGTGCAGTGTACACCCCCACCTGGGGCACCTCTGCTTTGGGAGTCCTGCTGCGAGCTGCAGTGCATGTGACCTGACGGCAGGCCCAGTCTGGAGTTAAGTGATCTGGCCTCTTTGAAATGTGGCCAGCTTGGAAAGCATCACCTGGTGTAATTGCCTGTAGAACAACCTTCTGCACGGTTTCTTGTGACCCTGGGCTTTGCGCTCCAGCAGGAATGGGCTCCAGATAACGTCAGTCCTAGAGAGCAGCTGAGGAACTTGGCAGCTGGGAGAAGGCAGACTCTGGACCAGTGACACCAGTGTAAATGTGCGTGTTGGAAAAGGTCTGGTTCTTAGGATTCACAAGCCCCTGTGCAAAGTCACATGCCTGGGTCTGTCCACTTCTTTCACTATGAATACCCCTCTACCCATAACACTCCTCCCCTCCTGCCTGTCTCGGACCCTCCGCCTGACCAGGTGAATTCCCCCCGTCACTGTGCAGGAGGCTTCTATGACCACCCTTCCAATGGCATCGAGTGGCAGGGGCAGCCTTCCACAGGGAGGAGGGGGAGCTGGTGCTGTGGGCCGCTGGGGAGAGGCCGTGGCATTGGCAGGTTTGCGTATAGTGCAGGTCGCTGGACAGTGGAACAGGGATCTGGAAACCTCTGCCACAAGCAGAGCTATGCAGGCCGTGGAGGGTTTGCCTTGACGTCACCTGGCCTGCTCCTGGATCCGCAGACAGTCAGCAGCCCTGAGCACGCAGCCAGCGTCTTCAGCTCTGTGGCATGACGGCTGGGCTTCCTCAAGACCTAAGCAAGCTGTGCCTACCCAGCTGGCTGGCTGCTGTGTGCTTTGTGTCTGAGTGTTCCAGCGTGTGGGCGGATGTGTGAGGGGTGTGAATGACTCTGCTTTGGAAATTAATACGTAACATCGGGGGTGCAGCTAAGAATAATACACGGCCGCAGGAGGGATGGGGATGTGAGAAGCACAAAGCCGAGCCGAGCACGTCGGCCGCCTGTGCTGGGAACAGCCCCTCTCCTGCTAGCAGAGAATAGTGGTTCTCCACCCCAGCTCCACATGGGAAGAGCTGGGATGTCTGGCCAGTGCCTGTCTCCTCCCACAGCCAGCGGCTATGCTAGAAATCACAGAGGAGTTTCTCCAAAACCCAGTCTGAACCCAACCCCAGGAACAGGCTGAGCTGTCCGGCAGGTTTGAGTGCCGGTAGGCGAATGGGAAATGGGTGGGTGTGGTACATCGCGAAGGAGACTTATCTCCATCCAAGAATACAAAACTTTCAGGGCACTCGAGAAAGGTCTGAGCCTCCACACCTCTGGCAGGTGCCCTGCGCAGGCTTGGATCTTGGCAGCCTTTACAGGGCTATGGTTTTCGCAAGCACGAGTGTCCTTAAAGAGTTTCTCCAGCATAACTGGCACAGTCTACTTGCCTCAGTAACATCAGGTCAGCAGCTGATGAGGCGTGGGAAAGCTCATGACACCATCTACATTTTTTTGTTAGTCTCTAAGGGGCTGCAGGACTATTCATTGTATTTTAAATTCTCTCCTCAGTCAGTCATTGGAATTCTCCTTGGCTAGGGCTTGGGCGGTGTGGGGCGTCTTTCTGCAGTGAGCTAGCTGGCTGGTGGGAATGCTCACCAAACAAGTGAATGTTTTGTGGAACGTTGTAATGGCTCTTAACACCTGAACTTGGATTCAGAAGGTTGTGAGTCAGCCATGGAACAGGACCATACCATGTGACACTTATGGCTAATCAAAATGGTTTGAGTCTTGAATTTCAGAACTTGCATTCTCACAGCTGAGCTTCCCAAAGCTCATCACTGCAAGCTGTGAAAGTCGGTTGCTCCTGAACAGTTTGTGAAAAAGGGAGAGGAGCGGTTAATCAGATACACTCTTTTCGTTTGCATTCTCTGTCTAACTTCAGAACACAGATCTACAGGCCATCTCTGCTTATTTAAGATTTAAGATTTGCTGCAGTTTCTGAAAGAGCAGGGCTGTACATCCTGGTCTCAGCCAAATTCCAATATGAGTAATTCCAGGACCATTTTAGTCGCATGCAGCATCTCTGTTTGTGTCCTGCCCTGAAATGTTCCATGGGGTTGCCGTGTGCTGCTTAACAGCTGTTGCGTGTCATTCCAGTTGTAGGTGACATTATTCCAGCAGGAATAGTTTGTCGCATGCTCTGGGATCCTCATTTCTTTCAAACAATTTTTAATGGCTATATGAGGCCAGATTCCTTGTTGTGAGGCCACAGAAGTAAGCAGCATGACATGTGGAATGTGTTTTACCCCTTGTGCTTGTCTGGGACTGATCTTCCTGGTTTCGATACCACTTAGGCGCCTCTCAGACAGTCTCTAAAGCAGTGCTACTCAACATGTCGCCCGCGGCTCGTTTGTTTGCAGCCTGCGGGGCGGTTTGGGTTGACGCGGGGCTCAACACGCAACCTGCGAGTGGGATCGTTTGCACATGGCCTCCACTGGGAACACACTCCATAATGGCAAGGCGTCTCCCAGGCGGGGTGAGCGTTGAAAGAGGCAAGCGGATGGGCTGGCTGGAACAGGCGTGTACAGGGTGTTGGTGTTTCTAGCCCCCAAGGAAGAGGTGCCAGGAGTGCCGGGGCATTGTAAGAAGTGCTTTGTATTCATGCCCATCAATGGGAAAGAAGCTATTTGCATGTATATACAACCACACTTAAGTTGTAGCCCTGAGCACGTGCTGATAATATCATTGTGGCCCCCGGGACTTCCTCAGTTGAGTAGTCCTGCTCTAAAGCAATGCCTGATTTTGCTGTGCCACAGTGACACACGCATGCTCCAGTTAGTGTTTGCCGTGGAACCTGCCTTCAAGATTTCAGAGCAACTTCAGAGAGGTGAAAGCCCACAAGGAGCATTAGCTCATCCCGCGCCAGTTTGACACGTGCCCCAAATCCTGGAGGCTTTGTACTGACGTTTTGAGCAAACTGCACTGGCAGCCTCCTGGCAATGGATTTCCAGAACACGCTGCTTCCTGGAGTGGGACATTCCTGGGCTCCTGGCTGATGCTAAGCTCTAGCACTGCAGCATCCGTCACGGCGTTGGGCCAGGAGCCTCCGAGCCACCCTTATAAAGGGAGGCCTGCTCTCATGTACATGTACTGGCACTGCCGCCAATGTGAACTGTAGCAACGTGGCACATCTGGGCTTGAAACCACACACCCTTGGGAAAACACCAAAGAGTCCAGAATTCTGCAGCATCTGTCATCAGCAATGAGGCTAGCACGAGCACAAGGCTTTTCCTTGCCTCTCTGCAGAGTTTTTCATTGAACTCCAAGGCAGACTTTAGGTCTTGATCCCGGTTTTCAAGATCCTCATGGGCTTGGGCCCAGGGTCTCTAAAACATCATCCAAAGCTCCAAGATGAAAGCCATGGTCAACATCTCTGCTATGCCAGCACCAGAAGAGCGAATTCACTCTGTGCAGGAGAGCGCTTCCTCAGTGGCTGGTCTGAGACTATGGAATTACTCCTGCAGGAACTAGGACCACCCCAAACCTGCTCCAGGACAAGGTATCGTCTTCAGCCTGCCTTCTCTCTGCAGCATCCACACGGAGCAGCTGGGGCATTTTCCGAACCCAAGTCAAACCCTCTGTTTCACACGCACTTCTCCCCATGGGAAAGGTACTCGGCTTCTGCAGCCATGAGGGGAGGAAAGAACCTGTACAGGACAGAGCAGACAAAACCAAGGCAAGACCTGCTCTTTTCCATGGTACTTCAGCATTTCCACCTCCGGACCCAGCCAGAATCAAGAAGGTCCACGTTGTCCTCTGTGCTCTCCCAATGTTCCCAGCTTTGTCACCTCTTTACCGGCTCCTTTCAGACAACTCCCTTTGCACCGCCCTGCACCCACTCTCAAGTTCCTCTCCATCCACATGATAGTCCTTCGAGAGGCCCACTCCTGCTGGACTGCCTCCAGTGAATTGGGTTGGCTTGTCTACACATGGACTGTTGCTATTCCCTGTTCTCTAAGCTCTGTCGGTGCATCTGCCCCTCCTTAGATTGCATGTTGCTTGGGATAGGGAATGTTTGGGAAGCACCTGGCATGTTATGGGTGAAATTGCAAAATTAGCCTGGTCCAGTTTCCATTAGACTCTTGGTGACGGTTGTAGCCATTTCTTGTTAACTGACCAAGGTCATTAGTCCAGTAAGTGGGGTGACAGTGGTGGGACTGCCGTACATACAATCGGCAGTGTGTCATTCTCATCTGGGGCAACCTGTCACCCCTCTTTTGTTTTTATATTTAATTCTAGCCATTCTTTTCTTTGGTTGCTGAGCAAACAAGGCCCATATCCTCGTCGGGTACAAAGCGATGTGATTTCCATGGAGCTGCGTCATTTTACACCAGCTGAGAATTTGGCTTAGGGCTCTGTATGTTGTGCAGAGAAACCTAGGTGTGAAATGCGCTTTGGACAATGGTAGTGTGCAGGTTCATTTGTCAGACCACGCTGCGGTTGCAGCTTTGTTGATTCTAAATCATGGAGACTATTGGGCCCGATCCTACAGCTGTTATTTACCAGTGGCTCAGCTTGTCCACAGGCCACAGGATTAGGTCCACAAGACCCACACCTCTGTGTCTTCCTATGCATGGCTGTTTCCCTGGCAAGGCTGAAACAGGAGACAGCCACATTTGTGTTCAGAGATGGGTCCAAAACACAACCCTGCTCTCCAGTCTTTGGAAAAGGTTTGCTGCAAATCCAGACTTCTGTTCCCGGCCCATCTCCGTAATGAGCAAAGCCAAACCCTGGGGCTATGCTCTGGGTTGGACTGTGACTGAGTTTCGTCGCTTGGGTTCATGTTTCTACACGCTCAACAGTCGCTGCCTGGGGTCTTTGCACACTACTACCCCATTGAGTGTTTCCATGGCAATGGGCGTCCTCGGAGGGGTTTTCCTCCACCCCTCCAGCGTGTTGGTGTGTTTCATTATTTGCTCATCAGAAATAAATGCTCATCGAGACGGGTCAATGCCTGGATCAATGGGCAGCTAACAAAACGGGGCTTTTCTATATTCATACGAGTGGGAGATTGTGGAAGATCAAAGAAAGTGTGGTGGGCTGATACATAATCATGCAGGAAGCTCTATTAAATCGTGACATATCAAACAAACTGAGAGTCTTAAGGGTGAGTTGGAGGCAAGGGACTAAGGACAAATTTACCTGGCACAATGGGCTGGACATGAGCAGAGCACTAGACCCTTGGCACTGCTTTTTCCTCAGAGTCATGCTGGGATTGCAGCAGGCCGGGAGGCAGGCAGTGGCTGTGCGGGCTGCCTACATGCTCCCTCTCTCACCTGTGAACCAGCCTCAGCCAGGGCTGGGGGACCACTGGTCTGGATGGAAGGGGCAGCCAGTCTCCATGGCCAGTCGGTGGTTGAAACTGAGCACAAGGAGGTGACTTTCCACTCTCCTTGTGGGAACTAAAAACTCCATCCCATTGCACTTGAAGGGTCATAAGGGAAAAGAAGTGCTGTCTAGTGGTTAGCGTTGACTTGGAGTCTGATTCCAGCTCCGCTATTGCCTCATTTTAGTTCACTTGCTTCCCTTCTCTGTGAATAGTTTTCCATCTGCAACATTGGACTAATTATGCTCCTTGGAGTGCGTTGGGAAAGTTAATCCACAAAGGCCTACAAAGGGCTTTGAGCGCCTCCCATGGAAGGTGAAAAGCAAAATGGAGCGGTATTGTTACAAAGTACCTGTCTATGAGGAGCAGCAGAGTGACATGGGAGGCTGGTACCTTGGAATACATAATTTAAAAGGCAGCGTTAAATCAAATGGAACAGGAGCTCTTAGGTGGAGGGCGTAGAAATGTCTTGAGTCCTGTAGGTCCGGTCTTTCTGAGGGACAGTCTATTGTCTTAGGGCTTATCACAGCAGCTGTGGTGGTTGAGGCTGGAGCTGCTGACTGTCCTAGCATCCAAGAGCTGGAGATTTCTCTTTGAAGGCTCCAAATTTATGGAGTCCTCTCCCTTCCTGGAGAACCCAAAGTACATCCAAGGGTGACTGCTTTTTAATTTATTTCTGTTAATATTGATGGAAGGGGGCTTTTGGCAATGGCTTCCTTTTATGACACCCTCCACTCCTTTCTATGAACCATTGGAAAGTGCATAGTCCATGACTTTCTTAACTATAGCAATTAAAAGTCTGTTTTCATATTCTTAGCATTTGCTTATCCCCAGAGGACCATTTCAGCAACTACTCAACAGCACATGGGTAAGAGCTGTCCATGGTGCTGAAATGGATCATTCGCAAGGGAAATAATGCTTCCTTGTGTCCGTCTCAGAGCATGCAGTTTGGCTAAAGAAGTTCATGCTGAAATCAAAGGGTATACTAAGAACTCACTAGGCCCTGATTTATTTAGAGCACTGTGCTGTTGTATACCTTAGATTAACACATTCTCCATTCAGAGATTACCTTTGACATAAGGCCAATTTTAGTAGCTCTTGATTCTTTTGAATTTCTCTATAAACATCTCTTTGTGAATGGTGCTGTGAAAAGCCCTTCATCTCTTTAAATAGCCTGATAATAGAGTAGCTGTATTGTAGATGACATCAAAGCATTAATAATTTAAACTAATTCTTATTGTTTTATTGCATTATCTTTAGTAAGTTAAAGGACATAAATCATATTGTACTGTGTGTTTATAATACAGTAAATGCAGCAATGCACTGATCGTATTTGCAAACTATTAAACACTATAACTGGAATAAAAAATATCACTGAGTACATATTTATGTGTGATTGTATTTTTACTGTGACAATAAAAGGCTTCAATTATAGTGTTTAATGGGGAATTAAGCATAGAACTAAGAGTCAAAATCTCCTGGGTTCTCATCTCAGCACCGGCATTGTCTTGCCATATTGGTTTGGACAAGTCATTGAACTTTTCTGTGTTGCCTTGCTCATTTGCAAAGTGGAAATAAAAGGATCGTCTTGCCTACACTACAGGGAATTAATGAATGTTTAGAAGCACTTTGAAAAATGCAAGTATTGATTGCCATTTTTGATTGTAACAAAGTTCCTCCTCTGCTTTGGTGGGTCCTGCACTTTACTTCCTGGTGGATTGCTTGCCTGCGAGGTTCATGGCAGCCCTCAGTTTAGACACTGCTGGGTGGGAATGGTGTCCCTTGCCTCTGTTTCTCTGGAGGGTGGGTGACAAGGGAGGGATCACCTGCCCTGGCGTTGGCCACTGTTGGCAGACAGGACACTGGGCTGGATGGACCATTGGTCTGACTCAGTCTGGCCGTGCTTATGTTCACTTTACTAGGACATCAGCTTGCCGCTTGTCAAGCCACCCTCATCATTGGCTAACATGGGGAAAAGAGAGGAGGCCAAACTCCATAGTCTCTGCTGCCCTTCCAAGTGATTCAGGGCAGGACAGACCCCTTTATCAAAATTAGTCCTTCTCCTGTGATGAATAGGGAATGGGGGGAACCTGGGCCCATCCTCTACTCCAGGTTCCGGGCCAACAATACTGTGATGGCAGCTGCCTATGTATCCAGTATCATTTGTGTGACATCTACAATCCCCTGGGCCACTTCCCTGCAGGCCCTTCCTCCTGGTACCTGCTTGTGCTTGTTTCTCCTGAGTACCTTCTCTACCCAGCTCCTTGCATGCACTGAGCTAATAGGAGAGCCCTTTTGAACCAGTTTCAACTGGTTCTCCATTGGCTCCAGCTGTCCTGATTAGCTTGGCTCATTTGATTCTGGAAGCCTCCTAACTGACTCCAGGTGCCTCAATTTGCCTGACTTCCCTGATTGATTTTGGCAAGTTCCTGCTGGTTCTGGATTAGCCCTTGTTAGTTTACCCTGGATACAGGGACCTATTTAATCTGGGGATAATATATTTCTCTTCTACCGCTCTCCGGTAGCCTTCCAGCCTGACCCTGTCACATTATGTAGAGTTAGTTAAAAATCTGCCAAAGGAGAATCAGTAGCAAACTACCGTCCTATCGAAATCGGGGTTACCAATACTCATTCAAACTACTGCATGACCATTTTTTCCACTCCCCTTCCCCCACATGGCATAATGCATCTTACACATCACAGGTAAAATCATAAAGTAGGCATATTTAATCTGCTCTGAAAATCATAAAACTATGGACTGTTCAGAAAAGTTTGGGTGAGGAATAATTTAATATATAATGAAGACAATTCAACTGAAAGTCAAAATACAACTAAGATATCTTCCTCTTCTTCCACACAAACCCGACCACCAGTTGATGGGTGAATGCCATAGAAATTCTGTCAAAGCTAGAACATTGGTTGTAGTGAATCATATGTAGCTCTAATCGTCTGAGACATAGGCCAGTGCCGCTAGCGAATGCTTTGTTTGGCTCTCTGTCCTATCTGTGGCTCTGACCCTAGCAACACTTACACATACGTGTAAGCTTCTTACTAGGAGGAGTCCTGTTGCTGTCAGTGGTAGCAAAGTTAATCCTATGCAGGATCAGGGCCTGTCCTAGTAACCTCGGTCCAGATCCTCAAAGATATTTAGTTTCCAACTTCCTTTGGTCAACAAAATCATGAATGCTGTGGAGAGAGTGAACAGAGCAGTATTATTTACCCCTTGACATAACACAAGGGCTAGAAGTCACTCATTAAAGTTCCTTGGTAACAGGTTTAAAACAAACAAAAGGAAGCATTTCTTCGCACAATGCACAATCAGCCTGTGCAACTCCCTGCCAGAGAATGCTGTGAAGGTGAAAGACATAACAGGGTTCTAAGAAGAATTAGCTAAGTTTATGGAGGCAAGGCCCATCAGCGGCAATTAGCCGAGATGGTCAGGGACACAACCCTGTGTTCTGGGTGACCCTAAACCTCTGGCTGCCTGAATGTAGGAGTGATGACACTTGAAATTGCCCTGTTTTGTTCACTCCTGCTGAAGCATCTGGCCCTGGCTGCTGTCAGAGACCGAACACTGGGCTCTGATGGCCCATTGGTCTGATTTAGTGTGACCGTTCTTCTTGCTTTCTATGGAAATTAGAAGCCTAAAAGTCTTTTGAGGCTCTGGACGTGGATTGCAGGGTTGGTGCTGCACCACTGCTCACGTTCCAACCTCCTGCTGCACTGTAACCTACAGCGGAGCTGGAGTGTGGGAAAATCCATGTTGGCTGGAGAACTGGAGCATGTCCAACTGACGGGCAGCAGTCAGGGCTGAGTAACAGGGCCAGTGTGAGTCTGGCAGCAGAGTTTCCAGCACGCTGCCACGTGATGTGCAGCTCCTTGTCAGGGCTCTTGGGTGGTTATTGACGGATGGCAGAGTATACATCTTATTTGCATAGCTCAGTATGGAGTTAATTAAAGCCATTTATCTCATTCTTTTAACAGGCCCTCTAATCGTTTTCCATTATGGAGCATTCAGATTGGCTTGGGGTTTTTTTAGTCATTTTAACACAAGAATTCTCTTTGTGGGTGTTCATTTCAGAGAGGTTTTTTGCCTGCTTAGTGCATTTGAATAGATCACTATGAGTAAATTAACTTGTTTAGCAGGTGAATTCCTACCCTGGGTATTTGCCTAACTGTCCTTTAATGAATGAGTAGTAGTGACTCACCAGGTCCCTTCTATTATCTCTGTGAATAATGCAAAGTTATAACTACCCAACAGAACTCCTGGCTGGAAAACATAATGCTTCAAAATAGAGGAAAGTGCCTGCCCCCCCCTTCTCTCTCTCTCTCTCGCCTCATTCTACCTAGTGTGTAACTGCTTTCTGAAGTGAACCTTTCCTCCCTCCTGCCCCAAACTCTGCCGTCCCCACTTCTACTACTGCGCTTTACAAAAGAGGATTTATATTTCTAGCCTGACTAGTAGTCCAGGGGTTAAACTGTGACCTCTTTCCTGTCAAGAAAGTTGCTGGGGAGTGTACTAGGGTATCAGTCAACAGGCAACCTCCTGCCCTTTTGTCCAGGAGAAAACCTGCTGTCAGGCACATAGTTAGCAAACATTCCCTTGTGGAGAGAGGCCGTCTAAAGAGGGGAATTCTCCGCTCTGCACCGGTACCCCAGGCTGGTCTAGCTGGGGGATGCAGATGGGAGCTGCTCATTACATAAGCCGTTGCCCTCTCTGTAAGAGCAGGAGGGTTAGCTGTGGGGTGTGAGCTGCATCCCACTCCTGGGAATAGTCTGCCTTCGGTTTTGCTGCCTTTCTGTGCACTTGGCTCCGCCAAGTAGGCTGAAAATGGCCCAAATGCTTTGTTAATGTAGCGCTAACGTTATGACCCTAGAAATGTCGGGCTGGAAGGGTCCTTGACAGGTCGTCCAGTCCATGCTTCCATGAGGACCATCCCTGACGGGCCTTTGTCCAGCCCATTTTTAAAACCTCCAATCTGCAACCTGCCTTGGCAGCCTGCTCCAGAGCTTAGCTTCCTGTACAGGGAGATGGTTTTCCCTACTCTCTCACCCAAATCTCTGCTGCTGCAGATTAAGCTCATGGTGGTTTTGCCTGCCTGCAGTGGATCTCTCTCTTCTGGAACATATTGGAAGGCTGCTATCGGGTCCCCCCTCACTCGTCTTTTCCCAACACAGTTGTTTTAACCTTTCCTCGGAACTCAGGTTTTCAAACCTTTTATCTTTTTGTTGCCTGTCTCTGGCTCTCTCCACATCTTAGTGGTAAAAGTCTTGACAGCGAGGATTGGACCCAGTGCTCAGCCATGCTAAGCAAAGCAAGTCCGTTACCTCCCACACCTTCCTTACAACAGGCATAGCAACCTCCCCCAGAATGAGACTTGCCTTGTTTGCAAAGCTTCACCTGGGCTCGTGTTCACTTTGAGATCCACGGTCAGCAGGATAGCTGCCTGGCCAGGCACGTGCCATGCTGGACACACGCTGCTGCGTTTGCATTTTTAGGGGCAAAGTGCTTTGCACTTGTCCTTACTGAATGTCGTCTGGTTAATTTCAGACCAGTTCTCCAGTTCGTCAAGGCCGTTTTGAGTTCTAAGCCTGTTCTCCGGAGCGCTGGCAGCCCCCCCGCTTGGCGCCGGCAGCAGGCTCAGGCAGTGTCCACACAGCTCATCCAGCGCTGAGATCTGCAATGCGGGCTTAGAGGCCTAGACTCCCTCTCCATGGGATAGGGGGAGATCAGCACCTTGGAGTATGAGCCACAAAAGGCAGCATCTTAGCCCTGCCTAAGCCAGCCCATGGGGGTGTGAGCCCTGCCTCTCGCATGGAGATCAGCCTGGAAGCCCAGGCTGCAGGGAGGGGTCTCTCTCTCCCTCTGCTGGGTGGGGGGTGGGGAGGAGTTGTACCTGGGTCGCCCACAGCTCAAGTAACCACTGAGCTAAGAGAGGTAAAGTGGGCACCACTGCCCGCTCTGGCCAGGCTCTGACTGGTCGATGAGGCATGCCTCCTGTAGCCTGCACACAATGGGAGGGAGGGGGCAGAATTGCCTGTCTGCCCCGCTCTCTGAGTCACTCTGGGGTTCTGGCCCCCTGGAGGGAGGCAGCTGCTCCCGGGCCCAGAAACAGGCACACGGGCACGTGGGGAACGTTCACTCTGAAAAGCTAGGGCGCCACGTGAGTTTAGGTAGCTACAGAGTTTTGTGACTCTCAGTGGAGCCAGCCCAGGGACGTAGGCACCTGACGCAGCACCTCTGTGGAGTCCCACTGTGACTCATTAGTGAGAATGTTGACCAGTGCTAAAGCCAGGCCAGACCCATCAGGGGTCTATACTGCACCCACACACCTGCAGCTAGCCTGGATCAGCTGACTGGGGCTCGGGCTAAGGTGCTGTTTAATTGCGGTGTAAATGTTTGGGCTCCAGGACCCTCCCACCTTGCAGGGTCCCAGGCTCCAGCCAAGCCCGAGTATCTGCACCACAATTAAACATCTCATTAGCCTGAGCTCTATGAGCCTGAGTCAGCTGGCAGAGGCCAGCTGCGGGTTTTTAATTGCAGGCCAGTAGATCAGTAACCCTGTCAAAGCAGGGAGTTAGATTGGTTTGGCGTGATTTGTTCCTGACTTGAACTGAAGTATCCAGTGGGGTAAGAAAATCTGCCTACTCAGCTGTTGCCCAGCCTAATAGGGATGGGAGTTTAGCCTGCACGTCTGCATTTCCTTTTCTCTGGGGCTGTGTCTAGACTGCACCTCTCTGTCGACAGAGATGGAGATTAGGCACATCGAAATTGCTAATGAAGCAGGGATTTAAATATCCCGTGCTTCATTAGCATAAACATGGCTGCCATTTTTTTTTTTCAAAACTGAGCTTTTTCGGAAAAAAATGGCAGTCTAGATGCGGATCTGTCGAAAATAAACCCTTTTTCAACAGATCCTGTATTCCTCAAAAAATGAGGTTTAGTCTAGCTAGACGTGCCCCCAGGGGTGATTAACCCTGGCTTTTTGCCTATCACTTATAATCTCTTCAAACCTTCTGGAGCCAAATAAACATGCTCTGCTCTTTGTCCTTAGCAGTGAATTTGCCAGAAGCACCTGGTGGTTCTGCTCAGAGTTACAAAAGCTCATGGACGTCCACTTTCCATTGCTGAAGTGGTGACCCAGTTAATGCTCTTGCCCTGCCTGTCTTGAGCAGTGCAAGATGGTGTTTTCCTGGGGAGCCAGGCAGGGAGCTGGAGGGATTTGGCTGACATCTTTCTCGGTCTGATTTCTCTGAGAGCATTTGTGCTGTCTAGCTGGGCGGGGGGCTCCACATGCAGTTGTGCTGAGTGGACACAGCACCTGGAGGGCTTTGCTGCTTGTCACCAGCATCGTGAGAGACAGCCCTAGCTGGGGAGGTAAGGGGGCCGAACAGTACCCATCAGTCCCAGGCTGCACCCCAGGGAACCTGCCACAAGCACGTCACGTGCATTTTTATTCATCTCAGTCAGTCACTTAGAAAGGGCAAAAGAGGCTTCTTACTGCAAGTTTCAAATGACATGATGGTGCTGTCTGACCGGAGGGTGCTGTGGTCACTGAGCAGCCTCTGGCACTAAATTAATGGTCCATCACTAAGTCTGTTGCACTTGACCTAGATATAAAATGTACGTAGATGTGGCTTCTGTATTGCTGCATTTATGACTTCTAGGAATTCTGGTCAGCAAATTCCACTAGGAATCTCCTTTTGCAGCATGGGAAGGTGTCTAGGGCTCTAGGCCAAACTCCTGCAGCTTTTCAACATCACTTGGTGTCTTCATAGAGGCCAAGGGTGGAATTTGCTCTGCCACTTTGGTCACCTGTGATGGGGTGAGGTCACAGCACCCACCACTAAGTGCGTTGGATGCCCATTGTCTTCCATATCCAATGCCCTCTAAATGCCAGGAGCAAGAGGGCTCGATGGCATTTGCCTTGACTCACTTCCCCAAACCTGGGCTGAACCTCCACTCTCAGTAACACACGGGAATGAATCTCTGCTTGTCTGCCTGTGGGTGTGCGCATGCAGAGCTCCAACTCCGTGCTCTGTTGTCAGCAGCATGGCCGTGGATCAGGTCAGCGCTGAGGGGTGTTGGCGGAGCTGGCGGGACCCTGGACTGGAGCGGCAGAGACTGCCATGGTGAGGACTCGGGAGCTGGCAGAGCCATTGCTCGACCTGCGTGTGGGAGGTTTCCTGTGACCTGCACTGATTAGGTAGCCAATGCCATTGGTTTCTCACTCTACTGAACCCTAAACTCACCTGCGGGTGTTGTGAAAGGCGGGCACAGGAATCAAAAGGTCTCTGCAGAAAGTGGCTGTCGCCTTTATGCATATGCAGGGCTGCCTGCTGCTTTAGATTTCATCCGCTTCCTTTGAAACTTGGGGAGGGATAATGTGCTTCTTCTGTGTGTGCGTCTCCCGCTGCGTTCCAGCAGTTAGATTAAAGATACCTGAAGGGATGTTTCTCTTGGGAACACGCAGAGCAGTTCTCCCAGACGGGCCTGCTGTTGTGTTACCTGGATAATTTGAATGGAAACCTGCATTGGCATCATCTCAGGCCCTTACTAAACAAGTCTGCAGCTTGATTTGCACAGCACCAGCATGTATCCCCATGTGGCGTGATGGCAGTCTTAGACACGCAGACATGGGCGGTGGGAGAATGCCCAGTTGAGGAAGGCAAGCCTCAGCCCTGCCCCTGCCACTTCAAGCCTGATCCTCCTGGCCACCTTGAGTGCTGGAGCTGCAGTACTGCGGCCCCGGCTATCCCCGGTGTCCAAGGAGCACCACTGCCCTATCCCTCTCTGGTGGCTGGGGAGCTGGGCTGCGGCCCCAGCCGGCAGCGGCCGAGCGTGTAGGCAGTTTGGGAAGGCTGTGCTTTCCCTTGCCTGCAGTACCCACCACCCATGCATGCAAACTTGTTGCGTTGTTTAGCTCCCAGCATCCACTACTGTGCTGGCATGTGGCAAGGCAATGCCTATGCAGCAAAGAGCAAGCTAAAGTCAGCCGATGGGATTCTCAGAGGCACTCGCTGCTGGCCTGTCTTTGCTCCCACTGGAGTCTAGAGGCTTCTGTGGGACCAGTTAGGCCAGTGCACTTGTGCGTCTGTCTCCCTGTGTCTGTGATGGTTGTGTGTGTATCTCTTACAATTACACAATATACTTACGTTTGGGGAGTGCAGTGTTCATTGGTCTTGTGTTGGTTGTTGAGAACTTCACAACCTAAAGATGAGGGGTCAGCTCCCCAGCTGGCACCAATGGGTGTAGCTCCGTTGAACTTGCTAGAGCTAGCCTGTTGTATACCAGCTGAGAATCTGGCAGCGATACAGGCTCAAGGTGTAAAATTCCTCCCTAGAGCTACATTCTGAGCATCCCAAAGTCTGGGTCTGGTTGATGCAAACCCATCTTGGCTAAGCAGCCAGTTTGCCAAGGAACGTGTGCTAAGTCTCTTTCACTGTCCAAACTCTGTGCTTGGTCACCAGTGAAAATCCAGAGCAACTCCACTGAAGAGTGCCCTGGTGGCAGTAGGAGTGGAATTTCTTTCTTGCCTTGTAGGTCTTTTGGCACTGTGACCTTGCCTTCCTCTTTGTACTCTCCATGGCAGAGAACACATTGGGTGCGCAAGAAATGAAGAATAATAAATAAAATACCTTGTGACTATGTGAATATGCAAACAAAGCCGCGAGTTGCCTTTGCCCTGTGCACTTCGTTCATTTACTTTGTCAAGTGCATCTTAATTTTAATTATTTATGCTGCTTCTTAACATAGCAGGAAGTGCCACGTAGTACATTGTGTGGCAGTCATGCAGTCTTGGTGAAAATGAGGCCATGTTACGTTGATGTCTCCATTGGTTAAGTGTCTGTTGAGGATTGGAGTGAGGCCACTGGGTTATTCGTGAGACTCTTCCGCAAAGTGAGAACTAGCGAGATTTTCTGTCTGTCTTGGTCTGGATTAGCTGCTGCTGCAGATTCATGTGACCATTTATCTATTATACTAATGCCTGGTAAAAAAAACAGTGAGTGGTTTATAACATTGGGGATTATGCTCAGACACGCAGTGCTTTCCAAAAATAAAACGAATGCTCTTCTGAGAGCCCTTTCGAGAATATTGATCAACCAATAAAGAAAAGACCAGAGTATCAGAGGCTGGTTTGAGGGGACAGCAGCGAAATGTTTCCTTTGGTTACTTGGACAGGGAAATATGTACCCTGAGGCATGCACCTGCATGCTGTGTCGATCATTCCTGCACCGCATGGGCATCCATGGAGCATGGACTAAACTCCCCAAGTCCAGTCTCCTCGCACAGCGTGAAACCAAAGCTGAATTCTTGGGGATTCTTGCTGCCCTGGGTCACAAAAGCTCCGTCTGCTTCCCGTTGTGGTCGGTACCCCTGCTTCAGAGGCACAAAGAGCTCACAGTAGGCAGTTCCGAGAGAGCTTCCCGAAGCACGACTTGCCCCCGACTCCCAAAGGGCGGTCGGCTTACGCCTGAAGTGGGAGGGTTTGCATCTCTTCCCTCAGCCTTCCCCGTGGCTGTTTATTGCTGGAATGGCAGTGGCTCCCGTCAGCCATGTAGATGTCTTTCTCTTGGGTTATTCCGAAGCCCTGGTTGGGATTTACACATGGACACCCCCACTCCATCCTCCAACCCTAGCATCCCCCTTTAGGTAAAGTGCCTAACTGCTGTAGTCATGGTGTGCCCTAGACAGGCCTGCCAGAGGGGGGCAACTGTGCCCAGGCCGGTGATTTAAAAGGGCCCAGGGCTCCTCGCCACTGCTACTATGGCAGTGGCACTAGCTGGAGCCCTGAGCTTTTTAAATTGCTGCCAGAGCACTGGGTGGCATGCTCCATGTGGCGCTGAAGGCTGGCGAGTGGTGGGCACGGCCAGGTCCAGGGGGCCCTGAAGGCT
>JANRFK010003836.1:6120902-6131135 GCA_030068395.1 Apalone spinifera | reverse complement strand
ATAGCAGGGCAGACTGAAGGCGGGATTGGGGGATAGCAGGACAGACCGCGGGGGTGGGGGAGATAGCAGGGTTGGGGGATAGCTGGTCATTTGTATTTACTTTCTCCAAGGAGTCCTGCAAACAGGTGTCCTGCCAGGGTGACTATGGATAGAGCCAGTTTTAAATGACTAGGAGAGAAAATTCTTGGAGAGCAGATTCTGACCACATACATGCTTGTATTCATCCTCCAACACTTATCATAAATTCCTCCAGTCAGGGGACAGAAACAAGACCATGTGCCTCTGATTTCCCCAGGAGAAACTGTTGTGGTCTGTGGCTCTGTGCATCCAGTCAACCTCTGCTCAGTGCATTCAATCAAAACAAGGCAGGGTGGGTCAGATTTTGAATGTTAAATACAGTGAAAATCTTAGCTCGAAATGAGAGGGGAAAAACTGACGGGTCCATAAATCATCCGC
The DNA here is from genome assembly GCA_030068395.1 of Apalone spinifera. NCBI lineage: Eukaryota > Metazoa > Chordata > Testudines > Trionychidae > Apalone > Apalone spinifera. The sequence continues at coordinate 6,130,679 of JANRFK010003836.1, read as the reverse complement.
CATGAACAGTTTGCTGAGCTTTGCCAGTGGCACTTACTCTGATGATCAGTACCTGTACAGAGTACCATGTATAGACTTGTTGGTCATGCGAGGTCAAAACCTTTGTTTGCTTGTTATGCCTGGAGACCAGTGGAATCTCCTTCCTGAGAAATGTGTTTTTAAACAGCAAAATGACAGAGCTGGTGAAATTGTTTGTTTTGGACTAAAAAGACGCTTTCGTTATAATGGATTTGTTCTGCAGGACTTTTTTGATTTTTGACCCCCCAAAAAGTTTTTGCTTTTGGAAAATTTTCAAATTTGAATTGAGGGGAAGGGGGAGTGTTAATTAAAAAAACCTTGAAAACTTTGCTAACCTTGTCCTTCACCTCCACTGAGAACTAGTAGGGGGATAGGGTTGGGGTGGAGAGTATACAGCTCTTAGGGTCTGTAACTTAATTTTATGGGTGTCCCAGTCCAGAAATATATTTTGAGGGACTTCAGAGAAGCCAAAAAAACTTGATTAAAAGGCTGGAGGGATCAGCTTGTGAGCAAGAATAAGGTGAGACTTTCATTGTAATCTAGGGGAATTAGGCTCTTCCACCCAATTCTAACAGAATTTCATCTCAATTTGGGCACCTAATTCCCTTAGATCAGTGGCTCTCAAGCTTTTCAGACCACTGCACCCGTTTCAGGAGTCTTTGCCTTGTGTTCTGCCATGTTTCACCTCACTTAAAAGCTACTTGCTTATAAAATCAGACCTAAAAATACAAAATTGTCACAGCACTCTGTGACTGAACAATTGCTCCCTTTCTCCTTTTTCCCATATAATTATAAATCAATGGGAATATAAATATTGTACTTTGATTTCAGTGCACACTATACAGAGCAGTACCAACAAATCATTGTATGAAATCTTAGTTTGCATAGACTTTGTTAGTACTTTTTATGTACACGAGGCCACTATTTAGATCAGTGGTCACCAACCAGTAGATCGGGATCTACCGGTAGATCTTGGAGCCTCTGACAGGTGATCCTGACTGCTTTGGCTGGGAGGCTAATAAGTGCCTGCATTTCAGCTGCCCCTCCCCACAGTGCCCTGCTGCTTCTGCTCAGAGCTGCCCCCTGGGAGCCTCCTGCTTGTTGTTCAGAGTAGGGGATACAGAGGCAGGGGGGCATTGATGTCACTCAGACCCCGCCCCCTGTACCTTATATTCCCAGAGTGAAGAGGGTGGGGCCTAGGCGAAGGGGCGGAGCAGGGGTATTTGGGTTTGAAGTAGATCTTGGACTGACTTAAATTCAGAAAGTGATCTTGTGCTTAAAAAGGTTGCAGACCACTGATTTAGATGAGTTGCTGTACCCCCTGGAAGACCTGAGTAACACCAGGGGTACACATACCCTTGGTCCAGAACCTCTGCCCTTGATCTTCTGATCTAATCTCAGCATTAATCATTTCAAATTAGCCTGAGGAATGCGCTGGAGCAGTGGGTCTCAAACTCATTTGATTGCCCCCCCCCCGTGTCTGTAGTTTTTTACGCCTCCCAACAAATACATTTACTGACACCCAGCTCTGATGTCTGAGCAGAGAGCAGCGGCTGCTGGCAGGGTGCCCAGCTCTGAAGGCAGCACCGTGCCTGCAGCGGCACAGATGAAATAAGCCCTCCTTTATCCCTGTTTCCAGGGTGTGCATGGCTCCTCTGGGGCGGAACCCACAGCTCCTAGAAACCCGCAGCACACAGCTTGCGCCTCCCTCGTGCAGCTTGCCCCACGCTTGAGAATGGCTGCCTAGAGAATGTAGTGCAGGGCCCAGTCCCGCACTGGGCATGGAGGGGCTGGGTCTGTAATACTACAGGAGAGCCTAGCAGTCCTATCAGAGTTTGGGGGCCCAGTGTGCTAAGTGCTAACAATGACCTCCGGGGCCTCGCTCGTCCCTAATGTTCCCAGCCACAGCAAAGCTGTCACGCCCCAGGATGGGCTCTGAGCTCTCTGAACAAAAGCCGACCCACTGGGCACACTGCTGGGGGGTTAGATAGTGGCCCAGCCCCTTCTCAACCATACCCCCCATTTCTTTAAATGGCATGATCCCAGGTCAGCCCTAGCACTCCTGCTGATGCCCTAGCAACTTGCCCTCCCGCCGCGTAGAGTGGCAAGACCTTGGGCATCTGTTGCTTCTAGAGGAAATCAGTGGCCCACAGCTTCCAACTCCCACAGATTTCAGGGGGCAGATTTCACCTCTTGATGTGGGCCACTGCTGTTTGACTTGTGAGCATGCCCCCTTTTGCAGCAAACTGTCTAGCTGTGTTCCCACACCTCCTCACAGCTTCCTGATCAGGCTGTGGGCCCAGGGGTGGCATCTGGACCTAAGGAGAGTCACTGTTAGAGGAACAAAGCTGACACAGCCGCTGGGCACCAGCGTTCCCTGGAAGTGGGTGATGTGCGGCTGCCCAGGAACAATTCCACTGCTGCCCAGCAGATGAGCAGAGCGCCCATGACTAGGTGTGTGTTTCTGCTGGTGGTGCACATGCGCACAGGCCTCGGTGCACATAAAATGTATTCTTCATGTGGATGGAAAAGATTAGAGGGAACACTGCCATGCAGCTCTTCTCTTGCCACTCTGGAGAGAGTCCTAGGCTGAGCGAAGACCCCTTTGTTCCCTTGTTCCACACTGGTTGTGCCCTGTGGCTCCGCATTGCATTGCAAGCCTGCAGAAGCAGCAGCCCGTGGGCTCTCTCATCGCCTCTTCCTTGGCCTGTTTACCCTGCTGGCCACGGAGAGACTCATTGGCACAAGATCCTGGGGCAGGAGAACGTCCCCGATCCCCGTGGCCTTGGGGCGGCAGCGCCAGTGACTCAGCAGGGCGATGCGCAGAGCAGCTTTGGAAAGGGCGGATGGGCCGGTAACAACGAAGAGTCGTCAGTTCTGTGACTGTGTCTGATTTCTGTGCAGCACCGGCCAGGGGCCTGCCCCGAACAGTCCTTGCGCGGTTGTCCCAGTGGCTAGTACCATGGCTGGGGCAGAGCATGCCCTTCCCTGCCCGGGGAGATGCCTGGGCGCTGGGGTGCAGAGGCAGGGAGTCCTCAGCAGGTGGCTTGGAGAGCCCCGGTGACATGCAATCAAACAGGCAGCCCAGGTGAGGACACTCTGAGGCTAATGGCTTGTAAACAGCTGACAGGCAGCTCTTCCCAGAGTCCCCTGGCAGGTGGGGGAGGGGGCAGGCATTTAAGACACAGCAGCTGTGTTTGGTTTTGGCTTTGCACAGCAAACTGCCAAGTGGCAATTCCCCTTGATTTGCTGTGGCTCATCCCACCCAGTCTAGAGTCACTGCCCCCGAATAGGGCAGATTAGATGCCTCTCCTGTCTGTTTGCCCAAACCTCATCTCATTCCGTTTCCCACTAAGGATGGGTGAGGCTTTTCTTAAAGCAAGCGGGGGCTGTCCCCGCTGATGAGACACACTTGGCACAAGGGCAACCCCTGGGGCTTCAGCCAGCGTTCCCCAGAGCCAGGTCACAAGCGGAGTCCTAGATCGCAGCTCCCAGACCCAAACCGCTCAGGCTTGGCTTTGTCTCCTGGGCCCAGCTCTTCTTAGTTACAGCAGGGCTGCTTGGTGCTTGCTGCTGAATCTGGGGCAGGGTTGGGGATTTTGTGCCTCTGTGATGCTCAGGCCCACGTGTCCCGTGATGGAGATGAGAGAAGCTCAAGGGCTGCTCTGACTTGGGCCCTGACTCCCCAGCCAGGATCCCCACTCAGCCTGCCGGTCCAGGCCTAGGGAGGCTGCATTCGTCCTGCTGGAAATTGGGTGTCAGGAACCACACTTTGCAACCAAGCAAATGTGCACCCCAAACCAAAGGCTGACAAGGGCACGTGCTGCTCGCGGGGCTCCAGCTTTGCCAGCCTGGTGTAAGGATCCTCGGGAGTGCAGCTGGGGAGAGGAGAGCCCAGCTGAGGGCTGTGGGGGCCAGGAGAATTCCCTTCCTGCAGCCCCTGAACACCCCGTGGGCACAGCTGGTGCTGCCGTCCGGCTTTCTCCTGTCCCCCGTTCCCGTCCCCTGCAGTCAGTCCCACGGCCGGTCAGCAAGTGGGGGCCGCCCCCAGACCCGGCCACCCCCACCCTCCCCCCGGCAGTGCTAGGAATGTGACACTGGGGGCAGGTGCCCAGTTGGAGCATCAGAGCCTGCTGCTGAGCACCGCTAAAAAAAACTGTCACAAAGTGCTCTGCTCCTCTCTGCCAGCCGCGCACAGCAGGGCCAGGGCCCACCGCCGCCATGGGCAGCTCGACACGCCCACCGGAGGGGGGTGCCCCATGCGCAGGCAGCTAGCTGGTGGGCTGTGCTCTCGGCCCTGGGCCTTGCTGCGCGGGGCTCCCTGCACGGCTGCAAAGCAGCCTCGGGGCCTGGCGGGCCGCGCTCCGTGGTGAGCAGGGGTCTCATGCTCCGCTCCGTTCTGGTGGGAGCCTGAGTTGCGCTTGTGGCGTTGCCCCGGCGCGGTCCCCTTCCTGGCAGCAGGCCATAGCCGCAGTCTAGCAGGTGCACCGGGCGCACCCCGGGCCGTCTCGAACGGGGAGGGGCAGAGGGCTGCTCTCCTTGGCATCTTTCCCTCCCTCAGCCCCGTGGGAGTGAGAGCGGGGGGTGCGCAGCTCTCGTTCCTGCCGCTTGCTCGCGGGTGTTGCCGTGCTACACGGTGGAGTGGCTAATAACCAGGCCTGCCCCCCGCGCCACAGGCTCCTTTCCCGGCTGCGGAAGGTGGGGAGGTTGTACCAATACGCTGGCATAACCGGAGGGGCTGCTGGGCGGCTGCCGATTCCAGCTGTTGGCACTGGTGCCCAGGAAGCTCCCACAGCGAGGGCACTGGCGTGGGGAGACATAAGAACGGCCGTACTGGGTCAGACCAAAGGGCCATCCAGCCCAGTGATCTGTCTGCCCACAGTGACCATAACCAGGTGCCCCAGAGAGGGTGGATCGAAGACTGCTGGGGCGGTTCACTGCCTAGCTCTGCACTCGGGTTCTGCAGCTGGGCCGGCCAGGGGCCCGGGTAAAAGGGCGGTGAGACTCCCTGCCCGAGGGGACGGAGTCTCCTGGGAGGACGGCTGCGCTCTGGCCAGCTGGCTCCCTGCCGTCTGCGATGACATGAGCCCGTGTCTTCCACTGTAGGGGGCTGGTGGGGAGGGAACCTGTTGACTCCAGGAGAGATGGCAGCCAGAGGTCACCCTGGCCGAGTCGTCCCCCCTCACTCCCCTTCGTGCCGGCAGGGCTGGGGGCTCCAAGGGTGAGTGGACACGCTGGAGAGACCCGTCTGGGGGCTGGCTGTGCCCATCCGAGCCACATAGCACAGCTTCTCTCTCCCTCCCTCCCTGGCCATTATCTGCGCTGGTGAAGCCACTTTACATTTACTGGACCACAGAGGTTTGAAAATACAAAATCTGTTGAGCCATGTAAACACCGGCACGTGTGCTGTCCCCTCCCCCCAGCAGCCCAAAGCCCACTGGGACATGGCAGGGCCCGTGGAACCTCCCAAGCAGGAATTGCCCCAATCTCAGTTTGTGCCCTCTGCCCTGACTTCTTCCCTTTACTTCTGGCTAACCCCCCTCAGACCAGTCTCACATTCAGAGATGGGTCCAGCAGAACCTCAGCACCCGGTAATGTCATGTCTCTGCAAGGACAACCCCCATGCTTCATCTGAACCTGGCTCTGCCTGTGCTTGAGCGCTTTGGATCACAGGGGCTGCAAACTCCCGTCTGGGGTTCAGACCTTTTTAGCTGGTAACTGCATTCCCAGACCTTTGGAGCCGTTGGGCCCAGGGACGTATTTGCCATCCAGTCCTTCCTGGTTTGTGCTCGCTGTTCTCCGGATGCCCCTAAGTGCTGGCGCTATTCAGACCATGTCCCAGACACGGCTGTGCTTGGGGCAGGGGGCGGGACCTCAGGGGAAGGGCCAGCATGGGGGTGTGGTCTTTGGGGAATGGACAGTGTGAGTGCAGTGCCCTGGGGGGAATGGGCAGTGAAGGCTGGGACCCTGGGGCATGGCACAGGGATGGGGCCACAGTGCGAATGCCCATGGGCCCCTCCATTTAGGGTGTTTGCACTGCTCCTGGTGGTCAGAGTCTTGGGGACACCCAGAGCCTGGGGTGGCATCCTTGACCAGCTTGGCTAATAGCTATGGACAGACCTGTCTGCAGGAGCTTAGCTAATTCCTTCTTGAACCTTTGCACCATCTCCGGCAGCAAGTGCCAGAGACAGCTGTGTGTGATGCGAAGGGCTTCCCTGCATGTGTGTTAACCTGCTGCCTGTTCAGTGTCATTGGGTGACCCCTGGATCTTGCGTGATGACACTTAGTCCCTTTCTCCACGCCGGTCCTGATTTTAAAGCCCTCGCTCATCTCCGCTCTGTCGCCTCCTTTCCAAGCTGAATTGTTACCGTCTTTTCAGTGTTGCTGCCTATGAAAACTGGTCTGTCTGCTCAATTACCCTGCTGCCCTGCGCTGTACTCTCCTATGTCGAATCGATCTTTGTGGCGACGGGTGACCAGACTGGCGCAGTCATCCTGGCGCGGGCGTGCCAGATTTGTACAGTGGCGTTATGAGAGTTTGTTTTATGCTCTCTCCCTTTCCTAATGGTTCATAACATTCTGTCGCTTTTTGACTGCCGTGGAACAGCGAGTGGGTGTTTGCAGGGAACTCTCCACACGGACGCCAAGCTCTCTCTCGAGTGATTCATGGCTCATTCAGACCATCGTTTTGCATGTATGGCTGGGATGATGGTTTCCAATGTGCATAACTTCGCAGTTATGAAACACTGGATTTCATCTGCCATTTTGTTGCCCATTCACCTGGTTTTGTGAGTTCCCTTTGGAACTCTCCGCAGTCTGCTTTGGGCTTAACCAGAGTCCTTTGGTATCATTCGCAAACTGCGCTACCTCAGTGTTTACCCCCTTTCCCACGTCATTTATGGATATGTTGAGCACATGAGACCCCGTGCAGTTTAGTGGGGGACACGGTTATTCACTTCTCTCCATTACCTCAGTCTTCATTTTTTCCTGTTCTTCATTTCCTGTCTTTTAACCAGCTGTCCCTCCACGAGAGGCCCTCCCTCTTATCCCCCAGCTGCTTCCTTTGCTTACAAGCATTTGGTGAGAGACCTTGTCAGAGGCTTTCAGAAAGTACAAGTACGCTATAGTCACTGGGTCCCCTTTGCCCACATGTTTGTTGACCTCCTCATAGTATTCTAGTAGCCTGATGAGGCGTGATTTCCCCTTACAAAAATATGTTTACTCTCCCCCAACACCTTTTGTTCACCTGTGTTTGTTAATGCTTTTCTTTACTATAGCTTCAGCCAATTTTCCTGTTAGACAAATGGCCAGTAATTTGCAATCTGAAGCCTTTTTAAAAAGTTGGCATTCCATTAGCTGTCCTCCAGTCATGTGGAACGGAAACTTATTTAAGCGACAGGTTACATAGCACAGTCAGTAGTTCTGCAATTTCACATAGGAGTTCCTGCAGAACTCTTGGGTGAACACCAGCTGGCCCCGGTGACTTGTTGCTGTTTAATTTACCACTTTGTTCAAAAGCATCTTCTGTTGACACCTCAGTCTGGGACGGCTCCTCAGAATTATCACTCCACAGCTTGGCTGAGGTGTGGGAACCTCCCTCCTGTCCTCTGCTGTGAAGACCAATGCAACAAATTCTCTTAGCCTCTGCAGGCCTTGTCTTCCTGGAGTTCACCATTAGCACCTCAGCTTCCAGGGCCCCCGCATCATTTGACAGGTTTCAGCTTCTAATGCACTTTTAAAACATTTTAAACTGCTGTTAGTTTTTGAGTACTTTCAACTTTTTTTTTTAATTTTTTGGCCAGCCTAGTTATACTGAACAGATTCTAACTCTTGAACATATTCAACTTCCTGGACTGTTTTCTCCAGTAAACATTAGGAAGAGCCTTAGTAGAAGGGAGTGTTACCTAGTGGTTAAATAATGGACTTGAGGAGAGGTGGCCCTGGCCATGATGACTGGTCCCTGGGGGCCCATTGCCACAAGCATCACTCTGCATAAAGGCATCACCCCACCCCCGCTGGCATCCTCCTGCTTCCACATTCTCCTCCCGTCCTTTTCTCTGGACACCCCCACGTCTGGATGGTCCCCGTGCACCACGGAGCCAGGACTGTCCATCTTAAACCAGACTGAAGCTCTCGCTGCATGGGAGAGGGGTGAGTCGGTGTCATCTTGGGCCAGTCACTTAACTTCTCTGGGCTGACTTTCCCTGCCTCTCAGATGGGGATAATGACATGTGCAGGGCCCCTATGGGGGTGGGGAAGCTTGATTCCCGCACCATCGGGTGGAGCGCTGTGAGATCTGCTGGCAGAAGGGGCCAGGGCAGAGACGGGGAATATTTCGAGCCTGGTGCTAAATCTCCCCAAAGTGGCATCCGGGGGCTGGCAGGGGGACGATGGGCCTGCCTCCTTGCTGCTGCCGCTGCTGAGTGCCTGCCTTACGCACACCCTGCTGCCAGGGCACTGCCACATTTCAGCTCTGCCAAGCCCCTGGCTCCTTCGGCCCCCCCCAACCCCTCATTCTGCACAAGGTCACTGGTGCCTGCGGAGCAGCCAATGACCTGAGCAGAAGAAGCAGTCACAAAACCCCAGCACCACTCCCCCTCCTCCCTCCCGGCCAGCCCTCCTGTCCACACGGCCGCCGCAGCCTTTCGCAGCCCCACACCTGCTTGCAGTGCCCTGCGGGGCAGCGGGGCGTGGCTGCTCCGGAAGCCTGGTGCCACTTGAGGACGCAGGGCAGCGTGGTTTGTGCCACACACTTCGGTTCCGCCATCGGAGGGTGGGTGGGGCTGCTGCAGGATCGTGAAGAACCGTCCGTGCTGTCATTGCGATGCCGTTCCTCTCGGAACCCTACAATCCCAGGGCGGGCAGAGACCCAAAGCAGGACCCGCCCCAACTCAGTCATCCCAGCCAGGGCGCTGTCCAGCCGGGACTTAAACACCTCTAGGGATGGAGATTCCAGCCCCTCCCTAGGGAACCCTCCCAATGCCTCACCCCCCTCCTACGGGTTTTCCCTGGGCGCTCTTCAGTGCTCCTCCTCCACCCACAGAGGTGAGTTTTCACAGGGGGAGGGGTGGGCAGCAGCAATGACTGTCATTAAATCGGAGAGGGCAGCAGAAGCTGAGGAATGACCCTCCACTGTGGAGCCAAGATGGGAGGAGGGGAATGAGCAGGGTGGCAGTGAATCCCCAAAAGCGCCACTTTCAGCTGAAACTGACCAAAGGACTAAGCCAAGGAAATCGGGATTGGCCTGCCTCTGCATGGCAGACAGCCTCTAGCCCTAGCCCATCCCCGCGCTCCTCCCCCCACCCGTCGGCTCGCTGCTAGAAACGTAAAGAGACGGAAGGCTGGAGAGGAGCCTGTTTTCGCTGCCGCTGGTTAGGGTGCAAGAGCAACTGGCTGGAAAACACAATAATGCCATTGCAAAAGGCGTGTATGTACCGCTGCGGGCAGCGTTTTGTCACTCATCCCAAGAAAAGTGTTGCAGAGCCGGAGGAGATTCAGGGAATGGCAGTGGGAAAACTCCTGTGAGGAGAGATTGGAAAGACTGGGTGTAAACATGCATAAACGTGTACCCCCGCTCAGGCCTTTCCGGCCCCGCCCCTGTGCTCCTCCCACCACCCCCGGCGTCCTCTCGCCCTGAGTTCGGTTTAGGGCCCTTTTGGCACACGCTCTGCACCGGCGCTGTCCACTTGGCTCTGTGCCCTCCAGACTACCCACAGAGAGAGGGGGGTCCGGGCCCGCCCCCGCTCACTGACTCCAGCCC
>JANRFK010003836.1:6080028-6092576 GCA_030068395.1 Apalone spinifera | reverse complement strand
GGCAGTGGCACGGCATCCCCCTGGCTCTCTGCCAGGAGCCAGAGGGAGCTGCCTGCTTTGCATCTCAATTACTGTCATTTCAAAGATGTCTGTTAAGTGCTGCCAGCCGGCCTGCGCTCCTCCTGCCTGGCACTCTGCAGGGACATTGCCGAACTCGGGGCTGGGCTCCCCGAGGGGAGACTGTCCAGGTGGGGTGGGGCCAGGACGATGGCGAGAAACCTGGAGAGGGTTCAGCCACTCGCTGGGCACAGCGCTGCCGAGGCCCCCTCTTGCCTTTCTGTTTCTTAGACCAACAGGCGTCTCTGCTCCCCTCCACAGTGCCCAATCCTCTGCCCCCACTAGCAGAGCCCCTCCTGGGCGCCATGGAAGGGAGGGGAAAGCAGCCTTCCTGCCACAGTGCCCCAGGAACAGGGACAGCCCGAGGGAGAGCACCCCTCCTGACTTTCCCCAGCTCCCGGAAAACCTGCCGGACGGTTTGCCAAACTCTGACGCGGGCCTGTAGCTCCCAAGGCTGCAAACGTGGTTCAAGGTCTTTTGGTGGCTCACAATTAAGATGTAATCAGCTTTGGTCTTCCTTAAAGGGTCAAGGGTACTCTGGAAATGTTTTCTACTAACTCAGTACAGCTATATATGTGTGTGTGTATAGGTGTATATGTATAGAGATGCAGTATACACAGCTATATACATATACAATATACACATATATAATTATATATATATAGAAATATAATCCTAGTTTTAAAATACATGTCAGTTTTGACCCTCCTGTAGGGACAATTGGCAGGTGGCGCCTATAGTATATATACCCTGCTTTTGGAAACATGTATAGGATAATCTGCCCAGTTCATTTGAAAACAGGAACCACTGACAGAGGGGGAAACCACTGACCAACAACCCCCCCCCCCCTTCCTGTGCTCAAGGAGACGAGAGGATCCCTAGAAGGAAACTTTGGGTGGTCTCTTTAAATTCCCCTCCTTGCCACACGCTGGACAGACAGAGTGAGCGTCTTGAGAAGGTGGGACCTGAGCAGATGGCGGGGGTGGGGGCAGGGGAGAGATCTCACAAGAGAGCAGCAGCACCAAGCCTTGGCAGTTGTGTTACTACTTGAATTGTGAATGAGGCCCAGGAAGGTTCAGACCCCCCTGTGCTGCACAGACACACCCCAGGGCTGTCACTGGTGGACTTTTATGCCGCCCTCCCCCATTCCATTTGGTGGACAGGCTGCATTCGAGCAAGTTTCTTTGTCTGGATTTTCTAGGGGACATGATTTGGTCTCTGATCCTTAGTGGTGCAGTAGCTGATACTAGGTTACTCCAACTGGACCTCAGTCAACACGTCACGGTAGTGTGAAGTATTTCCTTTTATTCTCTATTTTTTGGGGTTTGTTTTTGGTTTTTTGTGAGGAAGGGAAGAGTTGTAGGGGTGGGGTTTGGAATATAAAACAGACATAATAAAAAAACCCTTAGTAAATAACACACTCCCTCTGGCTTGGAATCTGTTTACTTTAACCCACCGGATAAGATAAAGAACTGACCGCACGGTGTCTCATTTCAGGTCATCTATTTCCTACTAGTCCTGCTTGGGGCTGGGGGCTTTGTATTTTCCTTCCTGTGTGTACCCCTGTCTGTCTGTACTTTCCAGGTGATTTTGAAGGGGCTTCCTTTTTCTAGGAAAATAAAAGTAAATGGTTGGCAAACACCAACAACCGCTGACCAGGGAGGGCTGGGTGGTGTTACACCTGCCAGAGGAAACATGACAGACAGTAGCAGGGATTGACGTGTGTGTTCCTGGGGAGCCGGTTCCCCCCCCCAAGCGTGGAACCCCGATGCAAGGTCCTGTACAAACGCAGCGTGAGAAGCAGCCCCTGCTGCCAGAAGTTTATGCTTTGCACAGAAGACAGAGGAACGGGGAGGAGGGGAGTGTTAAATCCCCACTCTCGGGGGGCAAGGCTGGAATGTGCATGGGGCCCATGTTCTCAGGGGGCCCTTCTCCTCCGCAATCTCACTTTTGTATCTTTAAAAAAGAAGTTCACCCTGGAGCCTTTCTCCATGTGGATCCCACTTTAGGGGCTCATGCAGGCGAGACAGGGTTCTTGAGCCAGCAGTGCCTTTTGGGGCCACATGTCCTCCTGCCCCCAGCCCGGGGCAGGGAGGGGGAGCTTAGCCGTGCCCACCTGCTAGCTCACAGCACCCTTTTGCCCAGCTCTTTTCTGACTCTTCCACTTGTTTAGCTCAGGGAGATATTTCCGCCCCGTCCCTGTTTTCATCCTTTAAAATCCGTCATTTCTTCTGGCTATTAGTGAGCCGCTGCCACCAAAGTCAGTCTAGAAACAGAGAGGCCTCAGAGTTACTTCTTCAGTCAGCGCATGTGTGTGTACACGTGTGCATACATGCATGCGCCGGTGCGTGTGCATACATGCATGCGCCGGTGGAAGCGAGGTGTTTGGGGCTGGAGGGTGGCAGCAGAGGCTCCTGGCAAAGAGGAAGGGGCTCGGTCTGTCTGCTAAGAGCAGAGCTGAATTACAGTTTTGTGGGGCCCTGAGCCACAGCAAGTGGGAGCCTCCCCTCACGCTTCCTGCCTGCAGGCTCTGCTCCCAACCCCTCCTCCCCAACAAAGGGGTCAGGACGCCCCTCCCCACCCAGCACTCCTCACAGGAGCCAGAGCCAATTGGCCATGCTGTGACCTCAAGGGATGGCAGGGCCTGGCCTTTCCCCGGTGTCTGGTGCATGGAACCAGCCCTACGATAGTGGTGGGCTGAGACTGGGGCTTTGCCTCACACCGCTGGTAACCAGACACAACTGCCACCTGCTGGCATGGGCCACCTGAGCCACACCAGCCCCAAGCGACTGGCTTTGCGCCAGGGCCGTGCGACACACCGTTAATAACACGGCACTGTGGTCCGTGCCTGCTTCCTGTGCATGCAGCTCCCTGGGACCGTGAGGCTATCTCTACACTATGGCGTTTTGGCCCCAAAACAGCCATTTTCCGACAACACTTGAGTTACGTCCACACTGCAGTCGTGTTCGTCCGCAAGCCGAGCGACAGAGCGGCGGGTTTGGCTGACACCGGGAAGCCTCATTCTACGAGGAAGAAGCCTTTTTGTGAAAGAGCGCGTTGCAAAAAGGCGCGTGTGGCCAGGGAAAAGGGAGCTCCTGCGGAAGAAGAGGAACGCGCACAGGTGCCCTGGTGGCCATTCCCTCCATAGTAATCACAGCTGCCATGCGAGAGAGAGAGCGAGCGTCTATTCAGTCTGCACGCGCTTGCTTGCTCACAAGTTTTTTTTTGAAAGCGCGCTGCTGAAAACAAGCTTCTTGCGAAAGACCCCTGCAGTCGAGATGTAGCCTGACTCCCCTCGTGTTACGCGCTGTTGCTAGCTCGCTCACACGCTGCTGTGTTGGGCAAACTAGCCTGCACGCCATGGAGTCGGTGTACTGAGTTTGTCCGGTCTGCCGGCCAAGTTGTTTGCACAGAGCCTTTGCTAGCAGCCCTGGGTCACAGCAGGGGCAGGAAGGTTTGCATCAGGCCTAACCAGCAGTGGCTCGGGGCAGGCTGGCGGCTGAGAGGCAGCATGGATAGCGCTCCCCTGGATGCCCGTAGAGGTGACTGGAATTTCTGCAGCCCTGGCTGCTCACATGGCTGGAGAAGGGTTCTGTTGAGCAGGGCCATGAGGCAGCAAGCCGCTGAAGCCATGGGGGGCTGGGAGGGCAGCCTCTCCGCTCAATCCCAGGGGAGAACAGACCTGCTGTCTCAGCTGTGCTGGCTTCTCCTGGCCCCTGCCCAGGTGCTGTGGGGTGATTGCAGGCCTGCTGCCGGTGGGCGAGGCATGAAGTGAGGGCAGCAGCTACCAGTGCCAGCCATGTGCTGCCTCTGTTGCTTGAGGAAGCAGGGTGGCATAGCGCTGTGTTCCCCTCAAAGGGAAGGGCCAGTAGCAAATGGGAGGGGGCCCCTGCAATGAACTCAGAACACAGCACGTGGGTCTGCAGCACACGGGGCAGGTCCAGGTGTTTGGGCACTAGCCAGAGACCTGGGGTCAGTGCCTTGCACCTCCTTGGGCTCCCTGGCTGAGCTTGGGCGGCTCTGCCACTGGGGGCTGGGCAGGGAAACGACTTGGCTTGTGAAGGGTTCGGGTGCCATACGCCTGCCGTAGCTAGGTGTGCGGGGCAGTTAGCCTCCCCTGGTGGCACTGGGGTTAACAGGGCTACCAGCATATTATGGGATGGAGCCGTGCGCCACCCGCTCAGCTCCCCCCACCGTGCAATGCAGTTACAAAAAGCAGCAAGGACCCAGACTGCAGCGCTGTGGGGAACCTCCTTGCCTGGCGCTGAAAGCCCTGAGGCAGGCCAGTTGCTTTGCAATGAGTCCCTGGGAGGCTGTTTGCACATAACACGCCCAGCTGTGGTCTGGCCACACCACCTGGTCGCGCTCGCCTCCTGACCAGCCTACTCGCCATCACGCTTTCCCCTCTCTCCCACTGTGGTGCCTGGGCTCCTGGGGCAGCAGCCGGGGGGGGGGGGGGGGGGGGGGGGGGGGCGGAGGGCAGATGAGTCCAGACGCGTTCCCCAGGCCCCAGTGGGAAATGGCTTGTCCCAGCTCCGTGTGTGGCCAGAGGCGCAGCGCCACCTCCGGGAACAGCCTCTCCCCTCCGCGCTGCTCCCTCCCCGGGGGTGCTGGTTTTGGTGCCCTGTCACCTGCCTTGATTGCGCTCATGGCCCTTACTCATCTGTGTGCTTCCCTGATTGCATTTCGTATGGTGATTGAGCCAAGCAAGCCCCAGCGCGGCAGCGACTGCTCCCTGCGGCGGGAGCCTGCTGTCTCTGGGCCGGCGCGGCAGTGACTGCTCCCTGCGGCGGGAGCCTGCTCTCTCTGGGCCGGCGCGGCAGTGACTGCTCCCTGCGGCGGGAGCCTGCTCTCTCTAGCGCCGGGCTCGGTGCCACACTGGAGCTACGTCTACACCGGCGGGTTCTTGCGCAAGAAGCCGCAGAGCGTCCACACTGCCCACCCTCTCTTGCAGAAGAAGATTTACAGTACGGTGCAGTAAGAGAGGGCTTCTTGCGCAAGAGCTATGTGCTTTTTTAACCGGTGTAAGCTCTCTTGCGCAGGAGGGCAGTGTGGCTGCTCGGCAGGGATTTCTTGCGCAAGAAAGCCCGTTGGCTAAAATGGCCATCGGAGCTTTCTTGCGCAAGAGAGCGTCTGCACTGTTATGGGTGCTCTTGTGCAAAAGCACAGCTCGCACATGGCAGTGTGGATGTGTTCTTGCACAAGACTTCTTGCACACGAACCCTCGTGCAAGATGTTTTTGTGCAAGAAGCCGCCGGTGTAGACATAGCCTGGCTGTAACGCCAGGTGACAACAGGCTGGCTTTGGCTCTGGACTGCTGCCGCTGGCGGTGCTCTGCCGTGGAACTGGAGCCTGGGCTGTAGCTAGCACTTCGGGGAAAGAGGGAGCAACGGGAGCCAAGGTGTCACCCCCGAAACGTGGGCAGGGTGCATGGCAGCAGTGAGCAATGTCCCGGAACCCAGAGCAGGATTTCACAACTGGCCAGATGGGGGTCAGCCCAAAGGGCCATCCAGCCCAATGTCTTGTTTGTCAACAGTGGCCAATGCCAGATGTCCCAGAGCATGAACAGAGCAGGGAATCATCCAGTGAGCCCTCCCGTCACCCATTCCCAGCTTCTGGCAAGCAGAGGCTACGGCCACCATCCCTGCCCATCCTGGCTGATGGACCCAGCCTCCAGGAACCTGCCTAGCTCTTTATTGCCTCTCCCAAAGAACTGGCCTTGGATGCACAGTCGCTGCACTAGGCTGGATCGGAGGGAATGTGCTGTGAGCCAGGCGAGCCTCTTGCTGCAGGCCATAGAGTGTGCTGGTGGCCATGGGAGTAGCTTGCCAGCATGGAGCCTCTGCTCGTGTCCCGGGCCTGATTGAACTGGGTTTCCCATTCCCAGGGTGCCAGGTGCCTGGGTTTTGTTGTCCCTTCAGTGGAACACCCTGGTACAAAGCCACACTGTGTGGCTACTCAGCGCACATGTACAGGGCGTGGCCCAGGGATGTGCTGTGGGTTACAAACAGATGCCAAGTGGGTGTTGCTTCTGGCACCTCACTGGGCTGGGTCCCACATGTACAACCCTCTGCTGTGCCTTGCTCCTGCGCTTACCCGCTGCAACAGCAGTGACCAGCAGCCGCCACTGCTGGCCTTTCCAACACTGAGAACACCAGAATGGGGTCAGCCGTAATCCCACATCAGGCCAACACCTTGCTTCTCCCGCATTTGTCTGCAGGGCAGATGGATTGTTGGCTGCAAAATTGCTGCCGTCACCTTGGAGCTGCAGTAGGACCAGCTGTAACCCACTATTCTGCTCCTGTCCAGGTGCTAGCAGCACCCCTCTTCGTCTCCCCCCCCCCCCCCCCCCCCCCCCGGCTGAGCCTTTCCCCTCCTGAGTCTTTCCTGAGCTCCCTCGTGCCCCCAGCTGCATTTACTCCTCTGTGTTCAGCCAGCCTGAGCTAGGAGCACATGCATGGTCCAGTAAGAGCCAGGTGTGTGCCCTGTGGCCATCTGCTCTGAGGCACGAACAATGCCTGCTCCACTCCTCGGTGCTTATTCAATTGTGTCGGGCTGACCCGGGCATAGCCATTGCTTGGCTTGCTTTCCTGGCGGTGTTACCATGCAGCAGGAGGGTGTTAATGGTGGCGTCCCTCATGGGAGCGTCATTTGCCAATCTGATGCGGCAAATTAACTAGCACTGCTTGGTCACTTTCTTAATCCCCCACCTCTTTCAGCTGCTATGGTAGCAACCAGGACCTCCCACACCAGGTCCCAGCTGCTTCGCCATCTCACCCGGCCTCGGTCACATGCAGAGAGGCAGTCTGGGAAGCAACTGCTAAGCTCCTGGGATGCCCACACCTGTCCAGTCTGCCAGTGTCATCCCCTCTCTGTACTTGGGGCTGTGTGATCGCTGGGGATGTCTTGCTTGTTCGACTAGCGCTGCTGCTGCAGCTGGCACATCCCCCTGGGAACAACCCCACGGCTGCATTGGCGAGGGGTCCAGGTCAGCTCAGCCCTGGCCTGGGGCCTGACTGCAAGGCACTAGCTGTGCCCCAGAGGTGGGGGGGAGGGGAGTGTTCTCTTTCTTGGGGTTGGAGAGAGGAGCTGAGGCCCCTTTTCTATGCTCCACTGCACCAGATCAGTGGGTCCCACTCTCAGCCATGGTAGGGGCCAGTGGTGCACATGCCAGCCAATGCTGTAGATTGACCTGCAGGCTTCTAGCAAACGTGTAGGGTTGGCTGGGTGCCCGATGGGTTTTTCTCCCTTCCCTGTTGCAGGATGCCAGCTCACATGGAGCAGGAAAGTAGGGTGCATGGCAAACCCCGTGCCCGTCTCTGGCTGGCATTTCAGCTGAGCCTGAGCAGCTGTCATGTACTTCTTTAAATGCAGAGGCATTGGGAAAAAGCCCAGGAAACTCATCAAAGTTAATGGGGGGTTGCACTTTAACCACAGGTGCTAATGTATTTTCACCAATGCTTGCTCTCAAACAGCTACACGGAGGCCAATCACATGAGCTCCCCTTCTGTTTCAAGTGCGGTGATGGCTGTGCGAACAGCTGGCTGTCAGGAATCAGGAGCCCGACATAAAAAATCGTGAGATAAAAAATCCCTCCTGAGTGGGTCATTGAGTGTTGAGCCTTGAACGTGCCTCGGGGTCACACGGCCCCGCTTGGCTTCCCAAGCACTCGGGATTAAAAACTTGCTTTTGGTTTTTTACATCACGCAAGCATCTCAGGCAACCCCGCAGCTGCAGGAGCAGGCAGCTAAATCCCAGCTGTTGGGAGGACTGAGGAGAGACAAGGGTTTGGAGGTTGGACTAGGCCCTGTGCAAAGCCTGTGGTGCCACCGAGCACGAGGCATGGGTCCTGGCCCAGCTCTTCAGAACATCCACGCGTGGCCGGGGGAAGGGGGGTGCCTGTGCATATGGGGGGGGTGTCATTGGGGGTGCAGTTGTGAGGGAACAGTGGCAATGCAAAGAGTTTAACCGACATCCCTCCCCCTGCAGGGTTTCAGCCAAGAAGCAGGAGCAGTGAGGCTGGCGAGGAGAGGCACCTGGCTTGCTCGCTGTCATGGTGCCAAGCGAGTGAAAGGCACGAAAAAGTAAAGGCCCTAAAAGGACCAATTAGAGGCGAGGAATTGGGCTGAGCAAAAGGCTTCCTTTCAATGCTGGTTCCCTGAATAGTGCCTTCATTCTTGCCCCCCTCTGGCCAGCTGTGCTGCAGGGTTTAGGCCAGGGGTGGGAACGTAAGGCCTGGGGGCCAGCTGTGGCCCCCCGGCTTGCGTGGATCTGGCCCTGAGGGTTGAGCTCCCGCCCCGCCCCTCCAGCATTGGAGAGCCCATGCCAGTGCTCCAGCCCACCCCCGGTCATCCCACTGAGGGGCTTGAGCACACAAGACCCCGGCTCCGGGGTGCGAAGGGAATACGGGACGTGTCTTTCTCCTCAGTCGGGCCACAGCAGCGAGGGTTTGGTTTCTCGTTTCTCACTTGTGGGCGCCCCCCCCCCAACTGATTTTTCTGTGGCCCTGATGCCAAAAAAAGTTCCCACCCCTGGGCTAGGCCCTCCCTCCCCGCCAGTGTAAAGGGGGAAGGGAGGAGAGCCAGGTGTTCCCTCCATGACCACAAGATGGAGCCCAGGCTCCTTGCACGGGCCCCAGGTACAGTTACTAGGGGTCTGGCTGGAACCGGCTCCAGGCCCTGCCCCGAAGCAGCGTGTCTGGGGTGGCCCGGATCGTGGCCCAGAGGGCCGCCCTGGTGCTGGGCCTGCTGAGCGCCATCCCCACGCAGCGACGCGCTGCCGCTTGGCGCTCACGCAGCAGACAGGAAAAGTGGGCTCCCCTGAGGGGGTGCAGTGTTGGTCGCCATGGCAACGCAGCGGTGGGCGATAAGGAGCCCTTGCTTACGGGCTAATGGCTGCTTGATGAGGGCTGATTAAACACACGGCTAAGTGGCAGGACAATTAGCAGGTGACAGGCACCTTGTCCACCTGTCACATCATCTTCCTTGGGCTTCTTAGAGCCTTCTCGCTTGCCCCCTCCCCACAGGCTCTGGGGATGTGCCACCACGGCCCCCCGGCTCCCTGCGTTCACTCCGCACCCTCAGCCTCTCACAGCGGGAGCCTGGAGAAACGCCCACCGGCTCCCATCTGGGGGCTCCCCCCACGTCTCCTCCTCCACTACTGCGGTGTTTTGCAGTGGCCTGTGCCCCAGAACTGACTGCCAGCCAGTGGGGGTGGGCATGAGCGTCCCCCTTCTGGGATCTGCTAGGACTGAAAGGGGCTGTACACCTAACATACGTGGGACCAACAGGCAGCGGTTAAAGGGATTTCCTGGCTGCCGGGATGTTCTGCATTCAGCGCTAAAACACAGAGCTGCCTGCCCCAAGCACAGGCCCCCACGGCGTGCGCTAAATAGGAATCCCCATCCTGTGTTAGCAGCCACTGCCCTATGATGTACTGCAGAGCAATTCCGACTCTGTCCAGTAGGGAGCAGTGAGGTTCCCAACAGTACTACATAGCCTGGTCCTGCTGCAGCTTCTGTCTCCCCCTTCGCATTCACTGCATGTTTCCCCTTCCCCCAAAGGCTTACTTGGCCAACCAATGTAAAATGCAGCCCTGCTTTGCTTCCACTGCCATGCCTGTCAATTCGTTATCGCGAACAGTGGCGCTGCCCCCAGGACCCCCACCCTTCCCTTCAGTCACAACTAGCCAGCGCCCCGTCCCGCCGTGCCACCCCCTTGTCCAACAGGCTGGGGAAATTCCGCTCTTGGACTGGTTTGGATAGCTGGCCTGCAAGTCATGCCTCTTGGTGCCTGTGCCAGGCTGCAAAGGCATTTTTGCCCATGCAGCCTTTTCGTTTCACTGGTTTGTTTGCCTCCGTGATGGTCTGAGATTCCAAAAGCTGATGGCACAAGAATAACACTAGGGGTCACTGACTTTAAACGCGCGATGCATGAGTGCTCACCAGAGGGCTGGGCTAGCAGAGAGGGGGACACGCCGCAATGCACTCACCTGGCAGGGGTTGCCGGTCACTTGGCGAGGCAGAACAACACAGCGACTGACTGGGGACAGGGAGGCTAAAAGTTATAAATAGGGAGGAACTGATTTAGCTGGGGCTTTGGCCAGAAAGCGAGCTCGGCACCCCACTATGGGGCGGGGGGAGGTGCATGCGCACGGGCGGGAGTCCTGGGGCCCAATAAGTGAGTGGGAGGCACTGCAGCGGGTGACACGTGTGTTGTAAATGCTCTGTGCACACTGATACGATGTGATTAATAAAGGAGCAATAATGCAGGGGGTGATAACTGCTTCGCAGGGCAGGCCTGCCACCAAGGAGCCTGAACTGGACCGATGCACAGGCCCAGCACTAGGCAAGGGTGTGTTTAAACACAGAGTCAGTGCAGCATCCAAAGAAACTAAGCCCTGGTGGCAGGTGCCAGTTTTAAGCCCCTAGAGCCTGAACAAAGTCCATCTGCTGCCCCACTTTTGGGGCACAGAGCTTAGAACACCTCAGGCTCCAGTGCCCCAAGACTTAAACTCCCATCACAGCAGCCTAGTGGGAACATTGTGACTTAAGCCACACAAAACTGCACCCCAACCCTCCTGCTCTCGCCAGGCACCGTATCCTCCACCCCCTCCCCGGACGTAGCCATGCAAAGCCATGCTCTGATGCAGCATGGGCTGGCCTGGCTTTGCTCACAGACACAGCTGCTCTCTCCCCACAGCTAAGTCACTGCTTGTTTGGCCCAGGCCAAGACCAGGCCTTTCTATGCCACTGCACGGAGCAGTGGGAGTATCCCTGACTGGGCATCTCTTGGCTAGGTAGCTTTCAGTGCGTACAGGGACAGGGGCCAGCTGGGTGACTGAGGTTGGTCCACATAGTACAAAGAATTTCACAAATCCTGGGCACATGCCAGGTCAGCCCCAGCTGGGCACTGGTGGGCACAAGCACATGGCTTATTGCTGTGCTTCAATGTAGGAAGACTGGGCGCAACCCTGTGTGGGAGGTAAGGAAGCAATGTGTGGCTGGGGGGACCCCAAGTTGGGCGCACCCTCACTACCTCATGCCACAATCTCTGGTGACAGCCAGAAGATGGCCACCTCTGCCTCACGTCCCTTCAGCGGGGTTTGATCTCTGCCCACTCAGCCCCTGGTGGCCAAGCAAATGCCCATAACCAGGGTCTAAGCCTTAGCTCCTGCTCTCCCAGTGGTACACCTGGCACTGGAAGTCCTGCCCAAGCGAGGAAGGCTCCAGCCAACCCCACTTCAGCCCGGACAGGCGCCTTGATGCCAGCTAGAGATACAGCCAGCTGTGGAGTTGCTGATCTGGCCCTGATCGCTGCGTGCTCCTGGAGGACTTCCAGTGGTGGTGTTGGTAGCCTGAGCGAACCCCTGGCCCCGCCTGTGAAGGAGGGAGAGGCTGCAAGTCGGAAACTGGCACTTTTTCACTAGCGCCTTGAGCTTGCCCAGCTTGAGCACAGCAGCAGCCATGAGGGACACAGCAAAGCCCTGGGTAATGGGACTGGGTGAGCAGCTCCTGTCATGCCCTGGCGTGTGGGGCGAGTGGACAGCCTGTTAGTGTAAATGCAGCACTGGTGTCCGGCGGGCTCCCCAAAGAATAGGGGCTGGTGATGCAGCACCCTGAGCAAGTGAGCCCTGGGTGCGTAACTCTGGGGCGCATCTGCGCACACTCACAGCAAGGACATGAGCGTGTGGGCTGCTGCATTGCTCTGCCCCTAGCAGGGGAAATGGCCAGCCAGGGCTCCAACCCTGCTGCCTGGTAAGTTGTCCCGGCAGCGGCTCAGCAGGCATTGTGCTGGGGCGCCTAGGCCACGTGTACACTGGCGGGTTCTTGCGCGAGAATGGCCAATCTTCTGCAGAGCGTCCATGCTGCCCACCCATGCTCGCACAAGATTTACAGTAAAGTATGGGCAGAGCGGGCATGCTGGGCATGCTGGCCCCCGGAGTGGGCTGAGGCCGGCTGTGGCAGCTGGTGCCCTAGGTGGAAGGCGCGATTGGCGCCCCCGCCTGCATGGCTGTGATGTCATCACAGGGCGCCCCTGCACCCCGTGACGTCATCATCGGGCGCCCGGGCCGGCGGTGCCTTAGGCAACTGCCTAGTTCGCCTAGGTGCAGGGCCGCCCAGCTGGCCCCACGCCCAGGAACCCATGGCACTCTGTACGGCTGTTGCCTAGCAGGCAGCACGCAGCACGGGGTGCCAGGTGGGAGCCAGTCTGAAAACCAGCTCTCTTCACTCCTGCATGCAGCTACCTCTGATACAGAGGCAGCAGCCCGGGGGGGCCTGGCCTGAGCTCCCAGCCCGGCACAAGCCAGACCTGAGCGGGGCTGCCCGCCTGGCTCCCCGTACACTGCAATGCAGCGCCGGCGGGTTCCCCGTCAGGGACTGGGGCGCTGCGCTCTGGGCACGAAGCGGGCAGCTGCTGCCGGGCGGTTCCCGGGCCGCGGCAAAGCCCAGCTGGCTCGTGCCCTCGCGCGTGGCTGTCGCTGCCCGGGCC
>JANRFK010003836.1:6024031-6072277 GCA_030068395.1 Apalone spinifera | reverse complement strand
CGCAAAAGCAGATGATTTTGCAGAAAAACTTGCCAGTCTAGACACAGCCTAGGACTCTAAATTATGTAATGGCAAAGCCAAGTTTTGATGGTTATGTGAATGCACAAATTGAAACCACCAACCATTTTTCAATTGCCATAATTTTGCAAAATCGATGAAAGAAATGAGTGTGTGTGCAGCAGAATCAGGCATGCAAACAAACCACAGCAAAACATACAGAAATCAAACCAAAAAGGGTGAACAGAATGTGGTAGAGGAAAAACAAAAACAAAACAGGGAAAGTGGAAAAAGAAGAAAAAACTAGAAATTTCAAAGGAAACATTTTCTGCCCCCACAGCACTATAATAGCACATCAAAGCTACTGATTTGCAGCAGTGCAATGGTAGCTTCAGCTACAAAGTGTTTTTTGCAGATGTTTTCAAAGCCAGGTGCCTCCAGTTGACTGGTCACGTACACACAACAAGGAGCCTGATTTCCAATGAGGCGAAGCACTGAGTGCCCCTAGCTTCCATTTCCACTTTTGAAAATCAAACCATTTCATTCAGGTGGTTAAATATGGAGATAGTCAAATCTCCTTTTGTCACCTTCACTGTTCATCTTTGGGCTGTGCCATGGTTGTGCTGCATGAGATTACAACTCTGGGATTTCTAGTAGCAGGGCAATCCAGGAACAGCCTTCTAGCCCAACAAAGGTAGGGAAATGAAATGCCAACAAGGGCAAGGTCACAGCATGTGAAGCAGGAGGGGCTTTCCAGGAAAGCAAAGAACTCTCGCTGGAGCCTCCCACTCTACTCAGTAATTCTTTGGCACTTAGAGGAGTCTCTTCCAGCTCCCCTTTACCCTCCTCCTTTTCATCAAGACAGGAGAGGGGAACCCAGAGACTTGGCAACTCCTCCTCAGGCAACTGTGCCTAGGAAAACCTCACTCTCCCACATTCATGTAACAGGGTTGTTAACATGAAGTTCTGCTGCTTTCGGTCAAGTGTCAGTCTTGGCTCGGAGAGGTATTAGTGCACATTCAAGCAGAAGCACAGACACAGAGCATTACTAGAGACTGGGCTCCAACAACCACTGTTAGGCCTCAACCCTAAGGTCTCAACTTCTCCACAAAACATACAGGGAGTTTCAGAGGCAAAAAGGACAGTTCCGGGCCCAACTCCTACTGAGCGCCAATGGGAGTTCTTGTCTAGTCCAGGTAGGTGCTTACACCTGAGTGCCTGACCTGGGCCCATAACTGCCCTTCAGGCCTGTGAAATCTCTCCCCCCGCTTATGGTTAGCATTTCTCCCTTGTACTCTGCAGGTGTCCAGAGAGGGGTGTCATACTCTGGTAAGTGCTGCCAAGGAAGCTCTTACACTTTCTGAGTCCTCAAGCATCCTGGTGGTCTCTGGAACGTCGGGGGCGCTGGGCACTACCACTGGCATAGGTGGTCGAGTTCTCCCTAAAGTCCCGATAGACGCAGTCTTCACCGAGTGAACTGGATGGTTCGAAGCTGAGAACAAAAAGGGGACCTGCTCTTAGCTGTGGTGCCTGGCCAGCCGGAGGAAGTGTTTCAGTCTGCTAGGGCTCAGTGTGGGAATGCCACCGGCCTTTCCACAGTGCAAAGAATACTCTTGAACTGGCCAGACCAAAGGAGTCTATCAGAATATAGCTGAGAGCTACTGCTTGAAACAAATATCCCAATGGATTATCCAAATACCTGAAGTTTACTGCTGCCCTTGAAAACTAAATATATGAAATTCAGTCCAGTCTGATCTCTTGCTGCCACTCTTAACTCGCTCCTTGGATGTCAGGTGCAGTCTTTCCCAACAGCAATTTCCCTCTTGATTCCCTTCCTCTCCCTCCACTGACAGCCCCCCTATTCTTCACTCTATCCTCCTCCACAGGTGATTCTCAGAGCTATACCATGTCATGTTCCTCCCCCACTCACCTTGCTGTGACAGTAACGGTGTGCTTGGCAACGCAGGATCATATGTTGAACCTGTGGGTGGAACTGCTGGCACTGCAAAACTCTTCAGAGGGTGAGAGGGACGGACATGGGCAGTAGGGAGACTTTGGCCTGAATCCTCCTCCTGTGCATTGGCCAGATAAGATACTGCAGCACTTTCTGGATCTTGATGGTCAGCACAGCATGTCTGAGATGAGGAAGCTGGCATGGTGTCTGTGCTTGGTGTATTCCGCACAGATTCTACAATGGGAAAGGAAAAATGGGGCTTTATTTTTCCAATGGATGTTCTCCCTCTTAAGCTAGGCTCTTAAATATATCCTTGTGCAGTGTCCCAATATCCCCATGGGACCAAAGCAGGAGTCTACCAATTGCTTTTCCTTAATTATGTGGTTAAAGCTAGGGAACTAATTAATTCATCAATTTCCTGAGCACCTCACATCCAGTACAATGTAACTGCCGTTTTAAGAAGCAAGTCCATAAAAATTCCACAAGGCAAACAAAAAATTCTAAGCCAATCAAAACCACACCCATCCCATGACATAGCAAGCATCAATACCAAAAGAGCCCACAGCTGCTAAGATGTTTTGTTGTCCTGCTATAATAAGGTGCTACAGTTTCTGCAGCTTATTTTCAGGTAAATAAGAAACACAAGGGGAAAACAAAATCAGATATAGATTTGATCTATGACATTGATCTACCAATAGCATGTCTCAAATCTTAGTATTTAAAAAGGCATATCCTTCTCACATTTCTATAAGTGACCTCTTCACACTTGCTCTAACGTTTCCTGTGTACGTTTAAATTTTCCTGTCTCTTTTCCTACATTGCTGTGCCTAAATAAGATGCAAAATAAGATACAAGATACCAAGCAGTGGTCAGTTGACTATTAGAGAAAAGTTCATTTTAGTTTATATCTCCAAAGGGAAAGTGTTATCATCAGCCCACTATCAGGCCATGGAAAAGTCACCATGATATTCTGCATCAGCAGAGCTTTTGCTTAAGAAAAACAGCATGTGATGCATGTCTGAATTCCAATTTGAGACTAGAACATTCCACAACTTTATAGCTAACAAAAATATCTGTGTGGTTGTATATGGCACATCATTGCAATATATAGATGAAAACCAAAATCTAAGAGGTCACAAAGGCAGGACAGTGCAAAAGAATTCTGCATTTATCTATCTGATACACTCTGCATACAAGAAAGTATCTTGGTTGCAAGAGCTGCTACTTACATAATAATTTGAACTGTACAAAAAGATCAGTATATTCTGCTATAACACAATCCTTCATCTACATATTAGCATTCTTGTGAGTTATCTGAAGCTTTCCCTATGAACTGAGACATTGCAGAAAACAGTACAAGCGTCACTGTTGCCTATAGAACCCTCTTAGGATTCAGAACCTAACAACAGACTAGAGGCACTGCAATGCATTCATTGTATCCTAAGAAGTTAAACTATTTGTGATTCCTACAGCACACACAGCAATGCTGCCTAGATTATTTCTCATAGCACTGCCTATTTTCATGGGAATAGTGCAAGAATTGTGCTTGCACATCACTGTCTCAAACTTAACATTCTGTAGGAAAGATCGAGATTTTTCTTGCTGTTTTAACACAACCAACCAAAAAAGTATTAATGTTCTACGTGTGCTCAAATTAAAATGCAAAATGGATGTTTCAGATTCTCTAAATGCTAAAAAAAGGACACTTGGATATCTTAGGTTCAACATTAAACCCATGGAAATTCAGATGACTGGGGCAAAATCTTCATAAATAACAAGGGGGTTTTGTTCATTCTTAACTCATCACACTCCATCACTGAGAAATCAGAATTAAGTTGATAATTCTTCTGTTCCATTCCTTGGTGGTCTGTAGGAATGAATGAACAAACAAACCCTACTCTCAGAGATGGGCTCTCAGTGTTGAATACAAAGCACATTTTTCACCATGATGAGGTATGGTGCAAGTTAAGTTGCAGCTGTCAGATGTAAAACAACCGTGTTAAATTTTAGTTTCATTCAAAACAAGGAGACTCACTGTAACACATGGAAAAGGAAAAATACCAGCAGGCATAGGTCTGTTATTTTTCTCACTTTCACGGAGACAAAAAGAACAATGTAGACTGATCAAACCACTCAAGATAACTTGAGGATTTTCCTTGGAACTTTGCTGTCCAGACCTGTTGTGCAACTAGTTCCCTTTCAAATGAATGCTCCCTGGTCATTCATCTCTCACCTGTGGAATTGGCCCTGTCTGAATGGGACATGGAGGTGCCAGTCGGCCAAGGGTTGACCTGATGATGGAGATAGCTGCGAGTTGGAGAAGCGAGGCTGCCAGAGTGGAAATGGTGGTGAGGGTTATCGAGTGAATGGATGGGATGGGCGCTAATCACAGCTGTGAATGAACATAAGACAGAAAACATGTTTAACATACAGACAAGCATGCACCCCTACAGAAATGCACTGCACCCCTCACTTCTCCCTCAAAGGCACAGTAACAAGGTAGCCAGCCAGCCATCCGCTTCAAATCCCCATTCTACCCCTTACTACAAAACCAGACAGACAAACCCCCCAGACATCAGCCTTCTATTTTTTCTTATGCTGAAAGAGCACATCCCTCTTGGACACGTGCTGAGTGCCCTTTTGAGAAGTGAGAGCTTTTAGAGCTTTCCTGTGTGATGCTGAGCTGTGAACGTCATACCCAAGAAGTGGAATGTAAATGTGGACTCAAACTGTGAAAGCCATTTCAATCCAAGTGAATCTGATTTCCCAACAAGCACGAGCAGGTAGTAGGGAACCTTGGTGAATTAAATAATGCTAGCCAGCACAGGGTGAGAAGATTTACTCATGCCTTCTGCTCCAAAACAGCAGAATTCTCATCCACCGCACTTTTCTGTCTGCTGGAGAGGCATGAATACTTAAGTTTTCAAGAAAGCAGCATTGTCTTACATTCTCCCCAGCTTGTGACAGTGACATTAACAGCAAAGCAAGACTGCATGTTCACACTATGCTCCACAATCTGGAGGGCTTGGTTCTTATGCTAGACTAAAACACTGGATTACTCAAGAAATGGGCCAAAAGAAAGTTGGAAGGATATGCTGAAGGTCAGGGCTCATTGCTAGCATCATCATTAAAGAATGATAAAACTGCAGTCAGTTACTTACCCAATATGAAGTTGTCCAGAGCTATTTCCTCAAACTCCCATTAGGAGTGTGAATCCAGAATATTTTAAAGTGTTTAGTACAGCTAGGGGCTACAGCCTCACCACATGCAAATTTGCACACAAACTATGTTACAAGGAATGAGATGCATGCTCCCTCCATTCCTATGCACCTGTCTGGAGAACAATCTCTGAGGTAGGGAGAGTGTGAATTTGGGAAGGCAATAAGTCCAGACAGCTGTAGCTGCAAGGAATAACCAACCCCTCTTCTCATGAGAACACCTCTGCAGATTCCAAATTCTTGGAATTTTAAGCAGCAGTATTAGCCTCTCCAGAGCCAGGGGACTGGCTAAGAAAAGTCCATGGAACATTCACCTCATCTACATTTTGAGTGAATGGGGGGGTGAGGGTGGGTGTGAGTGTGTCAAGCTCCATGTTACCATTCAACAAATCACAGAGCTGTTTTGTGTTAAATTATGCAGGGGGAGGTAGCTCTCATATAGTCCTGTTGGAATGAAACCTGAGACTGTTAGCTGGAGAGGAGCAAGCAGAACAGACAAACCAATCCCCTTCAAAAGCTTCTGCCTCAAGTCTGATTCTCTGAGAATTCTCTCCAAAGGCTAGATAGTTTGGATTAACTGCAGAAGGGCCAAATTCTATCAAGGCAACTCGAATGGCTAAAGCCCAGCTTCATATCTAGCATCTGAAGTAATCCCCTGCTCTTGGTGAGCCATACAATTGAAAAAACTGTCAATGAAAGTGAAAAGTCTCAGTACAAAATACCACAAGTCAGTTGTCTCTCTTGGTAAGAGCTTTAGACAGTGTCAAACTCACTTTGTCTTACAAGGAATAGAACCCAGGGGGGACAAACCACAAGAGTGTGGCGCTCTTGCACGTAGCTGGCTGAGATTATAGCAATCACAGAACCACAGGGCATCTTATGTCATCAAACTGGGAATCACAGACTATCACTATAAATTGTAGTTATTTCAATTTGTAGAAAAAAGCTTCCCCGATCTACCACTCTTGGCACTTTCGCAATGACAACACACACACGTCAAAAATGATACATTATAAAACAACAGATGGGGCACAAACAAACCTCTGCCAATTAACAATCAAAAGCCTTTCAACACCATACACCTTCCATGGCACTCCTTTCCCAAATACCTGAGGGGGCAAAATAGGCTTGCAGTGTTTCTGGAGGTTAACAAATACAGAATGAGTTCCATGGCGAGGGGCAATCCCAGAGAGCATCCTGATAGCAATCACTGAGTTAAGGGCAGATACCTAGCTCTCATAGGGGAGCAACTACCACTGGTGATAACCTCTTAAAACATGCTTGGGACAAAGCAGAGATTGGACGGAAGCAATCAGTATTGGAAGTGATCCTGGTTCACTATGCAAGAAAGAAACCTCTTGTGAGAAGGTGAAATGCAATGTGAAAATATGCACATGACGATCAAAGGCCACAAACCAATCCCTGGAATCTAATGACACAATTATAGCTGTGAGTCACCATCTCGAACTTATACGATATCACCAAAGTGTGTAGGGGTCTGAAATCTGCTATTGGTCTTCATCCTCTTATTTTTAGAGACAAAAAAATACTTGGAACATAATCCCTTCCCCCATGTGGTGGACTAGAGCTGTATCTACAGCCCCTATCTGTAGAACAGAGGTGATTTCTTGTCCCATGTTCTTTTCAGCAACGAGATGGATCCCTGAAAAGGTATGGAGAAGAGGGATGGGAGTAGAGGTAACCTGATTTTACAACTTTTATGACCCAATTGTTGGATATAGTCTGTTCCCCATGCAGGTCAGAAGTGGGAAAATCTATTGCTAAAGGGTGGGAGTTGGATAGATTGATGCAGCTGATAATTCCCACGGGGGGAAGATTCTGGGCTATTGAGAAGACCATGAAACCTGACACTTCGTCGAAGATTTAGGTGGTTCTGTAGATCTATGACAGGTAGAGAACTAGACCTGTCAGGCTCTCTGTGTGGTTTGAGTTCTGTTAATTTTCCTCTGGTTTGCAGGTGTGTATGGTGCCCGACTCCTTCAGGATAAGAAGAGATTCATTGGTGGAATCTGAAAAGAGTTTAAATCCATCAAGAGAGAGGCCTTCTGCAGAAAGTCCAGAAGATTAAAAAATCTGGGTTTGTTTAGTCTTGAGAAATGAAGACTGAGAGGGGAGTTGTTTACAGTTTTCAAATATGTTAAGGCCATGCTGTACAATTTGATAGTCACTATCCACATGTGGCTATTTGGCTGGTTGAGTGTGGCTAGTTTGCTATATAGTGGCTACTGCTTCAGATCTGGTTGAACACCACGGTAGAAAGAAAAATGTGTTCAATTGTTCTCTATGTCCATTGAAGATAGGACAAGCAGCAATGAGTTAATCTGCAGAAAGGGAGATTTATATATTAGGTAAAGCTTTCTAATTATAAGGACAATTAAATGATAGAACAGACTTACAAAAAAGGTTGTGGAATTGCCATCAAGGTTTTAAAAAATAGGATGGACAAATACTTTCAGGGATGTTCTAGATCAGTGTGTGTCAACCTTTTTTTTTTTAAATAAAGTACCCCCCATTACCTACAGTTTTCAGACACACAATTTTTTTTTCTACAGTTGCAACACATTTGTTTAAACGACTTAATTGTAGCCGGGCAGGTAATGAAATTTTTGAGGGGTAAAAAGTACAAAAATTCAGTTTTCTCCAAATTTCAATTGTGTTGACGTACCCCCCAGACTTCTCTTAAGTACCCCTAAGAGTACTCGTACCACTGGTTGAGAAATACTGGTCTAGATAAATTTGACCACGCCCCAGTGCAGGCAGCTGGATTTGATGACTTCTTAATGTCCCTTCCAGGCCTACAGTTATGTGATCCTGTGACATCAGAGTTTGGTAGTTTGGAATCCTGAATTGCAGGGTTTCTGAAGATTACTTTGTGACTAAGAGAGAAGTCATTTTTGAAAGCTGTAGACTGTCTAAGATGTTGCCTACCATGCTCCCAGCTGCCTCCACAACTGGAGACTTTGATGAAAGAGGGGAAAATTAACATTCCCAGTTTTTGGCTAAAACATACAACTTTTTGTCTGCCCATTTACAAGCAAGTGGTGCTATAACCAGAGTCTGCCAGATGCTTTAAACAGAATTCAATAGAGCCTCATTCTTGGGTGAATCCACTCATGCAGAAGCTGCTGTATATACGATGTCCATGATTGCTAGAATTCCTCTACTCTAATGGGCTATGGAGTGAGTCAGAACGACTAGTCATGAGCTCCTGACATTGCTTTAAACTGTCAGTCAAAAGTAGCAGTGGAAGCATTATAGTCTTATCAGGGGATAATGATGAAATATTCCATTTGAGGTGTCATATCCTTGTCTGCTCTTGCTCCTTGAAAGTCTTCTTTAGAGGTTTAGACTGTTAAGGAGGAAGTGGTGGATTAGGCAAAGTCTCTATGTTCTGTTGAGAACTGTGGCAGATAAACAGCCTATGGATCCCAATAAGACCACTAAAGGAGCCAGCATCCACTGTGGGTCATACCTGTGAAGCAGAGCTTCATGTAGGGAAATTCAAAGAGAAAAGCTTCCATGGAAGGTGACAGATGAATAGCCCCTTCCTCAGCAGATGGGAAATTTGTGGACAGAAATCTGAGAATCAAAGGAACCCCCCTCAACATAATCCAAAGGTGGAGTAAGTAATGGAGTTGAGGATCATTGTCTACTCTATGTGGTAGGTGCAGAGAAATGGGAAGCACCAGTGAAGGATACCTTGACTTTAGCAAAGCATTTGAGGCTGTCTCCCACAATATTCTTGCCAGCAAGATAAGGAAGTCTGGATTGGATAAATGGACTGCAAGGTGGCTGGAAAACTGGCTAGATTGTCGGGCCCAACGAGTAGCAATCAACAGCTCGATGTCTGGTTGGTGGTTAGTTTGAAGCGGATTGCCTCAAGGGTCCATTCTAGGGCCGGTTTTGTTCAACATCTTTTTAATGACCTGGATGAGGGGATGGATTGCACCCTCAGCAAGTCTGCAGGTGACACTAAGCTAGAGGGAGAGGTAGATTTGTTGGAGGGCAGGGATAGGGTCCAGAGTGACTTAGACAAATTGGAGGATTGGGCCAAAAGAAATCTGATGAGGTTCAACAAGGACAAGTGCAGAGTCCTGCACTTGGGACAGAAGAATCCCAAGCATTGTTACAGGCTGGGGACCGACTGGCTAAGTAGTAGTTCTGCAGAAAAGGCCCTGGGGATTGCAGTGGATGAGAAGCTGGATATGAGTCAAGAGTGTGCCCTTGTAGCGAAGAAGGCTAATGGCATATTAAGGTGCCTTAGGAGGAGCACTTCCAGTAGATCCAGAGATGTGATTATTCCCCTTTATTTGGTACCGGTAAGGCCACATCTGGAGTATTGCATCCAGTTCTGGACCCCCCACTACAGAAAGGATGTGGACACATTGGAGAAGATCCAGTGGAGGGCAACGAAAATGATGAAGGGGCTGGAGCACATGACCTATGAGGAGCAGCTGAGGGATTTGGGCTTGATTAGTCTGCAGAAGAGAAGAGTGAGGGGGGATCTGAGAGCAGCCTGCAACTTCCCGAGGGGAGGTTCCAAAGAGGCTGGAGAGAGGCTGTTCACAGTGGAGGCAGATGGCAGAACAAGGAGCAGTGGTCTCCAAGCTGCAGTGGGGGAGGTCTAAGTTGGCTATTAGGAAAAACTATTTCCCATGGAGGGTCGTGAAGTACTGGAGTGGGTTACCTAGTGAGGGGGTGGAATCACATGGTATATCTGGCAGGTAAGTTAAGGCTACACACAAAGACAGAATGCAGTACGAAGCACCCAAAATTTGAGTTTGCTCATCCAAGCCCACTGAACCTTAGCTTCCAGCAGTGATCATTGTACACAACACTGCCAGCACCTTGGGACTAGAACAAAAGTGCTACCAGAATGAGGACTGGGAAGCCTACAGGATTGCTGTAGACAGTAATTCTGAGCTATTTCTTCCACACAGTAAATAACCCTTATTCAGAAAGGGCCATCCAGATCTCTCTGCCTAAAAGCAAAGGGCCAGGTGTAACAGGATTCCAGTGCCCTTCCTGATACTATCCCTACTGCAACCTGGAATGGAATTATTTGGAAGGTGTGGAGGGTGTTGAGAAGATATTCACAATGGCTTGTTTTGTTGTTCCCAATTATGACAAAACACTCCATCTGGCTGAGAAAATTGGCAAGAAAGGCTGTTAACTTACGTTGAGGGGGCTGAGAATCAAATGGCATCATCATTTTTGGCCTCATCCCTCTTCTTCCTGCCAACGTGGACATGCTATCCTCTGACTCATGCCCTGAAGAAAGAATACTGAGGGTTACTTACTACATCACTGATTCCTTCAGGACAACACACAACCGGGTGGCTACGAACAACTTTTTAATTCTCTGTGTATAGTATGGTTTTCCCCTTCATAATAGTTGTGCAGCTCATGACCGGCAAGCAAACAAGACTAACAGACTAAATCTAGTTCTTTCAAAGTGGCTAGTTGGGTTATAGACACTATTGTGAACTAGCCAATTAGCCTGTCATAAGACGGGATTTTCAGGTCTCTCCTCCACGTCAGTCTTCTCTCCTGAGCCTTCGGTCTCTCGCTCCGTCTCTCTCCCCTCCTCCTACTGCTTCCCCCTCTCTCTCTGCCGCAGCTCTTCTCCACCTCCTGCCTCTCTCTCTCCCCCTCCTACCTCTCACTCGGGGTCTGCGGAGCCCAAACGGCCGTTTGGGTTCCACGCTCCCCGTGCTGCAGGGGGAGCGCGGAGCCCAAACGGTTGCTTGTGCCGCTTGCTCCCCTGTGGCAGCCCGGCTGAGCGGCGCAGAAGTCAGCCGAGCACCACAGAAGGAGGCGAAGGATGTGACTCAGGCAACAGCCAGCATTTCAGCATTACAGAGTCTCAGACATTGGGCTACTATATATATGATGGGAGAAAAAGTCCAGACTTCAATAAAACTAACATCCCATAGAAATGCAGATTCGTGAGATAAATAGTAGTATGAGTTAAGTGCAGTCATGTAGAGATAGCAGTAATCATTTTCCTCCACAGGTTAGTAGGAGAGGCTTGTTATACTACCTTGCACACAAGATTACTAACTTGTTGTACCTAGGCACCATTATTATGATACATCAAAGAACAACTCCAAAATTAATTGTTGTGCACTTTGTCCCACTGATACCTCTGAAGATGAATCCTACACTTGAATAGAACAGAGCCCTGAAACCTAGTCACAAAACCCAATCTAATAAATAAGAAAAGTAACAATTTAATAAAAATGTATTATAATCTGAACAACATTTTAACAAAACTAGAGGCTCCAATGCTTTTACTAGATGCAGTGGTTATAAGGAATCTGATTTTACACAAATACCAAGACCCAACTAGCTGCTTGTTAGCCACATTTACCCCTGTATGAGTTGCGCCTTTGATGGATATTGCTATCCATGGAATTGTCAACTGGTGTGATGTCCTGGGAGTTTCGAGGGATTGGGGTGTCTGTCATGATTGGGTTGGGGTCTGGAGATTTATCAATGGGCTTCAACTCCAATCTCTCATGATGAATCCAAAGGTCAGGAGGTTTGACATCCTTGGAATTTCCTTTGTATTTATGGGATCCATTCACTGATTTGCAGGCAGCTCGTTTCCTTGCAAAACAAGAAAATAAATGAAACATTCTAGATAAATATTTTGTCACTCAGAGACAAGCAAGTTCATTTGAATTTCTTTCAGATCTACCCAGCTATGTGGCAGCTACCTACCAGGCAAGAAGTGGTGGTGGTGTGTTGTTTTTTTTTTAAAACAAAGGTACATGCTATGCAGCCAGAGTTTGAATTAATCTTTCTTAAACATGGGAGACTAGAATTGTACACAATACTCCAGATGTGGTCTCACCAGTGCCTTGTTTTAATGGTAATGACACTTCCCTGTTGTTACCGGTAATACTTTGCCTGACACGACATGCCATGTTAGTGGCTCAGAGTCATACTATGATAGACCAACACACCTAGGACTTTTCTCCTCTTCTGTCATTTCCAGCTAATACATCCTGTGTATGGCAAAAAATCAGGATGTTAGTCCCTAAGTGCATTACATTGCACATGGCCCTCTTAAATTGCATCACATTTCTAATACTCCAGGTTTCAAGGCTGTCCAAAACTTCTTGTATGATCCTCTTCCATACTGCGAATACCTCCCAACTCTGTCACCTGCAAATCTGATTAGCACTCTTCCACTTTTTGTGCCAAGCTCATTAATGAGAACACTGAATAGATTAGTCCCACAACCAATCCATGAGGAATTCCAGCCAGCCAGTTCGCCTCTCAGCATAACCCATAGTAATGAGTTCCTTACCCACCCTTCAATCTCATCTTAATCTCCACCCCCTCAATAACAATTTCCCATGCGGAACTGTATCAAATGCTGTATCAAGTAAATGAGATTTACTTCTCAAAGAAAGAACTCAGGCTGGTCTGTCGTGCTCTATCTTTTGTAAAACCATGTTGTATTTTAGTCCAATTATTGTTTACCTCTATGGCCTTAACTACTCTCTGGAGGGCCAGGATCATTCCTGGCTCAAGCTAGGGAAGCCAACAATCCAACCCAGTGGACCAAATTCGGTGATGAATCCTGGTCATGTGCCACCCAAGACATGTTGCACATAAACTAAAGAGAACAATTTTGCTTTCAAAATTTGTTTGAAGACCTTGCATACAACTGAGGTCAAATTACCAACCCGGTATGTTTTCTACATCACTTCCTGCCCCCTGCTCGTTTTGTAAGTACAGCTGTTGTATTTGCAATTCTCCAGTCACAAGGTCTGATTACCCGGTTTATTGGTTCATTAAAATCCTTGCCATTGGGCCCATAATTTCATGTGTCACTTCCTCTAATGTGAATGGAGGTTATTCAGGCCCTCTGTTTGGTCCCATTAAACTGTCCGAGTCCACTGAGCTGTCTTCCATGCTTGCTCCCATTTGCCACCCAATCACTGATCCTCAAATCTTCATTACCATTATTAAAAATTGAAGCAAAGTACAGGTTGGACCTCCCTAGTCTGGCACTATTGGGATCTGACCAGTCCCAAACAAGGGAGTTTACTGGATCAGGGAAGGTCAATTCTAGCCCCTGGGATGTCGGCCTCTAGGCTCTCCCAGGAGGCTAGAAGCTGGACTCTTTTCACAGCCCAAACCCGCTGCTGGCCCCAGCCATACGGCTCCCTGCCCTCAGGCTGCTGGCCAAGCTCCA
This sequence comes from Apalone spinifera, assembly GCA_030068395.1. Taxonomy (NCBI): domain Eukaryota; kingdom Metazoa; phylum Chordata; order Testudines; family Trionychidae; genus Apalone; species Apalone spinifera. Next base: position 6,058,875 of record JANRFK010003836.1, on the reverse strand, counting down.
TTCCTGGCCCCCCAGCCAGGCTCTCTGCTGCCATCCCCCAACCACCTCTACCTACAATCAGGCTCCCAGGCACCAATCCAGCTCTGCTCCTGGCCTCTCTGCCACTGGATACCCAGTCAGTCCTGGCTCCCAACCATTGTGGCTCTCTGGTCCAGCAACATTCTGGTCTGTTGCCACACCAGAATGGTTCAACCTGTATTCATGTAGATGTTGGGCCATAACTATATTATCTTTAATCTCTACCCATCCTCAGTGCTTAAAGCAGTCCCATTTCTTCTTTCCTCATTTTCTTTATATTTAATTAGCTAAAGAACCTTTTCCTATTGGTTTATTTTCCTTTGCAACATCCAGTTCTGCTTGGCTTTTGGCAGTTCTCACATTTTCCCGATGATGTGAACTCCAAGATGTAGCTTTCCTTAGTGATCCACTTTTTTTTTTTCAGTCCTTGTGGCCTCTCTCTTTATAATCGTAAAAGAAGCTTGAGATAGTTTGGTCTGCAACCCTTCCCTATAATTTCCCCCCCTTTCGTGGGATTCAGGCTTCAGAGAGTTTCTATAACTTGGACAAAGTAATCCCAAGCTTCCTCCACATTCAGATCTTTCAAGTATTTCTATCCAGTCTACTTCCCTAATTAATTCCCTTAATTTTTAAAGTTTTCCCTTTTTGAAATCAAGCACCCTAGCTGTAGATTTATTTTTATTTAACTTTCTATTTAAAGTGAATTCGTGATCACTTGAACTGAGATTGTCTTCTACAATGAGTTCTTCCAGCAGGGCCTTATCACTTACCAGTACTAAAGCTAAAATGGTATCAGTGTTTGTTGAAGGAAGATACTTAATTCTGTCATCAGTGAAGCTAACGAACAGCCACATTAATGGTATAGACCTATATACGAATTCAATGACCAACTCAACCCACATAAGACAGACTGATGTTGATAGATCAGGGCAATGGAAATGCACAGATGTCTGAGGGTTGTACCAACACCTCCAGCTGGACAATGTTCTAAGTCATTCCAGTAACAACTTCACTTTTGAGGTCATTCTGGAGACATCGTTGCTCTTTGCAGGTATAGATGCAGCTATTAAGTAAGCAAACACAGTGACAAACTAAACCAGAGTAAAGCACATCTTACTTTTTCTGATGAGAGGTGGTGCGCCGAGTGCAGAAGACTGCAACAATCACCACTATCACAATGGTGATCACTCCAACAGACACTATGATGACTAAAAGCATGTTGCTATCCAGGGGAGATGTGGGGCTTCCATGAGGACTGTTACTGCCTGGAAGAGGGGAGAGGAGAGGAAAACACTTATTACACGGAGCCTTACCTTGAGACAAATCTCCTTACTACAGAATGCGAAAAGAAATGAACAATGGTTGGGAGCCTGAATAAAGAATACAGGGTCAGACAAACTAATCGTGGCTCAGCTGGTGCATTTCCTGTTAACTACTCTTTCTTTTCTCTTCTTATTTAAAAAGTTTCACATCACCACCTGCTTGTACAATTATCCTTTTCTCCTGTATAACATGTTGATGATCTATTTTCAAATGACAGTACATTAAATGTTACATAATGATACCTACATTTGCTGCTAAATCCATTCTGGGGTGGAGAGCTACCCGACGACATCATAACAAAGTGGTTCAATAAGTGAGACACTGGCACAGTTAACCTGTGAACCAACAACGTGCCTTCACATTAAAGTGTATTTGCAAGAGCACTTCTGATTAAAAGACCCTGAATGGACCCTAGACTTCAGAAAAGCAAACTGACTTGCAAGGAACTGAGGGACAGGATCCCCTAGGAGGCTTATACAAGGGGGAAAGGAGTTCAGGAAATATTTTAAAGAAGTCTTATTGAGGGCACAGGAACAAGCCATCCCAATGTACAGGACGAATAGCAAGTATGGCAGGCGACCAGCGTGGCCAAACAGAGAAATCTTTGATGAGCTTAAACACAAAAGGGACACTTACAAGTAGAAGAAACTTGGACAGATCACTAGGGAGGAATATAAAAAGGTGGTGGTCAGGGAAAGTGTGGGACACTTGCTGAATGGGGGAGGTAACCTAGGGACCTATGTGGAAAAAGCTGAAGTACTCAATGCATTTTTTGCCTCAGGCTTCACAGACAAGGTCAGCTCACAGACTGCTGTACTAGGCAGCACGGTACAGGGAAGAGAGGAGCAACCCACAGTGGTAAAAGAAGAGTAAGGAGTATTTGGAAAAGCTAGACATGTATAAGCGCACGAGGGTGAGCTAATTCATCTAAAATTGCTGAGAGAGTTGGCTGATATGACTGCAAAACCACTGGCCATTGCCTTTGAAAAAACTCATTGTGATTGGGGGAGGTCCCTGAGGATCAGAAAAAGGCAGATATAGTGCCCATGTTTAAAAAAAGGGAAGGAGGAGAATCCGGGGAACTACAGACCAGTGACCGAGTCGCTGTAAAAATCACGGAGTAGGTCCTCAAGGAATCCAGTTTGAAACACTCAGAGGAGGGGAAGTGATCAGGAACAATCAACATGGTATCATCAAGGGCAAGTCCTGCCTGATCAATCCGATTACCTTCTATGATGAGATAACTGGCTCTGTGGATACGGGGAGAGTGGTGGATGTGATGTATCTTGACTTTCTAAAAGCTTTTGATACTTTCCCACAGTATTCTTGCCAGCAAGTTAAAGTAGCATGGCATAGATGAATGGACTGTAAGGTGGACAAAGCTGGTTAGATCATCTGGCTCAATGGGTAGTGATCAATGGCTAAATGTCTAGTTGCTTTGGTATCAAGTGAAGTGCCCCAGGGGTCGGTTATGTGGCTAGTTCAGTTCAATCTCTTCATTAATGATCTGGATGATGGGATGGATTACACCCTCGGCAAGTTCATGGATGACACTCCGATGAGGGGAGGAGTTGATAGTCTAGAGGGTAGGGATATGGTCCAGAGTGATGTAGACTAGGGATTTTCAAACTTGGGTTGCAGACCCACCAAGGAAAGCCCCTGGCAGGTCTGTGCTGCAGTCACAGAGCCTCGCAGTTCCCATTGGTTGTGGTTTACCATTTCTAGCTAAGGGGAGCTGCGGGAAGCAGCTTCCCAGTCTGCACCACTGCCCACAGTGGTTGCATCCCTCTGAGCAGCCCTTCCCTTTCCATGTTCATAGAATCATAGGGTTGGAAGAGACCTCAAGAGGTCATCAAGGAAAACAATCCCATTCCAGGGATTAGACACGGTAGTCTACGAGACTTAGCTGGAGTCACCCAGGTCCTTCGGGGCAGATGGTGGTGGTGATGTGGGAGGTGCAGGAGTCAGACTATGTCATAGAAAACAATCCCATTCCAGAGACTTCCTGTTTTCCTGGCACAATCAAACCCTGACCTTGCTTTAAGCTAGTGTAAAAGGAAGCTGCATACCAAATTTGGTGGCCCTAGCTCTTACTGTTTAGGAGGAGTTCTTGAACAGACTCACATATAGGTGTATGTATATATATCTAAATTTTTCAGCCGGATAGGTCTCTGCTGAAATGCTTTATAAATGACCTTACCACTCATGGGTGGTTTGAAGTCAGGTCCTATATCCAATGGCCGACTTCCTTTTCCTGTAGACCCTAATGCTGTGAAAAAAAAAACACATTAATAATTATCAGTTTATGTGATGACCTTTCTTCATCCCCTGGCTATTCATTTCCAAAACCTGTATTACCGCCTGTTTTGAACAAGTTTTGTTTTCTTATGGACAGAATAGCAAATACACTGCACCAGAGATGTTCCCAATAAGTCCAGCAAACTCTGAGTACCTCCCAACACAGAACCAGTTCAGAAGGGTGACCACTTAATAGGTGGGCACCATTTTCCTCAGCAAGTTAGGCTTTTTCTTTCTTATTACATATTAAATATCAGTACAAAGAAAGAATGGGTTACAACCATGAGAGTCAGACTGATTAAAAAAAGGGGTTATATTTCTGAACAACAGCGTCTAGAACAGCATGCTAAGTTCCTTTTCCTGGCCCCAGACTTACAAGCCAGGTTAGGAGACAAACACAGCAACAATGGGAATGTGTCTTAGACAATGTCAGTCTTGGCTTGTCCATACCACCTTGCAAGATTATTTTTTTTGCCCTCTCCCTGGAAGTGCAACTGCAGTCAGAATACATCTTTTTCTCTCAGGAATACTGGCTCCATTTGAAGCAACAGACTGGAGGGACAGCAGAGTTAGTGAGACACAATGTTCCCTCTAATTTTGGTTCTGCCATGAGGGCAGGGGACTGGACTCGATGACCTCTCGAGGTCCCTTTCAGTCCTAGTATTCTCTGTTTCTATGTAATCTTTTCCATCCATGTGAGGAATGATGTTTATGTGCACCAAGGCCTGTGTGAATGTGCACCACCAGGAGAAACACCAACCTGGCTGTGGGAGTTCTGCTAATCAGCTGAGTGGCATTTAATCCTGCAGCCACAGCACGCTGAATAGCCAGTAGGGCAGTACAGGTCAAGGAAGTAAACTGGCAGCATGTAACCTCTAGAAGGAGAAGGTGGTCGACTCAGGTATCCTGCATTCCTGTAGAGGTAAGTAACCACTTTCAGGCTCTCTCCATAGGCACTGCAGTGGAGAATGCTGTGGCAGGGACCTCTCAGGGAAGAAATCAGAAGGGAACACTAGCAACCGGAAGGCATGGGATGCGCAGTCCTAGGGATGGGGGTTCCACGACCACCAGCCCCAAAAGAAGATGGGTGGTAGTGCTCAGGGACTCCCTCCTAAGAGGGACTGAATCATCCATCTGCCGTCCAGACCTGCAGTCTCAAGACGTGTGCTGCTCACCGGGAGCTCGCATTCAGGATATGATCGAGAGTCTTCCCCAACTGATCAAACCTTCGGATCACTGCCCCTTCCTGCTTCTCCATGTAGGAACTAACGATACGGCCAAGAATGACCTTGAGCAGGTCACAGCAGATTATGTAGCGCTGGGAAGAAGGATCAAGGAATTTGAAGCGCAAGTGGTGTTCTCGTCCATTCTTCTGGTTGAAGGAAAAGGTCCAGGTAGGGATCGTCGAACTGAGGAAGTAAATGCGTGGTTGCACAGGTGGTATCGGAAAGAGGGCTTTGGTTTCTTCGACCATGGGACTCTGTTCCGGGCATAAGGATTGTTAGGAAGAGATGGGATCCACCTAACCAAGAGAGGAAAGAGCGTCTTTGCGGGCAGGTTTGCAAACCTAGTGAGGAGGGCTTTAAACTGGGTTCGTTGGGGGACGGTGACCAAAGCCCTGAGGTAAGTGAGGAAATCAGACACCAGGGAGAATCACAAGGAGGAATGAGCAACAAAGGAGGATCCCTGATTCAGATGGAGAAGGCAGGGCGATAGACTGGTTATCTACAGTGTTTGTACACCAATGCAAGAAGCCTGGGAAACAAACAGGAAGAATTAGAAGCCCTGGCCCAGTTAAAGAACTATGATTTGATTGGAATAACAGAGACTTGGTGGGATGACTCGCATGACTGGAGCGCTGTCATGGAAGGGTATAAACTGTTCAGGAAGAACAGACAGGGGAGAAAAGGAGGAGGATTTGCATTGTATGTAAGAGAGCACGATGATTGCTCAGAACTCCAGTACTTAGAGGGAGAAAAGACTGTTGAGAGTCTATGGGTTAAATTTAGACTTGGAAGCAACAGGGGTGATGTTGTGGTTGGTGTCTGCTATAGGCCTCCGGATCAGGTGGATGAGGTAGATGAAGCTTTCTTTGGACAACTGAGAGAAGCTTCTGGATCGCAGGCTCTGGTTCTCATGGGTGACTTTAATCACCCTTACATCCTTTGGGAGACCAATACAGCAGTACACAGACAATCCAGGAAGTGTTTGGGGACTGTTGGGGATAACTTCTTGGTACAAGTGCTGAAGGAACTGACCAGGGGCCATGCACAGCTTGACCTGCTGCTCACAAACAGGGAGGAACTAGTAGGGGAAGTTGAAGTGGGTGACAACCTGGGAAGCAGTGATCATGAGATAGTAGATTTCAGGATCCTGACCAAAGGAAGAAATGAGAGTAGCAAAATACACCCCCGGGAATTCAGAAGAGCAGACTTTGACTCCCTCAGAGAACTGATGGGCAGAATCCCCTGGGTTGCTTAAATGAAGGGGAAAGGAGTCCAGGAGAACTGGCATTATTTTAAAGAAGCCTTATTAAAGGCACAGGAAGAAACCATCCTGATGCGCAGCAAGATAAGCAAATATGGTAGGCGACCAGATTGGCTTGCCGGGGACATCCATGATGAGCTTAAACACAAAAAGGAAGCTTACAAAAAATGGAAACTTGGATGGATGACTAGGGAGGAGTATAAATATATTGCTCGAGAATGCAGGGGAGTTATCAGGAAGGCAAAAGCGCAATTGGAATTGCAGCTGGCAAGGGATATCAAGGGTAACAAGCAAGGTTTCTACAAGCATATTAGCAATACGAGATCAGAGATGGTGTGGGGCCCTTACTGAATGAGGGAGGGAAAAGCTGAAGTACTCAGTGCTTTCTTTGGCTCCGTCTTCACGGACAAGGTCAGCTCCCAGACAAATGCACTAGGCAACGCAGTATGGGAAGGAGGTGGACAGCCCTTGGTGCGGAAAGAACAAGTTAGGTACTATTTAGAAAAGCTAAACATACAGAAATCCATGGGTCTGGATTTAATGCATCCGAGGGTACTGAGGGAGCTGGCAAATGTCATTGCAGAGCCTTTGGCCATTATCTTTGAAAACTTGTGGAGATCGGGAGACATCCCAGATGATTGGAAAAAGGCAAATGTAGTGCTCATCTGTAAAAAAAGGAAGAAGGATAATCCAGGGAACTGCAGCCTTACCTCAGTCCCTGGAAAAATCATGGAGGGGATCTTCAAGGAATCCAAAGCATTTGGAAAAGGGGAAAGCGATCAGGAATAGTCAACATGGATTCACAAAGGACAAGTCGTGCCTGACCAATCTGATTAGCTTTTATGATGAGGTAACTGGTTCTGTGGATATGGGAAAGTCAGTGGATGTGCTATACCTTGACTTTAGCAAAGCTTTTGATACGATCTCCCACAATATTCTTGCCAGCAAGTTAAGGGAGTATGGATTGGATAAATGAACTGTAAGATGGACAGAAAGCTGGCTAGACTGTCGGGCCCAACAGGTAGTGATCAACGGCTCGATGTCAGGTTGGCAGTTGGTTTCTAGCGGAGTGCCCCAAGTATCAGTTCTTGGACCAGTTTTGTTCAATATCGTTATTAATGACGTGGCTGAGGGGATGGATTGCACCCTCAGCAAGTTTGCAGATGACATTAAGCTGGGGGAGAGGTAGATACGCTGGAGGACAGGAATAGGGTCCACGACAGGGATAGGTGACCTGGAAAGATTAGAGGATTGGGCCAAAAGAAATCTGATGAGGTTCAACAAGCACAAGTGCAGAGTTCTGCACTTGGGGCGGAAGAAGCCCAAGAACTGTTACAGGCTGGGGACCAACTGGCTAAGTAGCAGTTCTGCAGAAGAGGACCTGGGGATTGCAGTGGATTAGAAGCTGGATATGAGTCAGCAGTGCGCCCTTGTAGCCAAGAAGGCTAATGACATATTGGGGTGCTTTAGGAGGAGCATTGCCAGCAGATCCAGAGAAGTGTTTATTCCCCTTTATTCTGTTCTGGTGAGGCCACATCTGGAGTATTGTGTCCAGTTCTGGGCCCCCCACTACAGAAAGGATGTGGACACATTAGAGAGGGTCCAGCGGAGGGCGACCACAATGATTAGGAGGATGGAACGCATGACTTACGAGGAGAGACTGAGGGATTTGGCTTTATTTAGTCTGCAGAAGAGAAGAGTGAGGGGGGATTTGAGAGCAGCCTTCAACTTCCTGAAGGGAGGTTCCAAAGAGGCTGGAGAGAGGCTGTTCTCAGTGGTGACAGATGCAGAACGAGGAGCATTGGTGTCAAGTTGCAGTGGGAGAGGTCTAAGTTAGATTTTAGGAAAAACTATTTCCCATGGAGGGTGGTGAAGTACTGGAGTGGGTTACCTAGTTAGGGGGTGGAATCACATGGTATATCTGGCAGGTGATGTAAGTTAAGGCTACACACAAACACAGAATGCAGTAGGAAGCACTGTAATTCAGAGGAGAAACAGGCCCCTTGGCCTAAGGATCATCAGTGATTATCCTCCTACGTATCTGATTATCACTGCAGCAAGAATTAGAATAAATGCCTCTGTTTTCAACATGACCAGCTAGTGTACAAGTCCCATCTTGTAACAGCCTGTCTGCAGGGAGCTATACTGAAAGTACTGAGGTTCTCTGTTGCCCTCTGCAGCCAAGATTAGTGGAAATAAAATTTGTTTGCAGTCTAAAGACTTGCCAGTATTTGTAGGTCAGCTTTTTAGCCTAACTGTCTAGGGAGTGCACCATAAGCATGCTACAGCTGGAAACACACTTATCTTTTGTTACTGTAGGTTAGCTCTACTGTCTGCTACATGCATTGCCTTTTGTCTTCGTAATAAACCAATGAGCAACACACAGCTTCAACCAGGAACCTGTTCTGCTGTGTGCCAATGCCTGTGCTCCAAGGAAGGAGAGTGAAGGGGCAAAGTATATTCTGAGATGACACACTCATCAACAGGGCTCAACGATCATGGCGAAAACCACTCACAAGTTCCGCACTGCGCATGCGCGAACTGCCGGTAAATGGGGCGACCGGCTGAAATCTACTTGCCACAGACGAGTAGATAAGCAGATTTGTTGAGCCCTGCTCATCAATATATAGCTAAGCCACAAATAAAAACCAGAGGTCAGAGGTTCAGTCCATTAATTGTGGGCTGATATAAGTTTGTTCCAGATTTTCTCAAGGGCTTTTTCCATAACTTCTCAAGACACATTATTCCACAGATCTAACAGATCTCGTTTTCAAGAAGTCTTTCTACTATTTGGCCTACATTTTCCTTTTCTTCATTGCTTCAAGCTTGTAACCCCTTCAAAGACCTATTATATTTATAGGAATTATTAAAACAAATGCCTCCCGCTTTTGACATATGCATTTTTAATTAAAAAATTCTATGCAATTACGAATGCTACAAAATGAGAAACCCTTGCTCCTTTAGGATACTGTTTGAAGGACATGTAGACTAGCTGTGGACAGAACTGAGGTTAGAAGAGCAGTGCAAGAGAGACAGTGTAGCAACTTTTCAATAAAACACAAAGATTTAGTCTTTTCTATCCTTTTGAGATAGACCTGTGATAGCAGCCATAGGTTTTGCAACGGAAGGCTGGAGAAGAGCTCGTTCCTCAGGTGCCTAGAGTAGAGTCATCACTGTTGGGTTTGGAACAGGTAAAATAAACAGTGTTTATCACATTTCTCAGTGATGGATTTAAGGTGATATTTACAATGTGGAACACATTTTAACTTTAAGCTTTAATCATATGCCTAAATTGTTTGCGAGTATCCCTTTAAACTCGTTCCCTCTCACATCTCTCCCTAATAATGGGATGTTTACCTTATTTGGAAGAAAGCAAAATTAGCCCTAAATATTCATTGTAGATGCCAGCTCCACACAGCAAGCTCAAATGTACCATTTATCAAGTTAGCAGGCTTAAGATTTTTGGTGGCTAAAGTTGATCTCTAACCAAGCCGACAGGCAGACTCTCTCATGTAGAAAGCTGGACAAGACTAAGGCTGCGTTTATTTACTGCAAAAATAACTATACATTTAGAGCTGACAAAACAGCATTTGTGCTATTCTAGCAAGTGTTCTTTGGTCTTCTGTTGCTCGCTACTGAGCTTCAGGGCTTCCTGGTCAGACTCAACTTGAATATAACCTAATCCAAATTCATTTTATCAGAATGATAACCCACTTCTCCCCTCATGTGACATTTGATATGAAGGGTCACTGACATCCAAATCACAAATAAAATCTCAAGTTCCTCTCCTATTAAAAGCTCCATAAGAGTGCGCTCAGTTACATGTAGAGCAGCTGTTTCATTTAACAAGCGCAACTGCAGATGGAAGAGAAACAGAGCAGTGCGTGAAAGAGCAGAATATAGGAGAAAATGTCCATTCATTTACCTTGATCATTAGGCATTTTATCTGAAGATTCAGCTACCAGGCCAAGCACAAGGGAGGAAAAAACGAGAGAAAGATCACCAGGTCTGAAGGAGTTCAGATGATATTCAAAGAACTTCACAGCAGAATTAAACTCCTTCGGATTTAAACTCCCATTTTAAAACACACACTCCCATAAAATACCGCTGGATATTAAATCAACACAACTTTTGGAAAGTTATTTTTTCACCTCTCATTAAATATATTATGTACATTAACAACTGTCCTATAAAACAATTTCTCCATGTTTCCTTAACCAGTACATGGTTTCAATGTCTTGTTCATTCCTACCCTTTCAACAGTAACCCATAACCAAGCATGTTTGATTAAAGAGGCAGTAATGTCACACTTGTTCATACTATATCATCCATGACACTGACATGTAATGGTTCACAGACCATCAACGCAACATGAACTTATATGCAAATCCTGCCATTTGTACCATTACACAAAACTGAACACTCCTGCCCCGATCCTTCCCCAAGATCCCTCCCTTGCTTCCAAGTTCCACCCTCACTCTTTCCATGCCCCCCCTCCATCACATACTGTCCCTCTCCCTCCCTCACTTTCACAAGACTGGGACAGGAGGTTTGGATGCAGGGGGGAGATGAAGGCTCCAGTTGGAGGTACAGGCTCTGGGGTGGGGCCAAAAGCGAGAGGTGTGGGGTGCAGGAAAGGGCTCTGGGCTACAGCCAAAAGGTCTGGTGTGCGAAAGGGGGCTGGGCTCTGGCTGGGAGTGCGAGCTCTGGAGTGGTGCCAGGAACAAGAGATTGGGGCACAGGAGGGGGACTGGGGCTGGAGTGCAAGAAGGGTAAGGAATCTGGGGATGAGGGGCTTGGAGTGCAGGAGAGAACTCTGGGCTGGGCTGGAGCAGGGTGTGGATGGGGACTCTGCATGGGGGCAGAAGTGTGGGAGGAGGTTCAGGTGTGGGGGGGGTCCCAGTGGCACTGCAGATCCCACAAGTGGCCACATGGAGCACCAGTGGCCAGGGAGGCTCCACGTGCTGTCCTTATGCCTGCAGGCACCAACCCGACAGCTTCCATTGGTCACAGTTCCCAGCTAATGGCAACTGCGGAGCCAGCACTTTGGGGGGAAGGGGAAAGGCAGCACCTTGAGCCTTCCCTGGCCACTCCTCCAGCCAGGGGCTGCAGAAATCTGGTGGACGCTTCCAGGAGCTGTGCAGCACCAGGGTAGGCAAGGAGCCTGCCTTAGCTCCGAGCCCCTGCTTGTGCCGCCAACTGGACTTTTAACGGACCACTTGGCACTGCTAACTGAAGCTGCCAGGGCCTCTCTCAACTGGAGACTTGGCAACCCGAACCATTGGGCAGTCACCACACACTGCATCTCAAGTTGTGAGGTAACTACGAGTCAGGCTTTCTGCGGCACTTACAGCACTATGTCAGTACAGCCTGATGGCACATGGGCTAACCATTCATTTAAAAACAAATCTCCATAAACATGGGCTTGAACTGGTTTATGCGCTTGTTCCAGCCAAGGGCTGTTGGAAGGGTGAAGAGAAAACATCTTCCTAAATTCAACTCCATCTTCTCCTCCCCACCCCATATCCAATACCCAATTAATGCCACTGCATTGCATTTCCTACAGGTCCTTTAGGAAATGCTAGAGAACATACATGAGACTTTACCTTTGGGTGTTCTGAACTGTACTGCCTCCGACATAGGCCCCATTCCCTTGGAGTTGCGGGCCTGGATTTTGAAATAATATGGCGTATCGAGGGTTAACTCTTGGATCTGGTGGGTCAATCTGTTTCCTACCACAGGCTCGATGACCCAGTCATGTATCTCCGCATTCACATCTGTGCTGTAGTAAATGATGTATCCTGTTCAAGGGTACCAATAAGATAAAATTGAGGTATTAAAGAGTGTGATTTTTGTTGCTACTTAAATGACTCAAGCACAAGTCTTATTGACTTTTGGTGGAACTGGTGCTCATAAACCACTGAACAGCGTTTCAGAACCACAACCTCCTTTGTTTCAGTACACGAGCATTCATTTACATATTAGATAAACATGGGAAATTTTAAATCATTCTATTATATCATAAAGTAAAACATGTCATTTAAAATACCAAAATTATCCTACATTCCGTTATGGAAAATTCCACTATTTCCAGCTTCATTTCAAATGTCATGCAAACCATGTAAAATAACAATGTGAAGACTATTATTAGAATGTTCCTTTTTCAAACAGTTTTTAGAAAAAAGATAGCTTTGAAATTAAAAAAAAATCAAAGTAGTTAAAACTTTGCTTTCTCCCACTGCTAGGTGCTGCTGTTGTATCCTCTCCCCACCGTGCCCTGTCCAACTCTGGCACAGATGTCAGCATTTCTTCTGCTGCTTCAGAGTTCTGCCTGCACAGATTCTTTTCCCCACAGCAATCAGATTCAGGTTGCCTGCATGCTCCACGAGGGAGCTTGTTTGTGACCCTGGGCATTCATGGTCAGGTGCGCTGCTCTGCTTCCCATGCTAACTAAACAGAAAATGAAATCGAAAAGGCCCCAGAATTTTTCCTGTGCACCTGGGAGAGCAGCAAAGTTGAATGCTGGCTGGATTGGTCACACTGGGGCATTATGAAACACCTCGCGGAGTACAAGATCGTCGACCTGAACAGCACTGTGCCTGCACTACCCTGAATTTGACCCAGAATGTCAAATTTAGTGCTGCTCCTCTCATCAAGGTGAAGTACAGATAGAGACTATATGTGCACATTAAAGTCAGTGGAAGGTACGTGTCGGTGTAGACTCATTCTTAAAATCATCATAACGGGGCTAACTTTGACCTAATCTGATAATGTAGACCAGGCCTCAGCAAGCTTTTTAGGAGCTTGTTTCCTACTCAGTCCACCAGAGGGCAGTCTGTTCCCATGCGCCTATAAAATCTGTGGAACTGGCACACAGCTGACACAAAGGGAATTCTAATGCTGCACTGAATGCAATCATTTTATCAGATTCTCTTTTACAGCATGATTGCAAACGTGATGACAAAACATTTTAAAAACATTCAGCTGTGACAGCTGCACTTTCAGACAATGGTAAATAAAGCTTAGTCTTGTAAAATTCTACTTAATCCAGGTGAGCAAGCACATTTCTTCCCCCTCCCCACCCATATGCTTCATCATATAAAAGAGCAACTTGGGGCTTGGACAGGCACATTTTCATGACAATTTTGGATTAAAAGCATAAGTCTCTCCCTGTCTTTCAAACAGACACACGGAACACTTGATGGGGTCATATAAACGTGGGGTAACTGATCTTCAGACTCCGATCACGTCAGATTTAAAGTCCGCTGGTACAGTATGAACCCTAGAAGTGGGAGACTTGCACTATTGCAATGAGGAGAAGCTCATCTTTCCAAAGGATACACAACCCTTGTTCCTTGCTGACAAGGACTTAAGTTATCAGACCATACTATACAGAGGACATTTGTTAAAGAGGTGACTGAAATGGGTGTTACAATTTTCCTTTCCCTCAGAGTTCAGTTCAGCTGGAGTCTCCATTCCAAAGGTTTTAGAAATCACCACCCCATTTCCTGGCTCCAGACAGGAAGTACATTTTATTGGCATACAGCATGCACTGTTTGAATCCTGCCTATTTGTCAGAGTCAGCCAGAGCACAAAATCAGCACCAAGCAGCAACTAAACAACCTGCCTGTATAATACTGAAGATGTGGGGTGGGTGGGGCACTGAAGGTAGGCAAGCATATAGCAAATCTACAAAAAAAATGACAAAAACAAGTTTGAACCAAGCACATGGAATGGCTGCTAAAGGCAAAGGGCATGTCACGTGCAGTCCTGTTGCTAACCAAGACAGGAAAGACAGGAGGAACTGTACATCTCTTCATAGTTTCCCTGCTGAAGAGTCCAATCCATGAGGGGGGCTCTCACAATCCAGAAGATGGGCCTAAGCCAGGCAGCAGCATGTGCACACCCTGTCAGTGAGGATATGCTGTAGCACTTCTCAAAGACAAACCCTTATCCATGTGCATGCGTAACTGTTTGCACTATTGCAGCCATGCTGGTGCCAGGACAGTGGAGAGGCAAGGTGACTGAGGTAATATCTTTTATTGGGCTAATTTCTGTTCCTGAAGAGCTTTTCAGCTACACAGAGCTAATGAAGAGCTCACCACCTCACCTCTGGAGACACAGCTGTCCATCTGCCATGAGGGCAGGGGACTGGACTCGATGACCTCTTGAGGTCCCTTCTAGTCCTAGTATTCTATGATCTTTTCATCCCATCTACCAATTCAAATGCTCCACTATTTAATGTTTTCTCCCTTCCAGCAGATCTTTGGTCCATATTAAATTCTTAGGTATAGCAACACCCACCCAGATCCAAGGTGCAATTCAGAGCAGATGACTCCAATGTTCCATAGGGGCCATTCATGCAATCATGAATTACTAGGGTATGCAGGTATGCTCCTAAGCCACTTTTCAATTGCCCTGAACACAGGGAAATCCTCTAGCCCCTACACTTACTGGGTCTAAATCCACTTCGTACCAGAGGAATGCCACAGACAACATGCTAAAGCATTGGGGCAAAGAGTCTCTTGCATAAAATGCTCAAATGTCTAACTGCAAATGTGTGTTTCTAAAAGCTTTCTACTGGGATTGCACATGCGGTGAAGATGACAATTTCTACAGTATGTAAAATGATCACCTGAGCTTTCATAATAATTTTACATGATCCAGACTCCTATTTTATGAAGATCTATACTTTATATGAAGATCAGCAACTCCAATGCTTTCCTCTAAAGAGCAGAGCAATAGTGGGCTGAAAACTTAGGTAAAACAAATAAATGTAGCTCTGAAGTAATTTCCAACAGATGTAAAAGTAAACAGCTAATTTGAGCTACATGAGAAAATTTATAAACAAGATAAACATCCTGGGAGGATGTGTGTTTAACAAAGAGCATACAATACAGGAATCTGGGAAATTACATATGGCGTCTAATCTGCTGTTGATTAGGTATCTTCCATCTACCCTTCCAAGCTCAATCTACCAAAAGTAAGGACACAGGATCACTCCTGAGAGCATAAACTGCACCTGTAATTTTGCCATTGGCTTCGGATGGAGGCTGCCAGTTTACAATGATGGTTCTAGGTTTCCCCTCTTTGCTCACGACAGTCACGTCCTTTGGGGGAGATGTAGGAACTGCAAAAAACAAATGTCATTAGATGCATGTAAGAGAGCTCACTGAAAGCATGTAAATGATCTCAGCACCATCCTTTTTACCTTGCTTTGCTGCAGAAGTATGGGTGTCAGCAACAGAAATCCAGTATGTTTCATCTCAAGGTAAATCTACTATTCTAGAGTTACAGTTTTAATGATTTACTCTATTAAAAAGGCCAATGCCATCTGGTGCATAATATTTCCTTTCCTTAAGAAGCTATCTATTACTACGGTCCATCAATAGATGCCATGAATCATGAATGGATAAATAACACGTATCTTCAATATGTGTCTTTTTTTAAGAGAATATATTTATAGAAGCAAAGCTATTAGTCTAAAGTACCAACTTATAATTCACAATAGCTTAACATTCCTGAAATCTCATCAATTTGCAAAGACACCATTCTATAGTTTGCTTTTTATGTACACAAAATTTCTCTGTACACAAAGTGTTTGCTCTGGGCTGAAATCTTGCAACGGCAAGTTTCCACCATGAATACATTTGAAACACCAGGATAAACTCCCAGCAGTTCATAACTGGAATCTCTCAGAGACCTTTAACTTTAACTACAGGTTTCTGGATGTTTGCGTCCACAGAGATGTTTCTTGCGCTCTGCTAACCGAGGTTTAGTCGAACTCTGGAAACATATGAACACATGGCCCCTTTTTTCTTTTTAGTAGCTTGAGGCAGAAGTCTTCCCCACCATTCATCCCTGCTGCACAAAAATGAGGAAATGATACAGGTCTCTTACCCCAGTAAAAGGCTTACATAAGAAAATCAATCTGACTGTGAACTGAAATACCCAGCTGGGGTTCAGATTAATGGCAATGAAATGCACAGAGCTGGTGTCTCCAAGGTTCAATAAACAAACAACTATGCCTTGGAACTGTATAACTATGAAAAACAGACGCCTAATTATGTAATTTTTAGCAAACTACATCTGCCACAGAAGCTGAATTCAGTAACAATACTATTTAGTGTTTTCATAGTGATTTTCATGTTTAAAACATTTTGTGTATGTAACCTACTGGTGATTAATCCTCCCATCATCCCCTGTGTTAGGTTACTAAGTACTGTAATACTAGAGTTGGAATCGTAATAATACTTAGTAACCTAACATAGGGGATGATGGGAGATACACCGACAGTAACTATAGTGTATCTCTCACTCATGCTTCTGTGAGAATTTGCAACGGGGAGCATCCACAATCAAGTTTTGTGCACCTGGGAGG
Source organism: Apalone spinifera (assembly GCA_030068395.1). Lineage (NCBI taxonomy): Eukaryota > Metazoa > Chordata > Testudines > Trionychidae > Apalone > Apalone spinifera. The sequence goes on along the minus strand of JANRFK010003836.1, from coordinate 6,042,369 downwards.
GAAGCCACTGATGTGAAATCTTGTGGGAGATTTGCCAATTGCACAGCCTCACTGGTTCTACGCATAGAAAGAGTAACCTGGCTCCCCCTTGCCAGCTGATTTAGTACACACGCGCCACGTTGTCTGTTAGGGTCTTGGCGTGTGATGCTGTGAGGGGCAGGAGGAGAGCACAGGCAACCCTGACTGCTGTTAGCTTCAGGAGACGTGAACAGAGAGCTCCGAGGGGGACCATGTGCCTTGCATTGTGAGGTGTAAGTGGTGAACAGCAGCAATGGCAGTGTGTGAGAGAAGGGATCCCCTTGCCAATGTTGGCGGGGTCCTTCCAGCAGTCTGGGCAGTTTTTGATCCTTGTGGGTGGTGACAGGGATTTGCTGCGCCTGTCCTTGTTTGGACTATGAACCGAGCTGAATCACACGTCAAGGCATTGGCTGTGGTATCACCACCATTCCCTCTGCCATATGTCCCAAGAGTTGGAGGCGGAGCCTAACTGGTATCTGTGGGCTGCTTCGAATGGCAGCCATGAGCGTGACTAAGGATATGTGTTGAGGAAAGGCACTTTGGCCTATAACTAGCCAAGGTCGGCCCCTATGAATTCCAGGTGTTGCACTGGAGTGAGGATTGACTTCTGGGTGTTGATCTGTGAGCCCAATTCTGTAAATAAGTGTATTGGAGCTTCAGTGACTCGGTGAGCTTCTCAGAGACAATGGTCTTATAGTAGGGGCAGATCACTATCCCTTGGGAACATAGATGAGCAGCCTTCATTGAGAGAACCCCGGAGAATACTCTTGGGGCCAATGACAGCCTGAAAGGGAGCACTCTGTCTTGGTTGTGGTTATATCCCAGAGTGAATCGGAGACATCAACTATCAGCTGGTAGGATTGCGACATGAAAATCAAGCGTCCTGAAGGTCCAGGGTCAAAGACCAGTTTCCCTGTTCCAAAGTTAGAATAATCATTGATAAGCTGATCATCTTGAGTATTTTAATCTTTCTGAGAACTCAGATCTATTATAGGTCTCCAACCTCCTTTTTTGACCATTAGAAAATAACAAGAGTAGAACCCCTTGCCTTGTAGATGTTGAGGTACCGGTTCTCTGGCTCATTACTTTTAGGGGAGAATCTACTTCTTATTGCAGTGAACTCTCATGAGTAGAGTCCCTGAAGAGGGAAGGTGAAAGGTGTTACAGAAGGAATAGGTTAATATCCATGGTTTACCCAGTCTGAACAATCTCTAGAACTCTGATCTTATATGTTCCCAGGCACTGTGGAACACTGCCAATCAGCAGCCAAATGGGCATGAATGATGGTCAGCTGTATCACTCAAGGGGAGTGATCTAATAGCACCTTTACCTGCTTGTCAGAAGTGGCGCTTAGATGTTAAAGGGCTAAGATGAAGATTGTGGACGGATTGTGGTTAGGGAATTTCAGTCTTCTTGGCAAAGAGCTTTGTGTCCTCAAGAGGAAGGCCCTCAACAGTGGCAATCATGATAAATGGAGCCATGACACTTGCTGCACCACCACAGCTGTGGAGATGGACCAACCTGCTGTGTTGACCACATTGAGGGCAGATTGCAACAATGTCTTTGCCTCTAATTAGCCCTTCTGGATACTGGCCTTAAATTGGTCACAATGGGTTCCCAACTTTTATGTAAAATAAGCAATAGTCTTAATGGATTGGTAAGGCTCCATCTCTTGCTGGGGCAACTGATAAGGAACTGATGGGGGTTAACTAGCGCTACCTGGAGAGACAGCATACAAACCAAGAGCACGCATGTGCAGTTCTAACAGACACCGCTATCAAAGTTCTCTGATCGCCAGTGGAGGGATGTAAGCATCCATAGAGACACTACTCAAGAATAAATCTTTATTTAGTATGAGTCGAGGAATAATCCCTATGCAGCATTGCCAATTCCACTGAACAAAAATCATCAGGCACTTAAAATCAGGACACTGGTTTATATATAAATGTAATATATATGGCACTATACCATCTCATAGAACTGGAAGGGACCTTGAGAGGTCATTGAGTCCAGTCCCCTGCCCTCACAGCAGGACCAAGTACCATCCCTGACAGATTTGCCCTAGATCCCTAAATGGCCCTGTGATGGGGCTTGCCAACCCCGCACTAGACAAGGGGAAGCGGGGCATGCCTATTGGGTAGAATACGCCCCTCCCCTGCAGCCCTGCTGGGCATGCTCCCAGTGCAGCCCAGGTATAAAAGGCTGCAGAGCTGCTCAGTTGGGACTCACCTCTGGAGGGGAAGGAGCTATTGCCTGAACACCGGAGCCACGGCCGTGGCAGCCACAGCAAGAGATGCCAGACCAGCTGCCTGACCGCTACTAGCCCCGGGCTGAGCCCGGCCGCAATGCTGGCTATGCCATACAGCCCCCCTAGATGTCATCGCTGCACCAGCCACTGCTGACCCCAACGCCACACCTGCTAACACCGCAGCTGCCGCCAGACCAATATCTCCAGGTGGGACCGCTGCCAGGCAGGCAGATGGGATAGGAATCAATCCAGGGTGGGAGCAGGAAAAGCCCTGGCGGGCTTGGCGAGAACTCCCTGCTGAGCCAGTGGTGGGAACCATCCACCACTGGTAGGGCCCTGGGTTGGGGTCCCCCTACCCCTTCCTCCCAGATCCCGGACAAAGAGGGGATCTCATGAAGGACTAGGCCACGGGGCCAGCATTTGAAGGACTAGGCTGCGGGGCTGAAGGGGGTGGGGCTAGCATCCCCATCATAGGCCCCCTCAAGGATTGAACTCACAACCCTGGATTTAGCAGGCCAATGCTCAAACCACTGAGCTATCCCTCCCCCCAAACCATGAAATTTAAAAAAAGGTTACATTACAAATCCTTTTTATATGTCTTCTGGTTTTTGAGCAGTTTGGAGCACCAAGGTCATGCTACCAAGTTTTTCTCCATAAACCCAAGGACAGAGGATGTTGCATTAAAATCAAGTGATCAGGTGCTCTGGCTTTGGGCCTCACCACACATCACCCTGTTAACGAGACCAAGTGCTAAAAAGTCTAAAATGATGATACACTAAATGTACACCCACAGAGAAAGAGCAACATTTTCTAAAGTTTCGGAGGGGGAGCCATGCTAGTCTGTTACTGAAAAAACTTTTAAAAAAAAACACCCCAAATAGTCCTGCAGCACCTTAGAGACTAACAAACATGGAGATGGCGTCATGAGCTTTTGTGGGCACAACCTGCTTCTTCAGATGACTGGAGTTAAGGGGTCCAAGGTTGCAAACTAAATAGCAGACTTGGACCTCTGAACTCCATTCATCTGAAGAAGCAGATTGTGCCCATGAAAGCTCATGATGCCATCTCCATGGTTTGTTAGTCTCTATGGTGCTGCAAGTCTATTAGTTGTTTAAGTGTTTTCAACATTTTCTAAAGCAACTTGCATATTTTTTACATTTTTATTTTGAATCTAAAGCAAATGATTGGTTTCACTCTTTCTTTATAACACTGCACTAGATCAACTGGTTCTTCGGGTGCTTCATTTTTACGTATTTTTAATGCACTATTTTAATAGAATTCAAGGCCTCAAAGCTATTTAGACTGGCTTGTCTGTATTTACAATTAAAATAAACAAAAAAGTTAACAGAGTAAGAACAGCAAATAAGGATTAAGTCCCAGGAAAAACTTCCTAGCTACGAATAGTAGGACGACTAAACATGCCTAGGTTTTCAAAGAGAGGCTGGATAGCCAGCTGTCCTGCATGACGTAACTCATCAAACCTGCATCGTAGCAGATGATCAAGACTAGGTGTCCCTTGCAGTCCCTTCTGACTCTATGGGTCTATGATTCTAAAAAAGCTAAAGTGGATCATTTCATCCATTTATTTTATGTAATTTGACACACATCTCCCTTTCATTAAATTTCAAAGAATATTAATATCAGGACTATCCCCATCCCACATTAGCAAAGCAGAAGGCTGCCATTTTTAGTCTATGCCAAGAACTGCACTGGGAGTCATTCATCTTGTTAAAACAGTACACAATTCCAGAAAGACAAGTGAGTACCTAATTCAAAGGTAGTTCCATGCGCTGTCATACTCCAAGTACTTGATCTTCGACCTTTCGTCACCATCACAGAGAACTCATACAAGGTGTTTGGCTTTAAACCAGTCACTAAGTAGCTCAAGGTGGTTGTGTTTGCAGTCTGAAAGAAATACAAAGCATAAAGAACTTCAGAAGTAACAAATATCCTTTACAAGGTCTCAAATACTCTTGTCTAAGGGAAGTGCCTAAAGCATTATTATACCATTACCAACATTTGAAATCTATTATCATTAATTCTCTCAATTTTGTTGGCTTTACCATGCAAATTCATTAATCAAGTATTAATGGAACACTGAAAATTGGAAATGAGACATTCCCTTTGTAATTAACAAGAACATTCAATACCAGTCAATTATAAATGTAAATACATCAGCACAAGGTGTCGGACACACTTGTTATGCTGCTAGACTTTTACCTAATAGTGGTACCTTTAGTGTGTTCCATTAAATGAACTAACTCTGGGAAAGAATGATAAAAAAAAAAAAATTAAAAATCCATTCTGCAATTTGATTATTTAAAAAGAAAAGTTAGAATTCTAAGAGTCTAAATCTAAATAGGTCAAAAACTAGATGAAAATGTTGGTTGTCTGAGACTCCCGGAAAAAATAGTTTTATTTACTGTCCCTTTATGTTGGTTTGCAAAAAGGAAAAAAAATCTGTGGAGACACACTCCTAAATCACAGATGGCCTCTGGCACAGGTCATCAGAAATATGACTCAGTTTCCATTTCTGTTTTAAACTAAAATAAATGTCCAGTATGTGGCTTGAGTATAAATAGTTCACCTGAATCATTCATAAATAATAGAACTGGTTCCTTATTTGGCTCTACCTTTAATCTAAAAGCAGAATGAAGTGACTCACCGGTAATGCTTCTTTTTCTAAAGATAAGGGTGATCCATAAAGTCACATTCCTTGAAAATAACGAGAGACTACTGTCTAAATTAAAGACAGACATGGGAAGACAATAGAACTCATTTCTGATGATGAAAGCTTTTTAAAGTATCCCAGTAAAAGATCAGGAAAAATGTTATTTGTCAAATGAAGCTGGGAGTCCTACTGAGCACTTTGAATGTTCACATAAATGAAGAGGTATTTTTGGATTTGACTAGTTTGGTTACATCAGCATCAGTATGAAAGACGAAGAATAAAGACAGAGGAAATGGCTGTCAAATTGTAATCAGTCTTACAAAGAAATATTAGATGCACTGGCAAAATAATCTACTTTAAAAATTTAATTTTGGTCAGATCAATTATTAGAACCTAGGGTTTAAAAGTTCCTGGTAATTGTTTATTGACTGCCACTTAAAAACCACCACACCCCACCGGTCCTCCATTTGTAGTACTTAAGCTAACATGAAACCAGTCAAAAGTGGACTGCTGTAGAGGATTGTCCATGATCCATCTAGCTCAGTATCATACTGGCAAGTGCTAGATGCTTCAGAGGTCTCAACAATTATGTAATAACCTGCTCATAAGGGAAGCGACATCCTGAAATAGGAGGGTTTATAAACCTTACACTTCCCCTCCCTGCCAAGTAAACACGGATATTCTTCTTCTCCATAAGACTGTTCAGTTCGTGACAGGTATGAACTTTGCAGGTTAAATTTGCATTGTGTAAAGTTTTTTTTTCCTCTGTTAAATTTGATGCCATTTCATTGAAAAACCTTTCAGGCAATACAAGGCCAGAGGACAAACTGGAGTGGCCTGATATACTTCCCAATTCATTCATTGTTTCGGTCCATTTACTATTTTAAGAGAATGGGCAATGATATCCCATTGTACAATGTATTGCTTAACCCTTAACTCCAGTCATCTGAAGAAGTGGGTTGTGCTCATGATATCATCCATATTTTTGTTAGTCTCTAAGGTGCTGCAGGACTATTCGTTGTTTTAAACGTCTCTTCTATTACAGAGTAACACAGCTACCCCTCTGAAACTTTAGCACTAGAATTAGCATACCGCCCAAGGTCAGGCAATCTGTCACCTTGGGGAGTTTTTAAGCAGAAGCCTATAAAGGCAGGGTATTTTTAAAGTCTCTTGTAGGCCCTCACCTTCTGCTCTCCAAGTGCCAGAGTGGGGAACAGCCCTGACAACACAACTTCCTGGAATCCCACCGTGAGATGTTTAAGAGAAGAATTTCTCATTCACTCCAAGGTGAACACCCTAAATGTTCTGACAACAAAATTACACTCATGACATGCCAAGTTCCACACTAACGTCTGCCCATGGAAGAAGACAACAACTCTTCTGAAGCTGCAGATTCAGAAGGCAGCTTCTGATTCCTAGTAGGGATGTGAAAGGGTAATGGGTTAGCCCTTAATGGGCGATGCTTACCAGGCACTGCATCACCTGTTAAGGGCACAGGCCTGCTCCAGGTCTGCTTCTGTGCATGAGGGGTGCGGCTGGGAGTAGAAGCTGGCTGCCCTGCTCCTTCTGCCAGCCCCTGGCAGCCATAAACATGGGGCAGGAGGTGCTGACAGCAGCAGCCCCAATCGCGAGGAGGCTAGGAGCAAAAGCTAGCCCCAAATGTGGGGGGAGGGATTCCTGCTGCCAGCCCCCCCTTTGTGGGACCCCACTTAATTGGTTAACTGGTTAAATCCAAGGTTTAACCAGTTAACAGATTAACTGGGATTTTACATCCCTAATTCTTAGAGGGATGACCTGCATGGGTTTCTTCAATACGAGACAAGGCATTTTTGTTCTTAGCAGCTTGCCAGAATTCTGAACTTCCTTGGCCCAAACTGGGCGTTGCAAGGGCCATGCAAACACTGCATCCAGATGGTCAGGGTCCCAAGCCAGAGAGCCTTGTCTGATCAGTGGCGATTAGTCTGCCAGAGAACCTATGAGCAAAGCAACGGGGACAGATAGCCCGGAATATGGTCACTTAAAAGTAAGGTCACTGAAGATGGGCTTGACAACAATTGAAGAGTCATCAATTCATACTAATTCAGAGTCCCGTGGGCCTGGCTGAAATCCATCCGCCTAACAGACAGGACGCACAAGAGATTTTGCCACCTTCTGGGCTGAAAATCAGCATCTGTTACTGCTCCATAGAACAGGAGAGATTGTGCAGCTAAAGCAGAGAAAAGCAAAATGGGCACAGACTATTAACGCGGTGGGACAGATGATGACGGTTACACATCTGGGCCTGACACTTAAGTCTTTTGAGGCAAACACTTTCCACTGAGGAAATCTGAACAATTGTATTTCATTATTGTGTATTCTGTTTGGCCCATTATGTATGAATCCATGCTCCTGAGTCACCTGGTCACTAGCAGAGAGAATTATGGGAGCAATTCACATACTGCTGGATCTTTTTGAAGCGGTCTTAACTCACGAGCCTATAAGCACTGTATAAATGGCTTCCGAGATGCCCGGAGCACATGACTCGGGAATGTGGATTCATAAATAATACTTGCTGTTAGAGGCGTAACACACAAACCATGTCTCTCTCCATTCCAATACAACATTTCTGGTTTGTAACAAGATTGCTCTGTAAAGGAACATAAAAGGAGCTCCATTAACCAGCAAATGTAATAGCCATTTCCTTTGAGGCTTGTTTCTACCCTGAAATGTACAGTCAGCATTTTTCAGGCCTTCAAGTAATTGTTAGTCCAAAGCAACCATCTTTGGTATGGTATTTGCAGAAAAATCTGAGACACAGGGAATACCATTATGGAACAGTTATGAATTTTTCATCCAATCACCATCATAAAAATGGTTTTTATCATCAATTTAGTATGGCCAGAAAAGCTGGTCTTTTTCCTTTGACACAAAACAGGGTAAATATTTTTCAGTTCGACTCACCCCATTAATTCAGACTACCATCCCTACTGTCTGAAGAGAAGCTATTAGTAGCAAATACAGTATCACTGTGCTATTAGTAGCAAACACAGTATCCCATAAAGGTAAGCCCATGTCCTTCATGCAAGCAGCTTATGTCAAGGCCAAATGAAGAACACAAAGTCTATATTTTTTGGCATCCAAACTCCACAATGGAAGTGAATTCTGTAATTGTCTTCCTCCCCCTAGGATCATCCAAAATAGGAAAATATTGTTGTATCTGCCCCTATATATCACTGCTTATTATGCAGAACTATTGACAGGCAAACAGAACCCAAAATATCCAGGAGAATTCAAGTTTATTAAGCTATCTTTGAAAGCTATCACTTAACTGAGGGATACTGTGGTAATTGAGAGTCCACCCATCTTAAACTCAATTGGATCCAAATCTAAATTGCTTGCTAACCAAATGCCTCAGCCTTCAAATCACAAATAACACTGAGCTGAGCATCAAATCTACACCACCTTGTACCAACAGTGTTTATGTTGTTCAGCCTCCAGTACCTTGTATTTTGTGTTTGCAGGAATGTTGGTTTTCCAGCGGACCGTGTAGTAGCGAGCATCTGTTATCTTCTGATTCTTCGGCAGGGAGTTGTCTGCCCAAGTGATCCTTATGGTGTCATGGCTCAGAATGGAAGCCTGAACTCCCACCGGTGGCATCATGGGGGAGGGATCTGGCACTGGAGTGTATGGAGCATTAATAACAAATAAATCAACTTCGGAAGTGTCTAGGGGGTTGATGGGTAAAAAGAAGTGTATTTTAATTAAAAAGGGAGCGTGTGGCATTTTAATGTAAACAAAAACAAAAAAGGAAATGTGGGGTAATACAATGGCATGAAAGATGAGGAATGGAGAAAAAGAGAGAAAAGACAGAGTTAATAGGGAACATAAGACTAGCAAAGTAACTATTCCATCCTGAGCCCTTCTTAACACAAAAGCTAGGAATAGATACACCCTATATATTTTGTCACATAACCATGCAATCGTCTATGAACCTCAATCACCATATAAGCACTTTCAGGATAATCACCAGCTCAAACCTTTGGCTTTATTTGTCTTAAAACATCCACTTATTTCTCCCCCAGAAAACAATAATATGGGAAGAATAGGATGTACATTTTAAGGATAAGTAATTTGAGTTTCATACAAGGTTACTGAAGAACTATCATCTTTCAGAACATTTGGGGGGGAGGGGAGGGAATTTACATCTTATATGAAATATACAGGGATTCGGGGAATTCAAACTCCAACATGCTCTAGAAAACGTAGCAGAATTCCTGGTCTTCAAAAGACAGATTAAACTCAACAATATCTGATGAATCACCTCTGAATACAGTGTTAGCAATACCAGGAATTAGAATGAGACATAGGATAATAGCAACTCAGAAACTAATGGATTACTCTTCTTAAAGCCCAAGATAATATCGGGGTTATTATCAGTTTATTACAAGATGAAAAACATTATCCTAATGTCTCATTTAATGCAGCTACTGCAAAACAAAACTTAAACACATCATACAGAGAATGCATTCATTATAATCAGTATCTCAGCTTGAAAGATTAATGCTGCTGAGGATAGCCATAAAAGAAAAAAACCTAGAAGCAGATTTTTCAAATTGTACATGTACAATTTACACAACAGTTATAGCCACATTCTGAAACCAGAACATTTGTAAGTTTTGTAGGGTAAATTTTAGAATTTAAAATCAAACCCAAATATACAGTTTTAGTTAGTTTAATAGCTGATTAACAATTGACATTAACTACAAAGACAATACAGGGCATCCCTGCTATACATCCATTCTGCACTAAAGTCACTGATGATGCTTTATAAGTCCCCGCACAAAAAATATTGCACAAATGGAAGTCAGATGCAGGAAAAAAATTCCCTGCTTTAAGTTGTTTTGCTATAAGTCCAAGTTTTTTGGAATGTATCTTGGACTTATAGAGAGGATGGCCTGTAATGCAAACCAGTTTAGGACACAGAATATCTGAAATCATAGACAAATAAATCTCTAATGCATTAAACATGTTTCTGATTGTTTCCTGGGACTCAATATTGTAATTTTCAGCAATATGCATCAATTTGAAAGAAAGCAACTACTGTCCTTTACCTGTATGAGGCCTGGTCACTGCACTCTCATACAGTGGGATTCCTTCACCAACATTGTTAAATGCTTTCAAAGTTATGACATAGTGGGAACTTGGATCTGATGGAAGAAAAATAAACATGTACCTTTAGCACCGTTTCTGACTGCAGATTGTTAGCTACTTCTATTTCCTGCCTCTACTGGATTCGCTGCTTTACTTGTTAACAGAAAAACATAACCAATAGCCAGCAAACCTAGAACAGCAAATTTTCGCAAAGACTTTTTCATTTAGCATGCTTCACGTATCCGACTGTGCAAAAGTTCTTCTCATACTACCGGATATCTATAGTCACACTCAATCTTTAACTGGAGCAAGTCTGAGATAACATTCAGGAAAAATACCCCAACATGTGCACACCTAACAGTTGCTAGAACATTACCGTATTATCCTAGCGCTGTTCTACTAGCCTATGCCCCAAGATAGTTCCTCTCTGTAAAAAATTTCACTTCAAAGCACTTTCCCTAAAGGCCACAAAACAGCCGGTAAGGGTTTGTTTTCCAAATCTCTCAACCGCTTTTTTATTTGCAGAGCCTATTTTTCAGTAGAACAGTGAGGTGGTGCCTATCACAAGGGATTTCTTATGAAATACTCAAAGGAAAATCTAATAGTATGATCAAACCAGTCAGAACAATGTTTCCTCCTAAATTCGGGATGACGACTTTTTTCTCTTTTTATCAGGAAAATGAAACATATACATTTCAGTTAAGGCTGGAACCTCAATGTAGAATCTTCACAAAGAAGAAGCTTCAAAAAACTCAGCTCTGAATTTTTTTTAAGCTGTGACTTGGAAAATGCCAATACAAATCTGAGTTAAAGTTAGAAAACGTCAGTGAATTTTCCTCACCCAAGTTCTCAATGGTGTAATAGCGCTGTTTGTAGTCCACCTTGATAGTTTGTGCGTGAGGACTGCCAATGCCATACCCTATAGCATAGCCTCTTACCACGATGTTCTGGTTTTCAGGAGGAGTCCAGCTCACTACAATGCTTGTAACAAGTGGCCGAACATGTAGGGAGCTTGGAACTTCAGGAACACGAGTTTCTGTTACAAAAAGAAAAATGCAATTTAAGGGATTTATCATTAATAAAAATCATGAAACTAAGTATTCTCACAGGCCTGTCAGACCCAATTTAAACCCTTGTGCTGCCACAGAACACTATGAATATTTTTAGAAAATCCCACTTACATTTTTTCTCTGCTAGTGCTCAAAAACAAGGGCTGCAAACAGCGATAAAATTCCAGTTATTCATCTGGGTATTGCAGCAGAAAATAAAAGATAAATGAAAATTGAAAATCCTAATATGGCAATTTAAACCTCCTAAAGAGGCAGGTATTGTTATAATGGGGGGGGGGGAGGGGAGAGGAAAACACCTATATAATAAACTAAAATTTACCTAATTTTATATTGTAATATATACACAATTTCATATTTTAATACTTTTCTTAAAGGAGAACTTTTACACTGGAGCAAAATATACCCTATAGACACAAATCCACTAAGCTTTCTTAGAATCATTGAATCCCAGGGCTGGGAAGAGACCTCAGGAGACAATGAGTCCAGCCCCCTGCCCAAAGCAGGACCAATCCCAACTCAATCATCCCAGCCAGGGCTCTGTCAAGCCGGGACTTAAAAATCTCTAGGGATGGAGATTCCACCCCCTCCCTAGGGAACCCAGACCAGTGCTTCCCCACCCGCCTAGGGAAATAGTTCTTCCTAATATCCAACCTACACCTCCCCTACTGTAACTTGAGACCATTGCTCCTCATTCTGCTGTCAGTACTGAGAACAGCCTCCCTCCATCCTCTTTGGAACCTCTCTTCAGGGAGTTGAAGGCTGCTTCCAAATCCCCCCTCACTCTCTCTTCTGCAGACTAAATAAGCCTAAATTCCTCAGCCTCTCCTCGTAGGTCATGTGCTCCAGCCCCTAATAATTTTCGTTGCCCTCCGCTAGACCCTCTCCAATGCGTCCACATCCTTTCTATAGCGGGGGGCCCAGAACTGGACGCAATACTCCAGATGTGGCCTCACCAGAGCCGAATCAAGGGGAACAATCACTTCTCTGGATCTGTTGGAAATGTTACTCCTAATGCACCTTAATATGCCATTCGCCTTCTTGGCTATAAGGGCACACCGTTGACTCATATCAAGCTTCTCATCCACTGCAATCCCCAGGTCCTTTTCTGCAGAGCTACTACTTAGCCAGTCGGTCCCCAGCCTGTAACAATGCTTGGGATTCTTCCATCCCGAGTGCAGGACTCTGCACTCATCCTTGTTGAACCTCATTAGATTTCTTTTGGCCCAATCCTCCAATTTGTCTAGGTTACTCTGCGCCCTATCCCTACCCTCCAATGTATCTAACTCTTCCCCCTAGTGTAGGTTTCTTAGTTTTGTTTATTTTCCCTGACACTTTGGTAGTTTTCCAAAATTTGCTTAAATATAGAATTTACCCCCTGCCCTCCCCACTGCATCTTGTCTTCCTCGGTATGTTACTGCAGCACAGTCAGATTGCTGACTTTTTAGCATCAAAATATTTCCATGGCAACAGACTGATGACATAGCAAAAAGATTATGATTCTGTGTAGAATTAAGCAGACAATTATATAGCTTTAACTGTCAAGAATAAGTTATTAAATTTGTTACATAAATCACCTGTAATTTGTCCAGTGAAATGAGTACACAGCCATATTGTGACTATGTGGCTAATGTTTAATACTCTTATAAATCTGCATCAACCTCACGGGTTATGAACTCACTTGTGCAATTTTACTGCTGAAACATCTTCAGAAATGAGCATCTGTAGAATCTACAGTAAGTGTCTAAACTGAGCAAACATTCAACCAAGTCCATCAAAATTGTGTAGCTGAGCTCAGATGGATTTCCACAGCCTTATCAAACATAGCACCAAAGACATTTTAAGGAAGGGCTTTTACCACCATTGTTAATTGAAAAGTAAGCAACTAAAAGAACTTTAGAGGTATGTCTGCAATTTTAATGAAACTGCTTCAACATGAAAGGAAAAATAGCTTCTCTTGATTTGCCTTACTTCCTCCATCCAATGAAACATGCAGTGGCAGATGTTAAATATCCCAAATAAAAGACAAGATGGATGAATAGTAGGTTCACACACACATACCAAATCAATTCCATTAGTTCTGCTGGCTCCTGCCTGCAGGGTTTCTCACTTAATGAGTTGTGTTTTATTTACTGAAAATATTCAAGCAACTGCACTGATCAGGATGTCTATTGACCTGCCTGACCAACAGGGCTTATGGTCGCCATTTAATTCAACTTGTCTATGAAAGTTCACAACTATTAAATGCAAAAAGCTACATTAATGCAGTGTTAAAAATGAGATATTACATTGCACACATGTAGTACACTCAGAAATTAACTTCTCACAACAGTGTAACTGAAATCCTTTTCACATCGATTTTATACAACAGGGCTCTTTCCCCGACTCCCAAATCACACACATATTCAAATGCAAAATTCTAATGGCCTGACTTCCATTTGCTGTATGGCCCCTTTCCAGCCTACAAAGTGGATGTGAATTATGTTTACACCTACCTTAAGAGCAATGCAAGGGGGCCACAGTGTAAATGAAAATCAGACCCTTCCTGTGCATCTAAATTTGAAAGATAAATTTTAACCAGAGGTCAATGTCACACTATGCTAGCTATCCCCCTAAGTTACTGCAGGAACCATTATATTTCCATTATATTATATTGGCAAACATGCCACATTGTCAGCAGTGAGGGATCTACGTTAAACAACACATGGCAATGTGTAGGCCTACGGATCTAAATTAGCTGTTACAAGTCAAGATGATGATCTTGAACTCATGGTGGACTGTTCCCTGAAAACATCCATTCAAATGTGCAGTGGCAGTCAATAAAACTAGCAGAATGTTAGAAACGATTAGGAAAGCATAAATATCATAATGCCACTATATAAATCCACAATAGGGGCACAGCTTGAATACTGCTCTTATGGTTACTCCATTTCAAAAAACATCTCTGAGAATTGGACAAAGTGCAGAGAAGGACAATGAAAAAGATTAGGGTTATGGAACATCTTCCTTTCGAAAGATTAATAAGACTGGGATTGTTCGTCTTAGAAAAGAGGGTTCAACAGAGGTGTGGAGAAAAGTGAATAAAGAAGTGATTTTCACCCCTTCACATAGCACAAGCAACAAAGTCACTCCATTAAATTATTAGGCAGCAGATTTGAAACAAACAAAAGGAATTATTTCTTCACACGAAGCACAGTCACAACCCGAGGAGGTTGCTGTCAGGGGATGCTGTGAAGACCAAAAGAATAACTGGGGTAAAAAAAACATTAGCTAAATTCTTGTGATATAGGTTTATCATGGGCTATTAATCAAAATGGTCAGGAATCCAACCCCATGCTCTGGGTGTCCCTAAGCCTCCGACAGCCAGAAGCGATGGCAAGGTGACATGGCGATGAACCTTCCAGAAGAAGAGCATACAGCCTCTTTAAACAAAGAAGGAGCAATAAAAAGGAAGGTGATAAAGAGAAAAAGGAGAGAAATGCTAACAAACAATTAAGAAACAACAACAAATGATCTGGTAGCACTTTATAGACTAACAAAAACATGGAGATGGTATCATGATACCATCTCCATGTTTTGTAAGTCTATAAAGTGCTACCAGACCATTTGTTCTTTTTTTTCCTGTAACAGACTAACTCGGCTATCCCCTGAAGCTCCTAAACAATTAAGAGATTTTTAAAACTCACCCTAGGACTCTATGACCACATATTACACTGACATTTCTGTCTATGGCTGTCTTTTGTAGCTCTTCGACTCCCTAAAGCTGCCTGCTAGCTGGTGACTCTCTCAAATGTAGAGCTTGTTAGATAGTTTCGAAAATCTAAAGCATACTGTGCCTACTGAGTTGCCTTTATCTATCATTGCAGCAATTCATTGTCAAATAATGTCAGAAGATTATATAAGCAGGACCTCACATTTATTGATGAAGTCACATTGATTGTTCTTAGTCACTCCTGCTTTCCAAGATATCTCCACACACAGTCACTGAATGCAGTTCTTGCATGAAATGATCAAGTGACGTGTTTTAGAAAGAACAGCTTGCTTATCAGACTCAACTGCAGTGGGTCAGATTCTAGACAGACCTACCTGGAGTCCTCATTCCACACTCCTCACCAGCCACCCTCCCAGAAAGTCAGAATAGAATCTTTAAAAATCATCTGGAGGATTTATTTTTAAATGGAAGAGGACATGGGTCTAAATTTCCTAGATTATTTTGAAAATCTTAACCTAATTGCATTCTCAGTCAAATGCCCTTTCCCTCTCTAGACTATAAAAAGGAAGAGGTGAGAGAAAGAAGTTTAGAAGAAGAAAAACCCTGTCAACTACAGACCAACCAGCCTTACCTCAGTCCCCAGAAAAATCATGGAGGGGATCCTCAAGGAACCTATTTTGAAGCACTTGGATGAGGGGAAAGTGATCAGGAATAGTCCACATGGATTCACAAAGGGCAAATCATGCCTGACCAATCTAACTAGCTACTATGATGAGATAACTGGCTCTATGGGTATGGGAAAGTCAGTGGATGTGATATACCTTGACTTCAGCAAAGCTTTTCATACGGTCTCCCACAATATTCTTGTCAGCAAGTTAAGGGAATATGGATTGGATAAATGGACTGTAAGATGGATTGAAAGATGGCTAAATTGTCGGGCCCAGCAAGTAGTGATCAACGGCTTGATATCAGGTTGGTGGTTGGTTTCTAGCAGAGTGACTCCAAAGATTGGTTTTGTTCAACATCTTTATTAATGACCTGGATGAGGGGATGGATTGCACCTCAGCAAGTTTGCGGAAGACACTAAGCTAGGGGGAGGGGTAGATATGCTGGAGGGCAGGGATAGGGTCCAGAGTGACCTAGACAAATTGGAGGATTGGGCCAAAAGAAACCTGATGAGGTTCAACAAGGACAAGTGTAGAGTCCTGCCCTTGGGACAGAAGAATCCCAAGCATTGTTACAGGCTGGGGACTGAATGGCTAAGTAACAGTTTGGCAGAAAAGGACCTAGGGATGGCAGTGGATGAGAAGCTTGATATGAGTCAACGGTGTGCCCTTATAGCCAAGAAGGCGAATGGCATATTGGGGTGTTTTAGGAGGAGCATTGCCAGCAGATCCAGAGAAGTGATTATTCCCCTCTATTTGGCACTGGTGAGGCCACATCTGGAGTACTGTATCCAGTTCTGGGCCCTCTGCTACAGAAAGGATGTGGACGCATTGGAGAAGGTTCAGCAGAGTGCAACCAAAATGATTAGGGGGCTGGAGCACATGACCTACCAGGAAAGGCTGAGGGATTATTTAGTCTGCAGAAGAGAAGAGTGAGGGGGGATTTGATAGCAGCCTCCATCTTCCTGAAGGGAGGTTCCAAAGAGGATGGAGAAAGGCTGTTCTCAGTGGTGACAGATGGCAGAACAAGGAGCAATGGTCTCAAGTTACAGTGGGAGAGGTCTAGGTTGGATATTTGGAAAAAATAATTTCCCTAGGAGGGTGGTGAACTGCTGGAATGGGTTACTTAGGGAGGTGGTGGAATCTCCATCCCTAGAGGTGTTTAAGTCTCGACTTGACAAAGCGCTGGCTGGATTGATTGAGTTGGGATTGGTCCTGCCTTGGGCAGGGTGCTGGACTCGACCTCCTGGGGTCTCTTCCAGCCCTAGGGTTCTATGATCAGGGTGTGAATCTAATTCATCACAATCTTATTGTTTCCTTTATCCACATTTTCCCTGCTCTACTCAGTCTTTGTGCTTCTTGTTCATTTCACCATGACTATAGTTGGGCCTCAGCCCTGCAATATAAACACATGGGCACACTGAGGCACCCACGCACAGCTCCACCACAGGCAACAAGACACCCGCTAAGTTTCATAACACTGTATAAATAAAATATATCATCACACTTTTGCTTGCTCCAGGAACAACTTTCTTCCCACTTTTGTAGGGTGACAACATGGAGGATTAAAGTCAGTTACCCAATTATGTCATTTCTTTTCAATCAAAATCGCATTATTAATAATTGACATTGGTTTTACTCAATGGGGAAGACAGCCCAACACACAGAACTGAAAATAAAGGAGAGGTATTTACAAATTTTTAAGCCAATTTCTTGACAGGAACTTTACTGCATTTGTGACTACTGCTAATATTAGATATGAATAAAATGCACATGTCCTGTTATGCAATTAGAATACGTTAAACCCAGTTCAGCAACACGCTGTTTGCTTTGGAAAAAAATCTGTCAAATTCTGTAGTTACTCTGTCCATGAATTCTGAAGTCTTTAAAGTCACAAATATGCTACTTATGGTTCTTACCATCTAGATCACTCTCAAAAGTTTCTGCTGATATCCAATCAGTTGCTGGTCCTGTACCGTTGCTTGTTAAGGCAGCCACACGGAAACTGTATTCTGTACCTCGTTCAAGACCTAATGTAGAAACAATATACACGTTATTAAAACAGGAGCTGTAATGGTGATCATAAAGAACCACAATTTGCAATTAAAACATCAACAATCTCACCATCAGACTGACAGTAAAAACTTGTGACTGTAGAAGTAAACAAGTGGCTACACACACGGTAGCTACTGTTGTGACATTGTTTGGATCAAGCCTGAACCAGAGCCAGTGAGCTAGGTGCATTACGTTCTGGCCTTTCACCCTTGAGATGGCTGTTGAGTACAACCTGAGGTGAGGAATGGAAATCAGCACTACTTGCAGCGAGATGCCAGTAAGTGAAATTGACACAAATGATTGTATAACAGCCCGTCTGTGACAGCAGACACCCAGGACCCTGGCACTTCCCTGTAGGTCACTGGCAGAGCAGCAGGAATATAGTTTGCAGCACATATAATCACCTGACAAATGAACAAGACTTTGCTTTTCACACTAGTGGCACAAAAGAAACCGCCACATTATAGTGCCATCTGTAGAGTGATCAAGGTATGTAGAAGGTAAATTATTCATCTTAGATAAACATCTACAAGCTATAACCAGAGTAATGGGAAGATAAAAGTGTATCTTTACTACTACTGTATCAAACAAATATAAATAAGAATACCTATAGTTACTTTAAATGGTACAGTGGTGGGTTATTTGGTTTTTGTTTTAAAGAACATAAGCCCTTTACTGACAGGGCTTGAAAAACACGTCTCCTATAGGCAATTATTCCATAACTAGCCAATTAGCCCGTCATAAGAAGGGATTTTCAGGTCTCTCCTCCACG
>JANRFK010003836.1:5981024-6023931 GCA_030068395.1 Apalone spinifera | reverse complement strand
TTTTGGCGTTACAGACTCTCAGACACTGGGCTACTATATATATGATTGTGCACTTGCTCTGAAACACCTGGTATAGAACGGTGTCACAGACAAGATACTGGATTAGCTGGATCACTGGTCTAATCCAGTGTGGCAATTGCTGTGTTGTGGGAACTAAGAATTCAAGGTGGTATCCAAAGAGCTTTAATACACCCAGGATGAAAAGGATAATGCACCATCTTGGAGGAAATGCTCCAAGGAAAAACGAAACTTAAAAATCCCCCCAGAATAAAATCTTTGTGGTACAACTAAAGTAATATTAGTTTCAAAGATTAACCAATTTTTAAATGAACACACTATTAGAGTAAAAAACCTGTTCAAAATCACCTTCATTATTTGCACAATTTAGTTTATTATAATAAAAGTTTAGAATTTAAATTATTTCTGCTATTTTATGCTAATACAGTTGCACTATGCAGTGCATTCAATTTCAGTTTTGTTTATAAGCAAATAGCTGGAGTTACCCGGCGTTGCTCGGGGCGGGCGGTGGGGTCCTGCCGGGGATGCCCTGTGAGAGAGGCGGGCAGGAGGGGGCGAGCACGGGACCTAGGGTGGGCGGGGCAGCTCAGCTTGCGCCCGGGGCTGCAGTGCCACGGGGGGTAACGACCCCACTGCTCGCCCCAAAACTTTTGCCCCGCTACTTGCCGCACCATGGGGCTGCGCTGGGGGCTCCCCTCTCCTGCGGCGAGCAGGTGCCGGGCTCCCCTCCATGCGACCAGGAAGCTGCGCTGGACCCCAGGCCACTCCCAGCACCGCCACCGTCGCCTCCCCGTTGGGGCCCCCCTGCTGCACCTGCAACCGCACCCTAGAGGCATCCGTGAGCTCCAGCCCACTGCTCAGCAACCTTCTGCCGTCGCCAGAGGGGAGAGGCCCGGGCTGAGTGATATCATGGGTGGGAGGGAGGAGGGTGCTCCCCTGCCCCGGACGCGCCTGTGCAGTGGAACGGCCTGGTAAAGGCGAGTAGGGCAGCTGCCACTCGGAGTGCCGCCCCTCCCCTCACACCTCCACCGCCAGTCTTAATGAGTGACTGTCCTCACCGCTTCCCCCAGGAAGCGCTTCTCCCCGCACTGCCAAAAGTACTTAAAACCTTCTCCTGGAGGAAAGGTTATCCCATGGAAAGTTTGGTTGCGGTAGCTCTTATAGTGCCCCAGTTATTAGCACACAAACAGACAAACATTCTCCTTTCTAGATTCGATTTCTAATCACTCCGCTTCACTATTTTAGGCAACAAACTGTTGTAAAGTCTGGGTTACGAGCACTATTTCTAAAGGCGTACCGCTCCTCTGAAAATTTTACACTGGCATGTTAACGGATGTTAAGTTTATAAAATTTGGATTGTTCTGACAGAGTCCATTTAACTGCACTAGTGCTATGGGTTACATGCTGAATTTCCCTAATGACAAGAGTAAGACAGGTCTGAAACAAAATAAGAGTTCCTAAGAAGGATGTAAAACCCCGTTTATTTGGTTATTCGGTTAAATGTAACGTTTAACCAGTAACTGATTAAAGTGGGAACAGCCTGAGCGGCCGCCCCTGGCTGAGGTGCACCCAAACCGTGTCCACTGAAGACAGGGGCTGCTCTGGCCAGTCTGAAGCACTCCCTGCATATGCTGGGCCCCGTCGGACTGGAGCAGCCCTCTGCCCACAGCAAGCTGCTCCAGACTCCTCAGGTTAACTGGAACTGGTAAGCCATACCGGTTAACCATTTGCATTCCTAGTTTCTAAGTCTACTTTGGTTTGGCTTTACATGACCTAAACAAAAGCTTGCTCCACTCTAGAGTGTCACAGCACTACTGAAACTCACTGGGCACAGACTCACCAGATCTGGGAGCAAATCATGCCGTTTCCCTTACGTGCGCGCTCACTTAGCTAGGGTATTATTTTCAGAACCGTGTATGGACAAAAAATGTGTATTCACATCCAGCCAGTGATCTGCGAACATGGGCTGCAGATATCAAGTGACTATCGGCAGATGTGCACAGCTCTAAATAATTTTCTCTCTTATAGCAAAACCTGTAGCTGGCTAGTTGTGACATCAGAGATTCAAAAATCAGCAACATTTTACGAATCACTACATGATGAGTGTCCCGATTCCTTCTTCTATGCAACACATTCAGAACAATACTTCTCTCAACAACTAAAACCTGACGTTGGTACTTTCAACGCAGCACCGCAAAATTGTTCACAAAGGTTCCACGTTACAGATAAGGAAGCAGAGGCTTAAGGACTTGTCCAGTTCACACAGCAAGCCAACAGCAGAATTAGGACTAGAGCTCAGGTCATGACTTCAGCCCTGCACTCCTTGTTGTCCCAGGCTGCCTCCAAACATACCACAATTAACTCACATAAACCCCATTTCAGGTCCCCTATAAAGGGTAGGTGTGTATGGAACCTGGCTCCCAAACTCGGCATTCCCAGACATAATCAGGACCTACTCAGCGCCTGATGATAGGAGTTTGGGGGAATTGTGGCTTCTTTCTGTTTGGACTGAATGGCGTAAGCTAGCTTACCTTCGATGAGCTGAAACAGCTGTGTCCCACCAATGCTCTCAGTCATGTCACTCTTACGAGATGCTTTGCGGTAGCGAATTTTGTAGCCAGTGATTTGACCATTGTGTGTTCCTGTAGGAGGGGGCTGCCAATGCATCATGATGCTCTGCGAAAATTAAAATGCATTACAAATCAGTGTCTCCCATCCAGCTGATCCGACTGCTTTATTCCTAATGCTCCATGCATTATAATCTTGCTTTAAATATTGTTCCATGCCAAACCCACAAACCCATACACACACGCACACACTAACACAGGGAAGTCTCAGGAAAGAATTTATAACGCCTCTGCAAAACATATAATTCATTTGCAAACCCAACCCAAATGTTAGCACCTGACATCACAACAAATGTGCACCTGGGTCTCTTATTTTAAAGTCCCCAGAGGCTACCTTATAATAATGCCTACACACACACACACACACGCACACACACACATGCATGTCATGATAAATCAAACACACAGGGCAGAGTAACCACTGGGACACCTTCAGGCTTGTGTGTCTGAGCTAAACTCTTCTGTTCCACAGTACGGAGCCTTTGTGCTTTGCCCTGGTGCTGCCGCTGTTGCTGTCCAACTCCCATTCAGCTACGTGCACTCCTACCCCACAACGGAGCCTGTGCTGCTCCAAACCCCGGGTCGGAACTCCTCTAGTTTGTCAGCACATGCACAAATACACGGAAGGCAGTAGACACTGTCTTCTAGAGTAAGACGTGAGCCGTACCAATACTGACAAAGTGAGCCACGAGGTTGGGAAGTCAGGGCATGTAGGTTGGGGTAATCTGGGGATATTCAGGAAAGAATAAGCCTGCCCTGAACCAGAGTATTTGACAAATAGTACTGGACTGATCTGCATGAAGTGGATCAGGCCTCATGATCTGGAGAGGGGCAGTCCATCTGGGACAGGGAGATGTGTCAGAGTCTGCTTGAGGGGTGGCAGGACTGGAAGGAAGAGTCTAGGGAGGCCTGAAATGTTAGTCTGTCTGGGCTCCATCTACTTTGCACCCACCTGTCAAAAATGGCAAATGAACAGTATCTTACCTTGGAATTCCGCACTTCCAGTGACAGGTTCTGGGGCGCAGCACTGGGGACTAGAAATGTTTGAAAAACTCTAAGTAACAGTTCCTCCAATACTGATCCATTGCATAAAACTCAAATCCCAATCTCTTGTTTAGACCATATGTTATATACTGATTAAATAGCTCTCGCTCTATGATACACAGCAAGTGTGGAGCTAAGTGGGTCTTCTTTAACCTGAGTGCCTGTATCCAAATAGCCTGCTAGTCAAACTTCCTGAGCATCTAGATTTCCCACTGACAACACTAGAAGAGACAGCTGCTAACTATCTTTTAAAATCAAGACATTTACTTAGATTCCTAATTTTATGCATCCAAATGTGAAATGTTGACCATATTCTTTATAACACGACATCCTTCTTGCTGAAGGAAAACTGGATACAAAAAGTGGCTCAGGTCGTCTTAGTGGTGGAAAATGAGGAGTTCTTTCTTAAATTGTTTAAACAGTAGCAACCTCAGTATCCAGACATTAGAATTAGGCTCTGAGAAAATGAAGCAAAGGCTAATTAGAAAACCTCAGACCCTATTATGCCCCTCTGCACGGATTCAGTGGTGCGAGTCACGTGAAGTTATCCCAAAGGGAGAGCGGCGTGTCCTGGCATAGATGTGAAAAGCCAGCACAGTGTAAGAGGCTAGCATGAGGCTGCAGCATAACCAAGCTGTATAGGTTGGGATCAGAGCACACTGAGGTCACCCTAGAGAACCACTGCATCAACAGAGAGCTCTCCTATGGCTCCCGTAGTTTATGATGGGGCCTGGTTAGACCCTCATGCCCAGGGAGGCAGAAGAGCAGGCTCTTGCCTGGGTGGGAGCACAGGGGGTGTTAACCCCTGTCCTCTTTCACAAGGTCGAAAATAGACTGAGAGAAAGAAAACAAAAACTGAACATTTTCTGCCAGTGGAGCCTGTTTGCAAATAGCAGGGGGAAAACCTCAACAAGGGAAGCATCTAAAGGGTACAAAGACTAAAAATCACAAGCATATTACAGAGCTAAGCAGTACAGGTAAAAGCCAGGCTGAGCAGTTTGGTTCCCTCTCAGCGGAACCACATTTTTATTATAATTTTTGTAATGTATCCAAATTTACTTGCTTCCCTTTCTGATTGGCTTGCCTGAAATACAATCATTTGCCTTTAGCAATAAATACAAACAATTTAACCATAGCCACGTGGGAACCAGATCACAAATACACAGTGTGTTTCCCAATCTAATAATTCACCTGTGAAGTTTGTTGTTTAAGGGGGGAAAAAGGAGAAGAAAAATGGGAAAATTTAAGAACAAATATGAAACATCAAAGAATCATTAACTTATCAGAGCTGTGCTCCAAGTGCCACTAAAGAGAAGCACCTTTTAATTTGAGACTAGGACTTAATCATTCTAAGCAAGTATTTATGCTAGGGTTAATGTTTATAACATAAGATCTCCACCTTATGAACTATCTTCGCTTGAAAAACTGGCTTACAATCAGTAAATTACAGAAAATAAAAAACCTGGAGTTACCAGCTTCAGCAGCATTCTGCATTTTTTAATCTAGATATTTTGTCTAAGCGTTAGCCCATGATGTGATCTGGAGAGTAGGGACATTAGGGAAATAAACTGCTTAATTATTAGAAAAAACCAGATGTTCTTGCAGGTAGAGTAATTTCCTTCCACCCACTTACAACCATCTCAAAGAAGTCCATTTAGAATGCGTGAGCATGTGCCCCAACCACGTCCTCACGATACAGTCTTGCAAGAAACGCCTGCACTCTAAAGAGCCATTGAAGCAGAAGAGATCCCGACATGATTTCCGCAAGAAAATTGGAATCAAGCAGCTCACCATCTGACAGAGTTTGCGCAACAACATCTTGGGTGGAGACTCCAGGGCCATGTTTATTATAGGCTACCACTCGGAAGCTGTACTCTGTGTATTTCTTTAATCCATTAATGGTGTAGGAGTGACCTCCAACATCAACATCCTATTCAGAAACAAAGAGAGACATGCAGCGCACTCCGAAAGCAATCCCGATGAGCCTGGGGGCTTGGCTGCAATGCAGCTCAGGCTTGGGCCGAGCCTCCGCCTCTGCGGTTACAGTGGGGCAGCTGGTCCAAACCTAACCAGTCCCTGCGCACTAGGCTGCAGCCCCTGGAGTGGCGAGATGTGCGAGTCCCGTGGCTGGGAGCGGAGCCAACACAGCAGGGTGAGTCACAGGCATGCCAAAATTAACAGACAAATGGGAAAAACTGGCGCTCTCTGGCTTGTCTACCACCCTGAGAAACCTGCAAATCAACTCAATCAGCTGCAGCAGCAGCATTGTTGCTTCTTCCATTAAACCCTAATCTTTGTGTCAACAAAGCTAAGCCCCTTGGGAGAAGTGAGTGGGATCCTCTTTGCGAGCCACCAATGGAAATATTTGCAGAGATTAGATTAGCGATCACATTAAAGCCAGCAATTTAATTAGCTGTTCTGGTTTCCCTAAAAGAGGAGTAAGTCTAGCTGCACATTTAGCAAGCCCTCAGTCCAAGTTAATATTGCTAACCTTAACTAACTGTAGTTGAAGTAATGTAACTTAAGTGTAGACTAGGCCTGAACGAGTCATGGAGCAGTTTGTTGCTAAGCGAGATAAGCTGGAGCGCGGAAAACTGCCTTAATTCCATTCTGTTCAGCTAGATATTTGGTTTTCTAGAGCTCTGCTGCTTAACCCTTAATATGCTGGCATTATGCAAACTGCCAGTCAAATGCCTGGCAAGATGTTTGGAGAAAGACAGAGCTATACAGAGAGGTGTCCTACCTGTTCATGATCTGTCCCTTTTTCCATGTAATACAGCTTGTAGTTCTGGATTTCACCATTGCCTGACAATGGTGTGTCCCACGTGACAGTGACTGAAGTTGGTGAATTAGCATATGCTCGAAGGTTCGGTGCTGGACCAGGAAGTTGAACTGTAACGTAAACATGACACTAGTGTAAATTCACCCAACATAACTATTACATTTGATATTTTTAAACATACTACGGAAAACCCCCAAAGCAATCAACACTGAAACCCTGCTTAAAACAGGTATTCTGGGGAACTGAACAAACCTACGCATGTGACTGTATATTTTGAAGGCACAAGTTGCGTCTGCAATGGGAGTCCACCCTTCTGAAAACTTCTCTCCACATGTTGTGCAGAGACTATTAGGCACATCCTACTAACAGTAAATCACACTCTACTCCATTACACCAGCTTTGTATGTATATTACTGCCCTGACATCAAAGGAGCTAAATAAGCATAAAGCTGGTTTTAAAGGGGAGAGATGATCTTCCCGTAATTTTCCACCCTCTTCCCCACTCCTTCCATTTCAGAATACCTGAACTCCATTTCACAAACTGGCAGACAGGAGATATGGGATTGTCTCAAATGGTAGAAAATCTCATTTTTTTTAGACTCATTATTTGCAAACCCTGCAGAGAACAGAGCATCTTCTGATTTCAAAAGTTCTACTGCAAAGGTACATTATATGCTGGGCTTTTTGTACTGCGGTTTGGAGATATATTCTGAATGTACCTGCTCTCCTTTTCATGCCAAAACAGAACTTGCTTTGAAGAACACAGAAACATCAGTCCAGCTGGCATAACAGATGGAGCCTAATCAGAGAACCCCTGACACTAATACTTTTATTCCTCTCTTCCTCCAAAACAAACAAAAATTATTCCATTCTTTGTATCACTGTGTGAAAATTTCATTTCTGAGGCAGAAATCTGCAAAGGCTCTTACATTTACAACAAATGCTTTAATATTTGTAAACCACTTCCACACACTTTAAAAGGGATGCAAAATTCATGCTTAAGTAATTATAACATGTTGATCTAGCTGTCTTTGTGTAGTGCACATTCAAAGTATGTGCCCTTTCTATGCTCAGCTGAGGCAATTATGTGTCGAGTACAGGAACCAGCGGCAGAGGAGAGAGAGAAAACATGAACAGAACTAAAAGTAATCATAACCACGTTCACAGAGTCATAAGAGACACAAATTAATGGTCTGGTTTTCAGAGCTGTTGGAATTACCCCATCCCCCACTAGGGTCAATGGGAGCTGCAAATGCTCAACACTTTTGGGAGAGAGGCAATAAAACTACACTTCAAACTGGAGGACTGCAATAAGCATCATTCTAAGCAGCTGCTTGTTCTCTCCTGGACTGGGGACGATTCCTGACATTTTGACCCACTTAGCCATTATTGGTAGACACAGCTTGGTAACATCCAGACCCTCACCTGGAAATACCACAAGTGCCCCAGGAAACTCGGGGTTGGACAGAGCAAGCTGTCACACTTGTCAGATTCCAAAATAAAAGTTACGCTTCAGGGAGAAAGTTTTGGCTTTCAGAACTGAAACATGCTCTTTATCTTTGTGATTGACAATCGTATCCAAGTCTTTAAAAGCCAACCAGACTAAGGTAGAGACACAGACTTTTGGATGTGTCTGTTTAACGTAGTTTGTTTTCTGGGTTTTCTCTCTTACCCTTTTACTGGCAAATCTGTAAAATATTTTTAAAACTGAGTCTGAATACTGGGCTTTGCACTGTATTCTGTGAATGTTAACAGATGGCAAAGTGCTTTAGTCTCAGTGCAGAGACAGGACAAAAAAATAATGTAACAAATCCATACATAATAATTTCATAAACCTATGTACTGAGAGTATCAAACAGGCTCTTCCAGTTCCTCAGCCTGAAGCCCCAGCTTCAATGCACCCTCATCAATAGTTCCTGGTGCACCTTGGTGTTGTCCCAAGGAACTGGGTGTGGGGCCTTCAACAGCCTTGGCTGGCGACGATGCTGATGCTGCA
This sequence comes from Apalone spinifera, assembly GCA_030068395.1. Taxonomy (NCBI): domain Eukaryota; kingdom Metazoa; phylum Chordata; order Testudines; family Trionychidae; genus Apalone; species Apalone spinifera. The sequence continues at coordinate 6,015,464 of JANRFK010003836.1, read as the reverse complement.
GGACCTTCAACATCCATTGGTGGTCCAGTAGGTTGCTCCTGGATTCTCCTTTTGCTCCAAAGCCTTGAGCGTCGGATGGGGTCAGGATTCCAAGACCACTGGCATGTCAGAGGCTCCTGACATCAAGCAGGTAGTCTGGGAGGGCTGAGTGAACCCTAAAAGTTCCATGGATATCAGGGCGCTGGCCACTGCATTTGGGGCTATGGGACGGATTTTGGTGCTGCTGGTATGGATGGCACTGCAGGCATTGCTGCTGTCCCGCAGTCAGGGAACCTTGCCCCGCGTCGGAGCTATAACCAAACTGATCGCCCCCAGGTAACAAGGACTGGGCGGAGTGGTGGCTCTTACCTGCCTCTGCAGGTCGCTGCGCCTGGAGGAAAACCAGTGTGAGCAAGCTGAACGTCTTGGTGAGGTGTTGGGAATCTGGGGACCTACCCCTTATGCCTCCTGACCGGTGCTGGGAGGTAGACTGGGACCACGAGCCCATTGCCAGGAGGCTCTCTGTGGAATTTCGGTTTCAGACACAGCTGATGACAGGCTGGTGATTGGTGATTTCGGTGCCCCAATCGGCCCTGTGATCTGTACATGCGCCTCGATGGTTCTGGGGCAGGCCACTGGCAGGGTATCCCTCTAATCCAGCTGTTTGTGCCCAAGGCCTGACAACCGAGGAAGGCTCGGCTGAGCCCGCCTCTCACGCTGATGTACGATTGCCAGATACTTTCACAAAAAATACCAAACATGGCGAGGAAAAAAATTGGTCGAGCAAAAAAAGCCCAAACCCGCAACCGCAAAAAAAAAAGGGGGGATTCACTGCACCTTTAAATCCTCACGCTCTCCCCACCCCTGCCAGACGCCACTGGGGAAGAATGTCCCAAGCGGCCTTCTGTCCCAGAAAAACAGAAAATACCAGATATTTTACATATTTGAAATTGAAAGGCGGGGTAAAAATATTAAATAAATAAAAATAAATAAATGAATGAATGTCCAGTATTTCCTGTGTTTTGTTTTTTAAACAGGACAGAGGCCGCAAATACCGGACTGTACACACCCATACCAGACATCTGGCAACCCTATTCTGAGGCAGGACAGTTTTGGGCGGGCGGGCAAGCAGTGGTGACGTCCCAGTCAGGATGGGGAACAGTGCCGCTGAGTAGGGACATACAGAGGTTCCAAAGCAGGTTTACTTTGGGACTGAGGTACCCTGGAGCTGGTGTGGGCAGCATCAGGATCTCCTGAGCTGCTTGCATGGGCATCAGGCACTGACAGCAGCTGAAGCTAATGGAGGCCTGTACTGTTATCCAGAGACACAGGCAAGATACAGGATGGGCTGCATGGCTCAACTTGAATTGGGGCCCAACTTCTCAAAAGGGGCATTGAGCTGCCCAGCACAGGTCTTGGCTCGCCTCCTGCCCCTCTTCCCCTTGCTGTCACCTTCAGCTTCTTGGCTGGAGCCACAGAGAGGAATCACCGGCAGACATTCTGCACTGATGCCACAGTGCTCACTGCCAAGTCACATCACTGCAGCTTGAGATCGGACTTCACCTGGAGCTCTTGCAGACAGCTGTCACGATCCCCTTTTGTCCTCGGTTTCAGGGACTTGAAAATATGACACTTGTCACTTATGTGCCCTTCACCCAAGCCCCTAAGATAATTGCTATGGGGATTGCAAATGGGGCATAGCTTAACCCTGGGGATCAGGGCATGCCTCATCTCCAGGCTGACGATTGTTTGGGACTGAAAGACTAAGAACTATTACTAAGGGTCGGAGATGTAACTACTAGCTACATATATTTAAATTACAGAGTTAGTAAAATTCCCAAGGACAGAGACCAAACACTGCCAGCAGGAGAGCAGACGTCCCAACAGTCAAAGGAGGCAAGAAGGATCTGAGTGGGGGGAGCTGACGGCTCCCCTTCCACAGCGGTATGTGTGTACTATCCCAACGGGTGCAGATCTGGTCCCCTGTAGATACTGCTGAAGGAAGAGCTTCCGGCACCAGTGCATGTGTCGAGCTCACATGCCGAATACGGAATGGACATAAGCATTCGAAGGAGAACTACGTATTTTCATACCTTAACACATTGGACTCACTTAATTGTCTCCTGGACTCTGACTTTCCTGGGTTTATAACGCATTTCTGGGACAATTACAACACCCCAACAATAGAGGTTAAGTTACTCAACTTCATAGAATCATAGAACACTAGAACTGGCAGGGACCTCGAGAGTCATCCAGTCCAGTCCCCTCCCCTCATGGCAGGACCCAGCACTGTCTAGACCATCCCTGACAGGTGTCTGTCTAACCCACTCTTAAATATCTCCAGAGATGGAGATTCTACAACCTGCCTAGGGAACTTATTCCAGTGTTAACTCCCAGTTAACACTTTAAGCAACCTGCTGCACTTCTACAGCTTTGCTGGTTCTGGAATATGAGAGGCATGGGAGATGAAGTAATATCTTTTATGGATCAACTTGTGTGTGTGAAAGAGGTAAGCTCTTCTATGGGTAAGCTTTCAAGCAGCAGAGAGCTCCTTTTTCAGGTCAGTATTTATTTGGAGATGTTAAATGAAGTAGTCTATACTATGACAAAATAGAACACAAATTCAAATATTTAAGACATTTTAATATTTACTTTTAACGTTAAGGCTCCATATACATGACAATAGTCAATTGATTTTTCCAAATATAAGTAACACAGACTGGCTTAGTATCACAATATGGAGCAGACTTGAAAAACCTCAGTCTAAGGCTATCCTAGTAAGGTCTGCAAGTGCAAACACAGCATGAGTTGCAACTCAGGGTGAGAAGAGGCCAAGAGAAGGAAAAGCCCTGGCAGTTGTAGATCCAGGCCAAAGAAAGTCAGTAAGTGGAAGAAATGTTCAAGGCTTACCTTCAGGCTGAGTTGCCACCTTCAGTGGTACTGAGCTCTCTCCGGGGCCGTGTTTGTTTTGAGCCACAACTCTGAAAACATACACAGTCTCTGGCATCAGGTTTTGGATTGTCACTTGCATCTCTCCAGGGCGACTTGTATTTTCAACACGTTCCCTTTAGTAAAGAAAGGATTTGGGCAGGAAACCAAAAGTACAGATTTAATATCGATTAGTAAAAGGATGGTACGAATTTAACAGACGCTCGGTTTGTATCAATCTAACACGCAATTGATAGGATTGATTGTATTACATTGATTACCCATTAATGCTAACATGCCAAAAGCATTGAAGACAAACAGCTTCTAATTTTGCAACTTCATTTTGAACAAACATAACAAAGGAAAAGAGCTACGTGGAATGCCTCAATGAGGTGAGATGAAGGCACTTTGAACTTCTGTGACAAATTTTCAATTTGAATGACTGTCTGCTTACAAAGAATCAGTTAAAAGTCCCAGGGAAAAGTTAAGAAGAGTTTAAATTACTTTGGTTATGAATTCAGAGGACCTTTTGTTAAAGCATCAGTTAAGATTCTCTTTTGAGCTCAAACCTGATTTATTTCATGATGGTATTTGGAATCTATTTCAACGTCCACATCCGTATTTGCAGTGTTGTCACTTTCACCAGAAGTTGGTCCAATGAAAGATATTTCCTTGCCTGGTGCCTCTAAGAATCAGTGCGGTACGGAATACACTTAGACCCCTGCAACAGCGAACACGAAGAGCCTAGTCGTGGCCACTGGTGTACATTTAGGTTTCGGATGGAGACTCAACCTTTAACTTAAACTTTAACAGATTTTTTTTTTTTTTAGTTCACGTCATGACCTCAAAGTAAAACTGCAGCCATGCTGATCAGCCCTGCAGCTGAGAAGTTCACATGATGAAAAGCACTTCCCCAAAGGATTGGCTTTTCTGAGTTTAGCTGTATTACTGAAAAGTGACATCACTGGACAGTGACAATAGAAAAAGCCCATAATCAGACTGTACAGTTTTCCATCTGCTCTAAAGCAACAATTTTATCCAGTCCATGTGGAATCTGTGATGTGTAAAGATGTGTGAGAGAGCCTTTGAAATTTATCCCAACTGGCTCAGAAGAGGTCCATCTGAATTATAGTTTATGTGAGGGATGTGTTGAAAGGACTCTTTAGGCACCATAAACACAACTATTGTTTATAATCACATGCAGTGCCACACTTGAAAAATCACATGCTCAGCAAAGCGAGTGCTAGTAGGTCCTGAGCTTTTAAAATTTCATTTATTTGGGCTATTGTGGATGGGTGCAGGTTAAACAGACATGAAGAGAGTTTTTAATATTTTGCTGGAATTTCCCTCCCTTTTTTGTTGCTGGCTGGTTAAAGATGCAATACAGTTTAAATCCAGTATGGGGTGTTGGGGTTTATAGCAGACCAGTAGATGGAAGTAGAGATAAGATGAGTTACTTCCACATTTGGGAAACACGATTTCTCTCCTATGTGACCAATCAGCTTTCTGAAGACCTATAAAAACATCTTTAGACTTTCTAAATATAAATGATAAATATATAAAATGTATATATATTACACACACAGAGATGTTCAAAACAGCTGACGAAGTGGGTCTTTGCCCATGAAAGCTTGTGCTCCAATACATCTGTTAGTCTATAAGATGCCACAAGACTCCTTGTCACTTTTGCAAAAGGGCTAGTTTCTCAAAGCTGACAATTATGAGCAAACATGATGGAGAGGGGGGAAAAAAAGCGAGAAAAATGTGAGTAAAAATTAGGAGTTTTAAGAAGAAGAGTTGATTAGTAGGCCCCCAATTCCAAAATCAATAAAGAGAACAAGTTTGGCTAAAAGCCCATCCTTGGTCAGAAATTTTAAAAAAGCAATACACGACAGATGGGAAACTGGAGAAACAGCTATAGCAGTTGATATAAATTAGAAGTTGTGAAGTGTAGAAAATGGGTAAGTGAAAAATCCCAGGCTAGCAGGGCTACTGATAAAGCAGAGGGGTTTTTTATTTATTTGGTTAAAGTACACTAGGAACAAAAGAAATCCTATCAATGGTATAGGACTATTCACGGATCGAGATTGTGATGGACTGGCCCTGGAAGAGCAGAATTAGGCCAAGGGGGCCAGATCAGTTAATTAAGCTGGAGGAAGCTCACTTGAGAGTCAGGTGGTGGCTCTCCCCTCCCCCCATACAGCACTGGTGACACCCATACTGTCAACAAGTCTGGTGTTCACACTTGAAAAAGAATGTTGAAAAACTGGAGAAAAGAGCCACAGAACTGACTCCGGGGCTGGAGAAAATGCCTCCCAGTGCAAGGTTTAGCTCAAGCTGCTTATCTTATCAAACCCAAATTAAGAGATGACTTGATTTAAGTAGCATCATGGGGAGAAGGTAATGGATCCACAGGGCTCTGTAATATAGTGGAAAGACTGAACAAGAATCAATGGCTGGAAACTGAAGCCAGATGAATTCAGACTTGAAATCAGGCACATTTCTAAATGGCAAGGTTGATTAACCACTGCAACAAATCACCAAGGGGAACAGTAATTCTCCATCTCGCTCTCCTGGGCTGCAGGCTGGATGCCTTTCTGGAAGAGCTGTGTTAGCAAAGCACGAGTGCTGCTTTAGCCACACGTCATCACTCAGCTCAATCCATGGGTGACGGGCTGGAATGCAATGGCCTCTTGAGACTCAGGAGGTCAGACTAGCTGATCGGATCATTCTCAATAGAACTCTGGGAAGTGTCACTTGTGTCCCCAGGGGAGAGCTGATCTTCTGTTTACCACCTGGAGAGGCACCAATAAGGGACACAAGGAGGTAGTTTTTCACAGAAATGTTCTGTAGGAGACCACTGGTACCACATCATGCTGCCCAGAGGATCTGTATCAAGAGCCAAGTAATCGGAGCACTCTCAGACAAGATACTGAAGTTCAATCAATTGAGAGTTACAGGCTATATTCCAGCAGGGAGAACACATTACGCATGCCAGAATATTATTGCAACCAGCGGGGCTAGTGCCCCCAAACTTGGCTAACATCCATCACAGCTACATAGTAGCAGAAAATGCTGCCACAGGTGCATTCAAGGTAGGAGAACAATATTGACGGTTGTCTGATTCAACTCAAAGTTGAAAGGAATAGTTAACACCTAAAAACCACCAACAGTTATTACTTTCACTTCACTTTTGGCCAGGCAGGTGTTTTAAAAATATCATTTAAATACTCTGTTTTGCTTGGAAAAGGCAAACTCTTCCACTCTGCAAATTAAAATAAGAGCATTATTATAGCAGCAGACATCAGCAACTGCCCAGTGACTTGACTTAAAAGGAAAATGTTAACACATTAATACCATCTTCTCCCTCTTGATTAGTGCATTTGATTTAACTCTGCAGCAGAGGGCAGACCACTCTCACACTAATGGTTACCAGCTATTAACTCATTTGTATTGAAAAAAGCAAAACAAAGTTTCTCTCATTCAGTTTTCCCCTTTTTCTCCCCACTGCCTTCAGATCTTATTTATATTATGAAAAGAGAGTGCAATGAAATCAGTTTTCAAAAGAGATTTTTTTAAAAGTTTCAGCTAGATTTGTGCCCAAGTAGAAACTGGTTTTCAAAGCCATTTGTGTCTAAATCACAATGTTATGCTTTGCCTCAATTGAAGAAAGTCATGCTCCTTAAAATTAGTTTTTAAAATCAATGTCTAAAACCAGTTTCCCAGCACTCTCTCTCTGATAGTGTAGAAGGAGCATTAAAAAACACAGAGTTAATTCAAATTAAGTTATTTTTTGAAACTTCAGTGTGACAGAATACTCTAGTTATATGTTCTGAACTTTAACTAGCTTTCTGCTCTTTTGCTGTTTACGGAATTCTTTTCAACAAGCGAGTTGCTGACTAGACAGTGAAACCGACTGTCCCCAAAGTGTTATCAAACTGGAAAAACAGAGACAGCCCCCCACAACTAACTTTTCCAGTTACAGTAGGTACAACATTTTCAATTGGCAATGCAAATGTACTAATTGATGGGGTCCCTTCAAAGCCTACATTGTACATACTGATTAATATTTAAAATACACAGAACAAGTGTAATCAAATGAATGTTGTTCAACAGCTGTGAATATCTTATTGACATGCAAAATAGATCACATTTTATCACCCAAATGTGGATGTACTCACTAGTTTTATCTAAAAACATAACACTCAAGTTGTTTTTGCAAAATTATGAATATAAAATTCTTGCAGTGGAAAGTGACACTTACTTACCAGAAATTAAACTGATCTGTTAAAGCATTATAATTGTCAGTAATAACAGGGACTGTACCCTCCATCAGAACAGTCTGTTAAAATATGTTGAGATAAGACTAATTAAGTCCTACATAAATCTCTCTTTTCTACTCTTTCTTTGGGAGCCCTGGATACCTTTATGGACTCCAATGTGTTCAGATATGCACAATAGGTAACATAACAGATGTTTGATATGAATAACTATATTACCCAGCAGAACAGTAAGGGTACTCTCTCTCACTCCCTCAATTCCCTCACAGCTTTGTAAGATGGAAGTAAGATTGCAAAGAGCAATCCATTACTGCAGTGAAAAAAACAAGAGAATATTGTCATTTTTCCTCAAAAAAAGGTACAAATGCTAGCCTGGAAGTTTGTATTTAAAGTTACATTTGAAAAAAGTCCAAACTTTAGGAAATTATTACTGAAACAAAGCCCCCTCGTTCCGTCTCATCCCCTTTGGGCGTGTGGTTTAAACTCCAATGATGGTAACCCACACAGCCACTCTTGCCCATGGAGCTGCTTGGTTTTGCTTCCATATTCTACTGTTAGAAGAGAAACCCCGTATCCTGTGATGGAGGCCCTTAAAGATTTACTGGATTTAACTGGGGAATAGCTCCTAGATGGGCCCCAAACGCTCGCTTCCTCCATCTGGCATGCTCCAATCACTCACAAATTAGTACAAAATGTGACAAAAGATCCTCTTCTGCCTCCTGCCCCCTCAAGACAGCTTTCCATGACTACTTCCCCTCGCAGTGCATCTGTCAGCATTTGGGCCACATGGAATTTATAATATCAAAACCTGCTTTGTAATTATCAGGAGTAGTGGAAGCAGCCACAATAGCGGCCTGCATAAGTAGCTGCATCGCTGCTCCTTGTTTTCAGTTGTTTGTTTTCTGTAACTTTCCGCTCTCCTTTTAAAACTGATTCTCTGCCTGAGGATGTTTTTTTAAGCAACGAAAATTGATTCAGCTGCTTTGCAGTACAAGGAAAATGGAAAATATACTTTTTTTTCTCCCTTTTTTTGAACAGCTCTACAGATGAAGCAGCTGGCAAGTGAAAGCTGACATTTGGTATGGTATTACTGCTCCTGTGGCGTGCCTGAGCATTGCAGTGAAAAACCAGCCTTTCATCATACAAAGGATATTTTGCAGAGTCTTCTCATGAAGCTCCTAACTTGACCCTGTGTGGCTCACTCCCTCTACAGAGCAATTCAGGGAAAGGGAATCATTGGTGAATGGGGTATTCTACAGGAACCACCTCATTTGCCGCTCACGTGGTACAAGGAAAAGCTGTCCAGACAATTCAGGTCTGTCAGTTACGGAGTCCAAATAGTTTCACGTTATGGAAATTTTCTGTCTTTTATTGTTAAATATATTGTTCTGTCTTTTATTGTTGTCTTGTATTGTTAAATATATAAGATTAGTGTAACAGTTTCATGAAATAATTCTCCCCATTTTCAAATTATTTTGTGCATAATTAGTTTCTCTGGTTCTGATGCCCAGATGAATCTTTTCCCACAATAATGGACAAAAAACCCCAAAACATTTAATTAGGAAAATGTGATTGCAAGTCACAAAAGAATGAGTAAGGGACTCAGTAGACTAATCCCTGAAGATAGCTTTAGCTAGGAATTTTCAGTTTTTGTTATGGTGTACTGTGTTATACTAGAGAGACTGATTCATGAGCCACCTTATATAGAAAAGTCAAGTACATAAAGGCTATGAAATTCAAAGGGGATTAGCGGAAATTCAGTGGACACTGGGTGCCTGACTCTCTAGATCTCTGATCATCTCAGCCTTAGTGTAGGCTTGCTATCTTTCATTGCAACACTGAAGGTAGGAATATGGAGTAGCCAGTACTATGTGACCAATCAAGCTCTCAAACGACCAGATTTCAAGTTGACAGTATCCTTTCCAAGACAACTTGGTATTTCTAAGCCAAATCTTTTTCTAATCTTAATTGGATTCAAGATGTGGGCACATCCCATTTGCTGCCTTACATCTCCCAAATACCTCCTTAAATCCTACCACAGGATTTGTTGTGAAATGTCAAGCCAACTGGTCTAGATAGGATAAAAGACAAGAATCAGGCTTTGAATGGAAGATTAGCGTCCATGTTAACTAATATATTCCTCTAATAAACAATGCAATTGAACGATTGTTTGCTTAATTAAGTTCAACAGCATCAAAATTCAGCTTACACTGGATAAACACTGGCAACTTGTCAGGTCATGCCTAATTTGAATAAAGATAAGGCAGGTCATTTTTATGAGAAGGCATAGCATTTAGAGAGGGTGCTGGTCAGTTACATTTTTCTTTTAGCTTCTTATTTAAGTTGCACAACATTTTCTAGCCACAGGTAGGCTGCTGTCCGAGTCCAGCTTTCATCTCACGATCGCGACTATAAAGGTTAAATGACATAGCACCCTGGGAAAGCACGCATGCATTATACCCGCCTTTATTTGGCAGAAAAATACACTTGTGGAAAGATCAGCAGCAGAGTCTGTGGGAATGCTGGCGAGGGCTGTGTCCACCTCGCACAAGGTATGTCTATGCTGCAGTAAAACACCCATGACTGGCCTGTGTCAGCTGATGCAGGCTCATGGGACTTAAGGGGCTATAACACTGCAATATAGACATTCAGGGTTGGGCTGGAGACTCTCCCCATTTGGGGGGCATAAAATCCCAGCTCCAGCACAAACATCTACTTTGCAATGTTATAAAGTGAGCTGATGCAGGCCAACTACAGCTGCTGAACTGCATTGTAGACATACCCTTATGTCCAGCAGGGCTCTTAAACAAGTGCCTAACTTTAAACACAAGAATTCCTGCCGAAGTCAGGGACATGACTCCCATGCTTAAAGCAAATACCAGCAACTGGGGCCACAGCAGAGTTTGTGTGGGCCAAACTAAGTGAACACAGAAACAAATCAAGTCCTGCCTGCATGGTAATAGCCTGGAGTTTTCGGTAATCCTCTAAAGATGAAGGGATGTTTCTATCCCCTTTCAGTAGAGGAACTCTCCAGCACCAACACGATGCATCTTCCTGGCTCCTGCTCTCTTATTTACATGACTGAATGGAGGGAGGCAAATGGCCACTACCAAAAAACTGCCCCAAATTCCAGGTGATGAAGAGGCCAACACCTTGACATCCCCTGAAGACTTTAAAGAGTGAAAAGGAGACACCTGTGAACATCCCTTCTCCCCATACACAGCTAAGGGAAGCTAGAAACTCCACTGCAAGTAGGCACAGCAAGAGGGGCCTTTGTTCAGAATGGCAAATTGTACAAACAGCATCTTTTTAGATTTGAAATCAATCACAGCCTGGGACTGCAGTGATGATCACACCCGCCCTAAGTTTTGGTGTGGACTCTCAAATCAGCGCTCTCAACATTAGGTAACACAAAGCCTGGCCTCTCCCATCAATGAGAATCCGACCCCTTTCCTCTCATACAATTTCTAACAGCAACCTATTTTACATCCCAGAACTGCTTAAACTGAGTGTTAACTCCTGGTTACCAAACACAGGCACTTCTATGTCATGATGACACTGCCCTTCTCACAGCAGATCCCTTCCGTAAAAAAGCTGGATGGATTGAATTCAACTGGTGAAGCACGGAACCAACACCGGATTCATGAACAATCAGCACTACAATGATTTTAGTGGCAATTCTTCTGCATGAAAAGGTCAAGAGTCATCAAAAGCTACCGCACCGCAGCCCCTGGAATCTGAAAGAAGGCCTCTTAGAATCACAGAATCATAGAACCATAGAGCTGGAAGAGATCTCAGAAGGTTATCAAGTCCAGCCCCCTGCCTTAGGCAGGACCAATCCCAAATAAATCAACCTGGCCAGGGCTTTGTCAAGCTGAGACTTAAAAATCTCTAGGGATGGAGACTCCACTACTTCCCTAGGTAACCCATTCCAGTATTCACCACCCGCCTAAGGAAATAGTTTTTCCTAATATCCAACCTGGACCTCTCCCACCACAACTTGAGACCATTGTTCTGCCATCTGTCACTACTGAGAACAGCCTTTCTCCAGCCTCTTTGGAACCTCCCTTCAGGAAGTTGAAGGCTGCTCTCAAATTCCCCCTCGCTCTTCGCTTCTCCAGACTAAACAGACCCAACTCCGTCAGCCTCTCCTCATAGGTCATATACTCCAGCCCCCTAATCATTTTGATCAACCTCCACTGGACCCTCTCCAGTGCATCTACATCCTTTTTGTAGTGGGGGCCCAGAACTGGACACAATACTCCAGATGTGGCCTCACAAGAGCAGAATAAAGGGGAATAATCACATCTTTGGATCTGCTGGCAATGATCCTCCTCTTAATGCAACCTAATATGCCTTCTTGGCTACAAGGGCACACTGTTGACTCATATCCAGCTTCTCATCCACTGTAACCCCCAGGTCCTTTTCTGCAGAACTACTACTTAGCTGGTTGGGCCACAGCCTGTAACAATGCTTGGGATTCTTCCGTCCCAAGTGCAGGAGTCTGCACTTGTTCTTATTGAACCTCATCAGATTTCTTGAGGTCCAATCCTCCAATTTGTCTAAGTCACTCTGGACCCTATCTCTTCCCTCGAGTGTATCTACCTCTCTCCCTATCTTAGTGTCATCTGCAAACTTGGTGAAGGTGCAATCCATCCCCTCATCCAGGTCATTAATAAAGATATTGAAAAAACTGGTCTTAGAACCGAACCTTGCGGCACTCCGCTAGAAACTGACCACCATCCTGACATCGAGCTGTTGATCACTACCCACTGGGCCCGACCTTCTAGCCAGCTTTCTATCCATCTTGCTGTCCATTTATCCAATCCGCATTCCCTTAACTTGCTGGCAAGAATATTGTGGGAGACCATATCAAAAGCCTTGCTGAAGTCAAGGTATATCACATCCACTGACTTTCCCATGTCTACAGAGCCAGTTACCTCATCATAGAAGCTAATCAGAGTGGTCAGGCACGACTTGCCCTTTGTGAAGCCATGCTGACTATTCTTGATCACTTTCCCCTCTTCCAAGTGCCTCAAAATGGATTCCTTAAGGATCCCTTCCATGATTTTTCCAGAGACCAAGGTAAGACTGACCGGTCTATAGTTCCCTGGATCATCCTCCTTCCCTTTTCTGAAGATGGGCACTACATCTGTGGTTTTAGAATATGAAATATTTTCTGCATTTCTGATATTGTGGGGCTGTATCTCTTGACTGTTTAAGGGCTAATATAGTGCAAGAGTTTTCTGCACTATCAGCATCCAGATGGTAACAGAGGCCACCAGCACTTTTAGCTATTGAGCAGTCTGCTCAAAGTAGGCAGCTGATCTATTGCAAGGATTCAAAGCCACCTCACGAATGCACTTCAGTTTTAAAACTACCGGAGTTTGTTCTGCAAGAATATTTTAAGTGTGCTTTGGAAACTTAGCTCTGGAACAATCATCAATGACTGTCAGTTCTAACAGTTTCCAGTAACTCTTTGGCAACTCTCTATCCCTTTAGCTTTTGGACACTATATGGAGCCACTCTACACACACAGTTTGCTCTCAGAAATTGGCATGAGTTGTGAGAAGATGCGAAAAACTCATCTTTACCTGTTCATACTTTCCTTGCTGTAGAATACCGTGTAGGTGAGGTTGTCTCCGTACGGATCAGAAGCTGGTGTCCGCCACGTCAGTTTGATGAAGCGAGTCGAGACGAGGGAGGCCACGACATCCCGGGGAGCCGAAGGCAAGGGTCCACTGGTGGCTGGTGCTAGATGGTCAGTAGTGGCACTTGTCAGTGAAGTGGGAGGTAATGTTGGGATGGCAACATCTTGTCATGTGCAAACATTGGGGAATATGAAGGGCAAACATCACGACGGTTTAAAGAAAGAAAACAGGGAAAAAAACAAAAGAAATAAACAAAACCACGATGGGAAACAAAACCAAATGAACACACACAAAGAAGGCCATTAAACTGAAGGCTGACATGCAGGCCAAAGGTAGCTACTGAACACTAATGGGAATATTAAAGGACACATCACTGTATAGCAAGCAGACCAAATCTCCATTGCAATGGAAGTGGCAAGAGGAGAGGGAGGGGGAGAAGTGGGGATATCAAGTCACCTCATAAGAGAACACATCAGTGCCCAACAATATTTTTTATTTTTGTAAGAAATAAAAAAATTGGCTTTCATTTGCCATTCCACAGCACATTCAAACCTGCTCACCTCTTTGACTCCGTTGAGCTGTGGTATTAATTTGCACTAGACTCAGTTACACATGGCAATCACTGGATTAGACAGACTCATTGAAGCAGCCTGGCAAGATTATCCAGTTCTGACGTGTGAATCATAAAGTAAGTTAGTGGCATTCCAGACGCGTCCCTAAATAAAGTGCCCTCTGCCTGCTGCACAGTGCCATGCAACTGTTCTCTGGAGGCATCTGGGCTGTAATACAGCCAATGCATGGGATGCAAGGCTTCCCATGATATTTACACAGGAAGGCTGTGTTTCTTCTCTGGGGTGCTCCTATCTTCTACCCAAATCAGGACTTTACCCCCAACAACTAGTTACTTCTCATGAATTTTTTTTTATTGACAACTTTTAAAGGGTATTTAACAGTGCCACACCTAGTGTTGTTTAATGACATGAAGAATGCTGTATAAACTCTGCTGCAGAATATCTTGTAGGTCATCATATATGATGCCTTTCTATTTACGCTGAGACAAATCCCTTGGATTAATGGATTAAAAGGCGTGAAAATATGTAAATAGTTTTGTGCAACATCCCAGTAAGGCAATCCATGCAAGCCCCCACTAAATATCTAGGTTAGCATTCTATGTAAGAGAAGCCCCGTTACATACAGTACTATAGGCAGTGCACGCTGCAATGATTATTAAGGTCACCTGACATTTCCATTACAAGATTTTTTTTTTAATTGTTACAATTTTGTTAAAAACTTCAGGTTGACTTGTGAGGGGAAGTTTCATCGGCTCAGCCATTTCCCAAACGTGGTTAGAGAACAATACAGGTTTCTAACACTCTTACAAACATTTTGTTGAGACACCCCAATGCTTCCATGACCAGGTCCAGCAACTTCACTTTTTAGGATGTGGACCCTAAACAAAGGGGTGTCCATTGTCCAGAGACAAAACGTCCAATTCATTAAGTATCCACTTTCCAAACTATTTTATAACACTAAAATAACAGCGAGAAATTATTGTTCCTTTATAGTATTTCTGAAAATAATTTTGAACTTTGTTTTACATTAACCAAATGTGAGACTAGTTATTATGTCCCAAATATTAGTGCTTTAAAATATGAACAATCACTAGTTCAGCAGTCTGACAATCACTCTAATTGCTTGGAAAATGGAGCTGTTTTTGACCTTGTTGGGAATCAGGATTAAACTGGTGTTTACAATAAGCCGAAAACATCTCTGATGCATGCTATGTAGCTTGCAGCACATTTCAGGCTTTATATTTAACTTTAGACACGTTAGTAGAGGCTCTGGGGTGAATTATTTAAATTTGCAGGAGTTTGCTTCACTCTTGCTGATGGCACAGAATATGCCATTACATTTTTTTACACAGTTACAATGTCAGTCGGAAGATGGAGGAAGTTACTGATCGTTGTGCACCCGAGGCGCAGAGAGACAACTGCAGTACTGGTGGATGATAAGCACCTCTGTCATGAGTGGCAAGGACAAAACTACAGAAACATCTGCAGAATAAAGTAACGTTACAGATGCATGAACGACAAACCAGATAGCAAATCAGCGCAGACAATGGAAACCATGCTATTGGCAGTGTTGTCAGAAGAAGATTCATTTTAAATTCCAAATATGAAAACTGTCAACAAAATATCCTCTCAGTCCTGACACAGCCGAAGCCTCTGTTCTCCTACTTTCCATTTCACAAACAACTGACAGCAACGGCTAATGCTCTAGATGTGAGACACTTCCAGCCATGCTTAGAATTTAGTTTAAGCTTTTTATCATTTTCAGATAGCAAGTTTTGGCCATTAAAACAAAACCAAAACCAACCACCACCATCTCCTCACCTTGTTTTAATGGTATGGCAGCTAGACATAATATTCATTGGTGGATAGCTTAGAATATTTGATTTTATTAGACCTACAGAATATGACAAAGTCTATGATGAGAACTACTTAATATGGAACAACCATTCACACAATGTCGCAGACAGAAGTGCTTTTCTTGGTTAAAGGAAATAATGCTCCATCTCTCTTCTATCTCCTCCTTTGACTGAGACCTTGCATTCCTTCCAATGACTGGGAAATCAACATCCACCTTAGCGCCTTCCCATATATCACATTTGCCAATCTACCACCTGTCTTAACCACTGTAATTGCCACGTAGTACATATCTGCTCAAGCCATCCTCCTCCTTTAAAAAAAAAAAAACAAAAAAACCTTCTCTCCTCTCCGTTTACATTAGCAATTTTTGGGAAAAGTGTCGGAGTAGCCATCATAACCCCAAAATTCCAGTGACATGGATTTTATTGCTGGGATACTGCGATCAGAATCGTGTGACTTTAAGAAGAGTAATTTTTAAGAGATTGTATAAGGCACCCAGACCTGGGGTAGGTGTGTTTTTGCTGTAGAGTAGTAGAAACTGAAATACAACAGACTAACTACTGCCTTCCTCCCTCCCCCCCAAATACTAGCATGTGCAGAATGCATTGGCTCTGTGGAGTCAGCATTCCCATCTTCAAACAACTCCATGGTTCTCATCCATTTCCCCTCTGTGTCTTCATGGAATTCTTACAGAGCTTGGGCCAGATTCTGATCCATGTTCTTGGGACAAAGAAGAGCTGCAGCAACCCAGGAATGATGTAGGTATGTGCAGCCTTACACACCTTCACCTTGTACTCCCAGGTGTATGGGAGGTACCAAAGCATAAAGGGGACAAAGCAGGGGAACAGCATTAATCAAAGTGCTTAAATGCAAGCTTAACCTTTGACTTAAATGAGACTATGCATATGCCTAAGAGGCTCTTCTGGCGCTCATATTTAAGCACCTGCCCCACTGGATTCTAATCAATGACACCCGTCATGTTTGTGATGCCACAAACTTGCCATTGGAAATAAAGTGGTAGCCTGGAATGGCTCCTGGAATCAGGAATAATCTCCCATCATAGCTGAAGACTCGTTTTAAATTCCAGTTGAAAACCTGTTTTTCCCCTGCAGATTTTATTTCCTTCTACTTTTCTCTTTGTTACTTCATTGTTTAATTCCATTAGGTACTTTAGGATTCCGTTTGTGTTCAAGGTGCTATATAGGCATCCAAAACAAAGTAGTATTGGACTGCAGAGAATTGTTACGCCAAACTGTGTCTTCTGAAGTGGTAACTTCTGCTTTATCCCTGACAGACAACTGCTCTACTGCCACTGGGTAGCATTTTCATAAGCACAAAAGTGTGTTTGGAGCCTAATTCCATTCCAGGGAGAACAAGGCTCCTAGTTCAGACACTTTTCAAGGTTTTACCCACATAATTCCACATAACATCAATTTCATTGGCTCAACAGTCGGAAGAACATTAATCATAGCCACCATTTCCGTTGTTCATCCTAATTCCAGAGAGTAACAGAAACAAATACCTGTTATGAATTTACAAAGAAAAAAAAACTAAACTCAGTAGCAAATCTTGTCCCATGATAACAGTTCTTCCTCCCGAAATCCAAGAGTTCTTGACATTCTAATTTCAAAATATGCATCTTCAGATGATTTTAGATTCATGTTTTAGTTCCTCATATGCTGTCTTGGTAATATTCTCAAGTGATTCATTTAAGTTATAAGCTCTTTGGGGCAGGGAACAGGTCTTATCTATCTTCGTAAATCACCACGTTAATTAGAGTTGTAAAAAGGTTTTTAAATAGCCAAACTAAAACCAAAGTATCCAATGAAATCTACCCATAAAAATAGCCCTAATGAATTTCTTTAATTCACATGTTTAATTTAAAATACGCTCTCCTTATTAATATAGTTATCTCCACACATAATGGAACCCACCCACTTGAAGTAATTTGTACACTGTATTTGAGGAACCTGCAGGCATGAAGCTGAAGCATCTGGGAGAGCTGCCAAAACTTCCCAGATTAACAAAAACTCAGTTGTGTCCTTATGTAAGACAAGAGACTGGAAATACTTCTCCTGTCAGCATCATAGGTAGATCACTCAAACACAACAAAAACCAGCAGGGTATGAAAAATAAACCATGAACCAAATAAACGCATGAAGGACTTGTAAATTGTACATGTAAGGTAAGCAAGGAATAGGCAAGCAAACTCACCCATGGGAAGCAGCAATTAAATATCAAGTTGGTATTGCTGACAGCTATCATATTCATTTAGAAAACTAGGTTATTTCCTTCCTCTGTTCAGCACCCCCCCCCCCAGTCTCAAAATGCCTCAAATACCATTACAAACCGATTTGTAAGCACAATGCTCAGCAGTGCACGGCTATGTCAATGAATAATTACACTCAAATTCGCTTAAGGCCAATAAGGGAACCACTTTATTACCTCAAACTTTTAAGCACAGTTTAACAAGGTATTTGTGAAGCAAATCTTTACATCCATTTCATCATGTTTTTATTCCTCCGGAACATTCCTTAAATTGCTATTTCTGGGTAATTTTGCATTAATCTCATTTTTTCAGCCGCATGTCAAAGTTGCAAGTGGAATGTTCAGAGCATGGAGAAAGAATCATGTTCTACAATGCTAGACAGATAAACCGATCAATCCTCTCAATTATTGCTGATATTGAGATTTTTTTAAAACTGTGTATTTTTCAATGGGATCTCAAGGCAAAAAAAAGTTCCATACTCAATCTAATGCTCAACAATGCTGCAAAATTCACAGACTGTTTCCTTGAACATCTCTTGAAAGAAATGGCTCAGCAGAACACAAGCTGATATTAAATGATCAGTCCCCCCATCTATTTGGAAAACCAGCTCCTGCGTGTTCTGAGGAGATCATTAAACAATGATATGGTTTCTTAAGGAACATTTAGGGAAATATGGAAACAAAGGATTCAGCTGCTTGACCAATGGACACTGAAAAGAGGCCAATTTATCTGAACCATCAAGACTGGATAAACATTTTTGAATGGTATGAAATAAAACTTCCAAAATATTGCTCTTTCTGCTCCAGAACGAAGTTTTCCAATGTATTTGTAGTAAATTCAGCAACAAAACCACAAGATGCTTGTATTATCATGCATATTATCTTTAAATACCAAGACAGATGGTCATTGCAGACACTGGGCATTCAGTAAGTCCCCCGCTATAGGGATTGACAGCAAATGTTACAATGTAGGAAATGACTAGCCTACAATTTAAAAAATAGAAAAAGAAATGTATCCATGGAACTAGAACTTCTGACAGACATTATGACGTATGCGTGGTAGAGTTCCCACATGGAGCTCTGCCCGTTTGCCTAGGCCATGGCCTGAAACAGCCCATGGTGACGGTATACAAAGAGAGAATTCCAGCTAAGACAAGCTTCACATAAACCCTACTGGCCCAGCTGAAGAGAAGGTTCCTTTTCACGCACTTGACAGAGCTCCAGACCATCGGTGACTTGCGGCAGTACCCCTCTCGTCCCCTGCACTCATGCCAAAGTATCAATTGCTAAATGGGTTGTCTCCTCCCTGTTCCCCTGGATGGCCCTCCCCACAGCCCCTTCCCCACAGGGACTGATCACCTGTGCTCCAGACCAGAAGGTTCCCAGTTAGTCCAGCTGTGTCAATGCGATAAATGAAGACTTTGGAGCACCTGGAACTCGCTTAATTGCTCAGGTCTGTCCTGTCTCACCATTCCTTGGCAAACATTCAAGTCCAAGGGCTTGACTTGAGTAGAGGCTACTGATTGAGATAACTGTACCAAAGTGCTTTGTAACGTACACAAATATCCACAGGGATCTAGACTGAAACAGAATCATTCGGATTGGTAACTGACTACAGATCTGAACCAGGTCTCCACTGGTGAACACACAGTATAAAACATACGCTTGCTGGTTTTCTGGCCAGTAAAACTGTGAAGATGATTACTAGATTTTGATGAAGTAAGATGCCATAGCAAAGAGACTCTCATCATTATTAAAATAATTTGCTGGGGGAGATAGAACTAATTCAAATACACTAAAGCGTGTTACTCTGCGATAAGCACTTCAGGACGCTAATATGATAATTTTAAAAAGTTCTCTATCAAAACCATCACTCCCAAGGGCACTACAATGAAATGTTTGACTGGTTAGCTAATGACGATGAATACTTTCCAGGCTGCCTAGCCCCTCCGGCTTACATTTCCCTTTTCCTCTCTCTTCCGCTCCAACTCCCACAACGGCATAGTCCCAGGTTTACTTCCTGCAACAACATTCCAATGCCGACAGCCTAACACTGGCTATGCCAAATGAAAGTTAAAAAAGAAAATGGACATAAGAATAACCAAGACCATTGTAAGTTACACTGAAATAGTGATTTATTATGCGCCAGACATGAGTGAGACGTATATAGCAGAAATGTTTGTCTAGTGATCAGTACGCTAGTCAGCATTGCTACTTAGTGGCTGAACAACAATGGACAAGCTGGACTCTCTGTGCCTAAGTTTATTGATTTGCAAAATGAGAACACTCCTGCAACAACCTCCCTAGTAAAGACATTGCTGAGAATGACTTAACATTTGGAAGTACTTAGAGCTGTTGATAAAAAAGACCACAAGGAACACTGCAAGGATAAAGGAAAAACTTTTTAAAATTATAAACGCACTGATCAGTGTTATAGTTTTTGAGAATAACGACATCTTTGGCTTGGCTTCCAACAATATATTAATATTTTACAAAAAACTGCTAACTGCGAATTACTGGTATGAACTACGTTATTCAAAATGTTTTCAGCCTTTATCCTCTTTTATTGTAAAAGTAAAAATAAATTTCTCACAAGAACCAAATTGCCAACTTTGACTTAAATTATTCTGACAAAGTTATTTACTTGTTAGAATAAGTCTTGTAGGTTGACAGTGAAAGAATACCAGAATATGAACCTGAAACATAGCTCAATCACATCAAAACAAGATTCTCTCCCCCTCCTCCATTTATGACAGAATATCCACCTCTGGTCTTGGTTAGGAGGCTGTGATACTTTAGAGAGCATTAGTCAGAAGCTACATTGATCAGCTGATCAAATTCTTTGACATCTGCCTTTGCAGAATTAAGCAATATAGCACCACCTGGTGGCAGCGTTCTCATCGTTTACCATTTCTTATATTTTAAAGGGCAGCTACCCATCTGTTTCTTGTGTCTACCTAATCTCTTTTCTTATGCTTAGGCTAATTTTTTCAGTGCAAGGATTGTCCTTTGTTATTTATAGCAGTGCACTAGGCCAGAGTTCTCAAACAGTGGTATGAGTACACTTGGGGGTACTTGAGAGAAGTCAGAGGGGTACGTCAACACAACTGAAATTTGGAGAAAACTGAATTTTTGTTTTAAGTTTTACAGTGTTTTATTATTTTTGTACTTTTTACCCTCAACAATTTTATCCCCCACCTGGCTATGTTTAAGTTGTTTAAACAAATGTGTTGCAACAGTAGAAAAAAAATTGTGTCTGAAAACTGTAGGTACTGCGGGTACTTATATTTTTTTTAAAGGAGTACTTTATAAAAAAAAAAGGTTGAGAAACACTGCACTAGGCTATACAACCATATAATTAATAGTATTTTAGTTGGGGATACAAATCCAGTTCTTACTGGACAAGCGTTGATATGGGTAAAATTGACACGTTTGCTGACACTCAGCAGATCACTTTATAACAGATATTCAGCACAAACACACCTGAATTACACCTTTCTTTGGGCTTGTCTACATGGACATTTAATGCAGCAAGCTAGGGTATGAATCTAGCCCATGTTAGCCTGCCTCGGTCTAATGATATTCACCCTGCTGATTGTACACAAATAGTCCACTAACACGCTCTGACTTAGTCCTGTTTCAAAGAGGACTAGATCAAACCACTTGAATAAACTCTTCGTGCATGTCACCAGCATGCACATGAACTGTTAGATCATGGCAAGCTAGTACAGGGTAGAGTCGCACTTCAGCTTGCTGCTGTATTTACAGTAAGAGCATCGTACCTTCAAACATTTCAAAAAAATCTATAATTATTTATTCACAAAAGGAGAAAGGAAATACTATAGTCAGGATTGTTTACTGGCATGCTTTGCACAGCAAAGGACCTTTTCCCCCCTCTAAAAACATCTGAATGTCTGAAAAAGAAAACATTCAGAATTCATAAGGCAAGTCCTTCCAGATGGGACAACTGTGGTGCTCATTAAGTGTATCAAATGGCCTGTATTGTTCATAAATGCAAGGCATGTCTGGTCAGAGGATAACAGTGAAAAGGCTGTGTGCCTATACATTAGAACCAACCTGTCGATTGAAGGAGAGAATATTCGAAGTTCCTAACCAGCTCAAAAAGAATGGACGTTTACTGGAATTTTCATTTTTAATGTATATAAAAGAGCTCACTATGTGGTGTTTTGCTATGTATTAATAGGCAAATCAGTTACAGTAGCTCAGTGCATCAGCAACGTTGGACATTCAAAGAATTTCACCCAAAGATGAGACCGAGATATCTAGATTTATGCTATGACTGATCTTGTTTTTAAATGGATATATTTTTACAGTAAAAGATTCTTTGATATATATATGTTCACATGGCAACAGTATCCTAATATTCACTTGAAGCATTTCTACATCTAATCAAGGAAAAATCCAGGTAGCCAACCATTACCAAATTCCAGCATTTAGGAGTCTAGAGATATTGTGAGGGTATATTTAAATTATGGAAATAATAAACATAATATTCTGTATTTCTGTAGTAATTTGTATTAGAGGATCTCAAAGCACTTTACAAAGAGAAATGAGTTAGTCAAGAACAGCTATCAAGCTCAGAAATGTGATCCCCATTTTACACAAGGTAAACCCGAGGCACAGATTAAGGCCATGTCTACACTGGTGGAGAAAAATCAATGTAGGATATGCAATTCCAGCAACAACAATTGTGTAACTGAGTCGACGTACCTCACATTGGTTTTTCTGGGGTATTCCCACAGTGGGAGGTCAATGGGAGAAACGCTCCTGCCAACTTCCCTTATTCCTTGGGACTGTGAGGAGTACCACTGTTGACAGGGATACATCAGCATTCAATGTAGCAGGTCTTTACTAGAGCTACTAAATCAAACACCAAAAAATCAACTGCCACAGCATCGATCTCTCTGGCAGTGAAAACAAGCCCTAAATGTGTTGCCCAAGACAACACAGGAAGTCTGTGGAATAACAAAATAGAATCCTGATATCAAATTCCTACGCTGGGGGTAAAGCACACAAACCATCTTCCTTTCCTTGGCATATAATGTAGGTGCAGGACTCAAGAGTTTTGTTAGCCCATGATATAGTGAAATCCGCACCCTCATCAGTAGGGCACGACAATTTAAGAACTGAAAACAAAAGTAGCAGCTACATCTTGGCTGATTTTGTCCATGACAATCTTCTTAAAATCAGATGAAAATTGTATATTTTTCTTTTTGTAGTTGAGAATTCTAGAATGAGAGCAGACGTGGAAGATTTTGTGCTGCTTTGTTATGGCAACTGTCGTGGAGTAGTTTAGGGTAAAACTGGGAAACAGGTCTGCTATTGCGACTCAACCTGATGTGAACCAATGGCAAAAGCTCACAAAATAGTAGGCCTATGTTCCTTATAAAACGTGCTTATAATCTCTGAACCTGTGTTCACTGATTCGATCCTGAAGACCACAGATGGACACAGCGTGTATTCTGTGAACATACAGACATTCAGATGTGTGCAGTTTGGCAATGAATATATTTTTAAAATATTTCATTGTAAACTTTTAAAGGAAGTCATAAAATCCAGGGTAATAAAGAACACCCCTCCCAAAGTCACAGCATATTTTGCTTTAAAGGAAGGAATTTGATTTTTTCCTGTCATATAAAACAGTCATTACAAAGGTGTGACAGTCCTTGCTGACGCATCGCACAGCAGTGAGCCGGAGAGGAAGGCAGCCGCTCCTAGAATCCTAATCAGAAGTCCTGCATTTCAGAGAAGATACCAGCATCCAACAGAAGGGAGGAAAAAGTAAAAGGCACAGAATAGGCATCTCAGCATAACAGACACAGTCTGCTAAAAATATGGAAAAACCTCAAACAGTTTCTTCTCCCCTGAGACCTGCAAACCTAATGCTCAGAAATGGGCTTGGTGCTCAAGCAAAACCCAACCATATCTGCACCTTCCAAAATGAAGTAATCAACACATGACTTTGAAGGGTCAGTTTTCTAATCTCCTATCTCTAAGAACACTTAACTTTCAAATAAACCAACCCTACACCAATGCCAACATATCCCAAGGCACCAGGAAACGCACCCTGAAAACGCCCTGGTTATTGTCAAGTAAATTGTTATTAGCATGCCTCTATCTCCAGAGACTCCAAGGTCAGAAAGGACCATCGTAATCATTCTGGTTTGAGCTCTCTCTTGACACTGCAGGCCACAGAACCTCACTGTCCACCCCTGTAATAGACCCCAACCTCTGGATGAGTAACTCAAGTTCTCAAGTCATGGTTTACAGAGAAAGCACCACTAACATGTTTCAATCTGCAAGTGATCCTTGGCTCCATGCTGCAAGGCAGAAATACCTAGGGTCTCTGCCAATCTGACGTAAAGGAAAATTCCTTAATGACTCCAAATATAGCAATCACTTGGACCCGGAGCATGTCGGCAAGACTGCTCAGCCAGATACCTCATAGAATCATAGAAGTTTAGGCAAGGAAGAGAGCTCAGGAGGGTTATCTAGTCCAACCCCTTGCCAAAGCAGGACCAACTCTAAATAAGTCATTCCAACCAAGGCTTTGTCAAGCCGGGCCTTACATTCCACCACCTCCGCAGCCAACCCATTCCAGAGCTTCACCACCCTCCTAGGGAAATACTTTGTCCTAATATCCAACTTAGATCTTCCCCACCACTACAACTTGAGACCATTGCTCCTCGTTCTGTCATCTGCCACCACTGAAAACAGCCTCTCGCCAGCCTCTTTGGACCTGTTCCCTTTCAGGGAGCTGAAGGCTACTATCAAATCCCCCCTCACTCTGCTCTTCTGCAAACTAAATAAGACC
Source organism: Apalone spinifera (assembly GCA_030068395.1). NCBI lineage: Eukaryota > Metazoa > Chordata > Testudines > Trionychidae > Apalone > Apalone spinifera. The sequence continues at coordinate 5,991,094 of JANRFK010003836.1, read as the reverse complement.
AAATCCCTCAGCTTCTCCTCACAGGTCACATGCCCCAGACCTCTAATTATTTTCATTGCTCTCCGCTGGATTTGCTCCAATTTGTCCACATCCTTTCTGTAATGGGGGGCTCAAATCGGACATAATACTCCAGCTGTGGCCTCACCAGTGCCAAATAAAGGGGAATAATCACTTCCTCGATCTGCTGGCAATGTTCCTCCTAATGCCGCCCAAGATGCTGTTAGCCTTTTCAGCAACAGGGGCTTCTCCAGCTTTTCATCCACTCATCTGGGTCCATTTCTGCTGAACTGCTGCTTAGCCAGCTGGTCCCCAGCCTGTAGCAGTGCTTGGGATTCTTCTGTCTTAGTGCATGGCTCTGCCCTTGTCAGTGTTGAACCTCATCAGATTTCTTTGGGCCCAACTCGTAGTGTCATTTATGAACTTGCTGAGGGTGCAATCCATCCTATCATCAATGAAGATGTTGAACAACATTTACGTCACTCTGCTAACTCGGAGCCCTGTCCAATTAGCTTTCCATCACTGGTCACTGGAGATCTCCGCTGCTAGCAGTCATAGACTGGCTATGTGCCACTGTGGCCAGTCCCATCATACCATCCCCTCCATAAGCTTATCAAACTCTGTCTTGGAGCCAGTGAGGTTTTTGGCCCTCAGTGCTCCTCTTGGGAGGCTGTTCCAGAACTTCCCTCCTCCGATGGCTAAAATGCTTGAGCTAATTCAGTACTGCAGGTACTTTATGCCACACAAACAAGTGCTGTGACATATTGAAGTTTCAAAAAAATGTTGACAATTCTACTCTTATTTCATATAATTATATTTTTCTGTTTGCATTTCAAATAGATTGATATGTCAAAGTCCACATTTCCCTGCCACTATCATTTATTTATGCACTGGAGTGTTATATCTGACAGTATTATCTGTATCAATATCATCCAAATGTCATGGAAGCTCAAGAAATCACATGTAGGATAAGAAAGAGCCAGTCAACTTTTAATAAAAATCTTGAGTTCCTAGTGATAAAGAAGAAGATAAAGAAACACTATGAACAATATTGGTCCTTCAGTACCTACAACTTTCAATGTTTCTATTAAACATAAATAGTACCAAAAACCCCACCCTTCTGTCACCAGCACAAAGAGTTCTAAAAGGTCTGTGTGTATGTCAGAGCCTACAGAAATCTGAAGATGCATTCCAATCACTTACGATCATGGCTGGAGCTTGCAGCAATGGGATGTAACACTCGTCTTACACACAAATTAATACTTTATTCTGTTAGTGGACCACTAACACAAGAACCCAATTTAAAATGCAATTGCAATAAACATGTTGTAGAACAGGGGTGACCAACCCGCGGCTCTTCACCCCTCAAAGTGCAGCTCACGAAGCTGCCCCATGTACCCCTAGAAACGGCCCCTGGTCCCCTGTGCTCACCAAGTGCAGGGGAGCCGTCTGGCACAGCAAAATGGAGTCCTCAAGATGGCAGCAGCTGATGGGAGCTCAATGTGACCAAAAAGCATGCCCGCTTTTAAAGGGGCAGAGTCTTTTTTTTTTTTTTGCTCAACGACTCTGGCTGGTGGGGAGCTCTTCCCTTTTTTTTTTCCTCCCCCCTCAACAATTCTGGTGCGGCTCTTTGCATTTTTTCCGCCGCTGTTTCGGCTTTCTTCGTTTAATGAGTTGGCTACCCCTGTTGTAGAAGAAAAGAAGATAGGCTCTTCTCTCCAACCCAGAGGTGGCAGATGTACCATGGAGACAAAGTAAAACCAGGCTTCTTCATGATCTTGACTGATACAAGTTGGAAAGCAGATCTAGGCCTGGCTCCGTCTTTTCCTTAGTATTCCACAGTACCTGAGGTATTAGCGCACCAGCAGCAACATCAGGCAGAAGTCATTTGTCTTTTTAGAGACTTTGGCACTGAATTTGCTACCCCACAGCCCTGAGCACAAACATCGATTTTTAAGGCAGTGGCAATTTTCACTTAAATTTCTACACTTAGATTGGACAAAGTACAAACTGAAATTCCTAGTTTAATGCCTTGTTTTTAACTATGTTTTGAGCCTGCTACAAAGACTCATGTTTATTTAGAAGGCCTTAACACCATTACACAAAAAAATAAGATAGCATCTGTAGAAAATGAATCTTTTCCCACACTTAATCACTTGAACTCTATAATTCTTATTGCATATTCAGCCAAATTGCAAAATAACCTCCTTTTTTTTCTTTTGTCTCCAAATGGCGTTCTGCTGTCTGACTATGACATTACTGTGTAACTGAACAACTTTGAAATATAAGCAACCAATTAAAAAAATTCACACATTTGTTCCCTTCTGGTGCGAAAACTGATTTTTCCATTCCCCACATACAGCAAGAGGTTAGAATCTAGTCTAAATCAAAGTTCGTTCTGCCAATTACTATGTGGGAAGAATAAAGGGGGGAGGGAGAATCCTTAGATAGAATTATCATGTAGCTACGTATCTGAAAATCTAGTAACAGTCCTCATTCATTATATGCTGTTATAGTTCTTGGCCTCAAGGAACATCACAAAAGGGGAGGTTACTAACCTGTAACTGGAGGTTCTTCAAGCTGTGTAGTCCCCATCTGTATTTCACACTTGGTGTGGGCATGCATGCCAAGCACCTCAGCCCACCTCACCTTAGCCACATCCATGGAACTGCACCTGAGTAGTGGGTACCGTTGTGCTCCCAGCTGAGGGTATATGTAGAGTGGATGTTTCTCCAATCTCTCTCTCACCATCATGGAATCCAGTCCGAAGGAGGGGGAAGGAGGATGAAGAGCGGATAGGGACCACACATCTCAAAGTACCTTCAGTTACAGTAAGTTACCACCTCCTCCTTCTGTGAGCGATGGTCCCTATGTGTATACCACACCGGGTTAATCACAACTGCGATTAGCATGGAGATGGGTGCGAGAATATCAATGGAAGTGGGCAGTATGGCTTGGCCTTTGGAGGTGTCTGCAGGTGCTGCCTGTGCAATGGTGTAGAGCAAGGCAACCCAACATGTGGCCTGTGGGCCGGCCCGTTTGTTTGCGGCTCACAGTGCAGTTTGGGTTTATGTGGGGCTCAATATGCAGCCCATAGGTGGGATCCTTTGAACATGGCCTCCATGGAGAATATGCTTCACAATGGCAAGTCAATATAATGGTCTTCTGTTGAGATGCGTTTTGGTAGTTAAATTCCTGGACTGGCATTGCTCATTAAAAATGGAAATTGGGCAAATATTGCAATTTATTAATTGGGTAAATACTGCATGTTGTGTAGTCTTGCCTTAATCTTCGTATTCATGCCATGCCCATCAGTGTGAAAGAAGCTATTGCACATATGTGCATGTATCTACAACCACACTAAGTTGCGGCCCTTGGCATGTGCTGTGAGTATCACTGTGGCCCTCTGAGCTTCCAAAGTTGAGTAGCCCTGGTGTAGTGCCTCGTGAACTTGTGGAGGGAGCACTAGGTTGATAAACAGCCAATATTATGCCAGGGCATATCCAATAGCAAGGCTTGAGGCGGCTGGCAGTCACGTAGCGTGTGCTCTGACTATCAGCGCGGGGGATGCTGGGATGGCTGTAGCATTTGCTCATGCCCCTTGATATCTACATGGAGATGTGCTGGGACAAAAGGGACCATTCAGTAACGGCCACAAATAGTTTTGGCGACGTGCGAAAGGGCCGGGTCCTGTGGAGGTAGAATGCCAGGCACGGCGGATGTCGCGGGAATGTAGGCTGTCAGTGGGGGAAGCACATGGCTCGAGTTGGAAAATTGGCAGGCAGATGCTCTGATTGAAGTGGAAATCCGCCACTGCTTTTGGGAGGAATTTGGAGTGGAGCCACAAGAACAGTTTGTCCCTGTGGACAACTGTTTAAGGGAGGCCCGCCATTGTGGCCGCTAGTTCACTGACCCATCTGGGCTGAGGTGAAGGCAACTTTTATTAAATGCCACTTCCACTGGGAGATGGGAGAGTAGCCATGTTGCCAGCAGTTCAAAGGATGGCCGGATGGGGGCTGAGAGAACAAGATTAAAGTCCCACAGAAGTGCGGGCTTGCGCCCTAGCAGAAAGGTGTTGAATAAACTCCTCAGAGAGCAGACAGTGATGGGGCGCAAAGATCGAGGCACTGCCCACGGGAGGAAGAAAGGTGCGTGTGTTGCCAGGTGCACCTGCTAACTTGGGGTACTAAGCCTGACACACTGAGGGCAAGGAAGTAGTAGGGGACACTGTGTTTAGTAAAAGGGGATGGCAGCCAGCCCTGGGGTTAGAGGGTGTCCAGGAGCTGATGCTGTGTGTCCTGAATCTGCTGCAGTGGGATACCAGAGCCTGCCACTCTGCTCTGGAGCAAATCCTGGTTCTGGTGCTGGTTGCCCAGTGGAGAGGGCGGGAGGGAAACGAGTGCCTCAGCAGACAACAGGGATATAGCAGACATCAGAATTAGTTCAATTTCTGCCTCGCTCTCAAAGGCCGATGCTGGCAAGTGAATAGGGGATGCTTGACAGGCTGCCTCAGATGGCGCTTGAGGCAAGGGTCCCCGTGTGCCCAGGAAGGCCAGAAAGAAGGGCTGTAGCTGGTGGTCAGCCCCGTGGATAACGATCCAGGTCTCCATTGCCAGACTGAACACTGGGTGTGGGAGGTAGTAAGGCAGTCGGTGCGTGTGTCTGGATTTCAGCACAACCTCATGAAAAATGCTGGTTCTGGCTCCAAGAACGTTTCAGACAGTTCTGGAAAAGGGAATGCTGTTGTTCGGCTGTGGTTCGGCCACAAGACGGGCTTCTCCCGCAGCAGAGGTTAATCCTTCAGAGCAGCAGTTCTCAACCACAGATCATCTGGAGGAGCACAGAGGTCTTCCAGGGGATAACCAATTCATTTAGATATCTGCCCACTTTTCCAGGCAATCGATGGCCGTACAAACTGAAATTTCATGCAAATCAAATGAGGAAGGAAGCGATTTCTCAGTACTAGTGGCTGTGACACTTCTGAGTTTTGCCTGTGATTTTGTAAGCAAGTATTTTTAAGGGAGGTGAAACCTGGGGGGAACGCAAGACAAATCAGACCCTGAAAGGGGTTCAGCAGTCCGGAAAGGTTGAGAACCACTGCTCCAAAGCAGGGATATTACAGCGGGCAGGGTAGGACCAGCCCCTTTGCTGACAAGAAAGGCTTAGAGCATCCCGGGGTCTGTGGCGTGCTCATGGAGCTGCGAGAGGGACTTAGTGGCATCTGTGGGCTGGGCCTGGAGGGAGGCACACACAGAATGGAAGGAACACGCACTGGTGAGGGTTTTGGACTCATGGAACAGGGCGCTATTGATACCACTGGATCACGTTTGTGGCCTTCCCCTCCATGTGGGGAAGTCTGAGCTCTGGTCCAGCTACAGCCATGCACAGCATCTCCTCCAATCCAACACTATGCTTGGGGGGAGTCCGCGGTGGTCATCTGCTCTTCTTCCTGGAAGACTGCATTTCACTCTCATGCTGGGAATTGTCCTTGGCTTGCAATGCTGACAGTTGTGGTGCATGCAAGGTGCTCGGAGGGGTGCTCACCACCTGTGACTGTCACTGACCAAGGGGGTCAGCTGGCTCCAGATCTAAAAGCGCCCTTGGTCTCCGATTCTTCCACCAAGGGCTTGAGAAGATGGAGCTCTTGAGATTCCTGGGTGCAGGGCAGGGAGGACTTGCAGATGGAGCAGCAAATTGTGCCTTGCTAAGGCTGGTGCTGAGAAATTTTACATCCCGGAATTCAGAGCACAGTCCCAGAGAAGCGGGAGGTGGTTGGGCTCAAAAAGTGAAACAAACTGCTCTAAATACACTAACTTATTTAACTACTCTCAAAAGACTGTACCCCTACCTTCCACCACCCTGTACACCAAGAAAAAGGGTGCAGAGCACGAAGGAACATTCCAGCTCACACATGCGGCAGTAGGAAGGTAGTAGAGAGATGTCAATCTCCACTACCCATTACACCCTCAGCTGTGAGCACCAGGGGATGCTCTGCACACGGGCTGGTCAATGGGCCCTGCTATGCGAGCTAAGTATCCTTCATAGGATGATATCTGAAAGCTCAATTTGCTGGTCAATATTGCCCCGATAAAATACACATGGCCACACAGTATGTGATGTTATAAGATCTCATTGTACGGTGTTAGCACATGTTCCAAACAGACTGGAAAACAGGTCCGTCTCAAACAAAGGAACGTGTGTTCTGCTTAATATGCATTTGAGCAGTAAACGGAGTCATCAAACAGGAATGAAAAAAGAGAAGTGCCAAGAAGTGAGATCGTTTTCTGTAGACTCTCTCTCCAGAATCTTCAGGTGAAATGTTTTCCAAGAAGGGGGGCTTGCACTATAAAAAGGCGGGCGAACCCCCCTAGACCACTTCCATCAATTCACTGCAGGAGAAGGGACCAAAGAAGCAGTCATTAACTAGAAGTAGGGTCCTGGCCTAAGAAGTGGGGCCAGTCAGACTGTTACGAGTATGTGGCAAGGAAAAATTTGCTTTGTGTTTAACATAATTCGTTAAGTTAACCACTAGTTGCATTTTCTCTGTTTTTCTTGTAACCATTCTGACTTTTATGCCTCATGACTTGTGTTCACTGAAAATCTCTGTCGTTAATAAACTTGTTTTGCTATTTTAGCTAACCTAGTGCGTTTAGCTTAATGAAATCACAGCATTAGCATTCTTGTACTGCACAGGAGTGGGCTGGACAGCACACAGCATGTATTTCTGTGGGGGGGAAGGAAATTTAAGACTGGCATGAACTGGGTCATCCTGTACTATGCCCACGGTTGGTAAGAGCCCAGCTGTGGCTGGATAGCTGCAGTGCATGCACAGACATAGCTGGGTGTGATTTACATGCTAGTGACTCTTCATGAGCCATTCAGACTGGAGGCTGCAGCAACAAAGCAGGCACCCCAGGTAAGTCAACAATACTGCCCCCCCCATCCAATCTAGACTGTACGCTGTGTATCACACCCTCCCCACGTATGGCTGCTCTAACCCTTTGTTCACGGTGTAGTGTGCAAAACCTTGACTGTCCATCAAACTACTGTCCAGAGGACAAAGTCAGCCCTGCAGACTGTGGCATATTTTTGTAGACTCACACAGCGTGAGTCTAGTAAGGCTGCATCTACTCTACAAAGCAACAGGGCTTGAACCCTGCATCCCAGCATGACCCAGGCTCAGACCCTTCACTCACGTGGGGTTCTGGGTCCCTTTGTCCAAGGCCTGGATTAGCACAATGTGCATGTAGATAGAGGAAGGGGCTAAGGCTGGAGTTTGAGCCCTAGGTTTACACTGCAGTATATACACACCCCTAGATTTACTTTCCACACAAAACCAGATGAGAATTCTCAAATCTCCTTTGGTTTTTGATTCCTGAAGCAGAAGCAGTTGCTATTCACATACAGTAATTTGTCAATGACTATTACCACTCTTCCTCCCTTGTGTTCCATGATCCATTTTGGCAGATTTTTGAAACAGACCTTTATATCCAGGCAAGGGATGGTATTATTTAGCCCCTGGTAGTACAGTTAGATTTCTGAAATACATTTGTATAACATAGGCGACATTTCTGATTTCCATTGCTTTGCAATATCCCCCCCCCGGCCCCAACATGCACGTTTTCAAGCAATTTCTGCTTGTGGGAAGAAGCAAAACTGCCTTAAGGAGGGAAAACCCCAAAGAGTCATCCTTTGATTCAGTGTAGAGTTTTTATTCTCTTCCAACAGTTCGTATTTTGCACACTTTCCTAATATTTTTGTAACTTCACGCAATTCTATCGTATATTAAATCAGCATTTTCTGCATTATACCTCTAACACAACAGTATTATTTCTAAATTCGCAATCTGTTCAACTATTAAAAAAAGCCTTCACATTAAAGTGATGGCAAGTGGCCCAGAAATTGGCCTACCTTTTACATGTGCACAATAGCCCAAAGTAATGACAAAATTAACATGTAGGTTATTTGTCTCTGACCCACTCAAGTGAAAGTAATAATGTATTTTATGGGGAAGGGCAGTTGAAAGGATCCACATACACTTTTCTAAATCAGACCACAAGCCTTATCTCTATAAAATTTAGACATAGTTCTTGTACAAACGTATGGAGTAGCCAGGAGGACTTGAGATGAATGCTCCAAACCATCAAGCATTTCACAAGATCACATGTGACTAGACTTTCCACTGGATGGAATTTATCGCCACTATTTTCAGCAAGGCTGAGAATCATATTTCCAAAGCTAATACGGTGTAATTAAGACAGTTGAACCTCTCTCCCATCATGCAGTTAGTCAGAATCTTTGCCATTAGACCTAAGAACAGGAGGGCTTCCTCTCGGATGGAAATGGCACCCTTCAAATGAGTACACTGTGCCATGACCAGAGCATTAGTAGCTTTTTGTTGCCAGCTCTGTAGAGAGCTAAAACTCCACATTCCTGGGAACACCTGTTGGGAACACCCACCAATTTCGCCTTTACTAAATTGTCCAGTTTCCTTTACTGCTAGAAAATTGGTTACCAGAAACACTACTCAGCTCCGCATCTCCTGGGTTTTCTAACAGAGGAAGCATAATCCTGGTCTTCTCTGCTTGTTTTTGTAAAACATGATCTGTCAATCTGATCAGAAGCACTTTCTTGGTGCACCAGTCTCTAAGGGTGCATCTACGCTGTGCCCTGAGATCGAAATAAGACACACAATTTGAGCTACGCAAACTGCGTATCTTATTCTGATCTAATTTCAAAATAAAGTGCTACAAGTCCCTTAACCTTGTGGAAGGAGGGTTACAAGGACGCCAGAATAATGCGCTCATTATTTCAGACTATTTCGAAATAATGGGTGCATTTCAAGACGTGGAATAGCTATTTCGGGATATGCCACTTTCTAGATGTAGCCTAAAGGTCCTGCTTGAAGATACCGAGTGCTCTAAGCAAAAAGCCCCTCTGCGACAGTACCTCATTGCCAGGCAGGTCACGTGTGCTTGAGTGGAAGGAATTTGGAAATCCAGCTCTAACTGGAGATTGACTTTCACCAGGACCAAACTGTTTGTCAGCCAGGTGTAATGTGAGAGCCTGCTGGTGACCGTCTTAGAATCATAGACTACTAGGACTGCAAGGGACCTCGAGAGGTCATCGAGTCCAGTCTCCTGCCCTCATGGCAAGACCAAATACTGTCTAGACCATCCCTGATAGACATTTATCTAATCTACTCTTCAATATCTCCACAGATGGAGATTTCACAACCTCCCTGGGCAATTTATTCCAGTGTTTGACCACCCTGACAGTTAGGAACTTTTTCCTAATGTCCAACCTAAGCCTTCCTTGCTGCAGTTTAAGCCCATTGCTTCTTGTTCTATCCTCAGAGGCCAAGATGAACAAGTTTTCTCCCTTCTCATGACACCCTATTAGATACCTGAAAACTGCTATCATGTCTCCCCTCAATCGTCTCTTTTCTAAACTAAACAAACCCAATTCCTTCAACCTTCCCTCATAGGTCATGTTCTCTAGACCTTTAATCATTCTCATTGCTCTTCTCTGGACCCTCTCCAATTTCTCCACATCTTTCTTGAAATGCAGTGCCCAAAACTGAACACAAGACTCCAATTGATGCCTAACCAGCGCAGAGTAGAGTGGAAGAATGACTTCTCGCGTCTTGCTCACAACACACCTGTTAATACATCCCAGAATCATACAACCATAGAGCTGGAAGAGACCTCAGAAGGTCATCAAGTCCAGCCCCCTGCTCTAGGCAGGACCAATCCCAACTAAATCAACCCAGCCAGGGCTTGGTCAAGCTGAGACTTAAACACCTCTAGGGATGGAGACTCTACTTCTTCACTAGGTAACCGATTCCAGTGCTTCACCACCCTCCTAGTGAAATAGTTTTTCCTAATATCCAACCTGGAACTCTCCCACCACAACTTAAGACCATTGCTCCTTGTTCTGCCAACTGTCACTATTCAGAACAGCCTCTCTCCATCCTCTTTGGAACCTCCATTCAGGAAGTTAAAGTCTGCTCTCAAATTCCCCCTCATTCTTCGCTTCTGCAGACTAAACAGACCCAACTCCCTCAGCCTCTC